>JACEFZ010010287.1:0-107500 GCA_014155875.1 Cepaea nemoralis | reverse complement strand
CATCAGCTGTTTTTCAGCTTAACTGCTTAATGTCCACGCTTCACATCCATACAAAAGTATAGGTTCTATGTAGCACTTCAACACTCTTTTTCTCGTGATATATTTTTATTGGTCAGTATCTTTTTCATCTTTAAAAAGGCTACCTTCGCAATGGCAATTCTTGTTCTAATCTCTTCAAGGCTTCTCCCATCAGCTGCTGTGACTGTGCAGTGATAACTGTATCGACTCATTTGCTTAAGGATATGCCCATTTACTTGTATATGACATTGTGGTATTTCCTTCTTCCCAGTGACGACCATAATCTGTGTCTTCTTAATATTCAGTTCTAACCATAGTTGTTCACTGTGTGCAACAACCGCATCTACTAAATTTTGCAAGTCCTGTTCATTGTCAGCAATCAAGACTGTATCACCTGCATATCTAATGTTAGATTGATCTGATGTATTGTCCCCCAATGTTGATTACTTCCATATCTTCTATATTTCTGAAAATATTTTCACTGTACAGGGAAAAAAGATCTGGAGACATTACACATCCCGGTCTCACACCTCTTTTAATAGACTGATATTGACCTACATCGTTATCAATTCTGATGGCAGCTGGTTGTTTCCAATATATAGTTTTTACAAGTCTAAGTCGGCATCTACTACGATACAAAGATGTGTGTAAGCGGGACATGATTGATACAGGCATGGGTAATTCTCATTGGGAGCAAGTCGCAGCTGAACGTGTTGCATGGAGGGCAAATATCAGAAATGGAATAAAGACAAAGGAGAAAATTATTGCAGATAAATCACAAACCGAGCGAGCGAGACGTAAGATGGTGTATTATGGTGGAAATGACCATGTTTTCACATGCATTCACTGTGGACGAACATTTACAGCTCAAATTGGCCTTATCAGTCACACTCGCCACCGCCATGGGTTGTAGTTATTAAGCCTTTTTGAAGCACAATGTAAATGTAACAAACTGTCAAGACGCAAGGTGCAAATGAATAGTTAGTTTGATAGTTAGTTGGCTAGTTTTTTAGTTGGGTAGTTAGTTGAGTAGTTAGTTAGTGTGGTAGTTAGTTTGGTAGTTAGTTTGGTAGTTAGTTATTTAGTTAATTAGTTTGGTAGTTAGTTGGTTGGTAATTTGTATGGTAGTTAGTTATTTAGTTAGTTAGTTAGTTAGTTTGGTAGTTAGTTAGTTTGGTAATTAGTTAGTTAGTTTGGTAAATAGTTAGTTAGTTTGGTAGTTAGTTAGTTAGTGTGGTAGTTAGTTAGTGCGGTAGTTAGTTAGTTAGTTAATTAGTTTGGTAGTTAGTTGGTTGGTAATTTGTATGGTAGTTAGTTATTTAGTTAGTTAGTTAGTTTGGTAGTTAGTTAGTTTGGTAATTAGTTAGTTAGTTTGGTAATTAGTTAGTTAGTTTGGTAGCTAGTTAGTTAGTGTGGTAGTTAGTTAGTTAGTTTAGTAGTTAGTTAGGTAGTAGGTAGTTAGTTAGTTTGCTAGTTAGTTAATTAGTGTTTTAGTTAGTTAGTAGGTGGTTAGTTAGTTTGCTAGTTAGTTAATTAGTGCGGTAGTTAGTTAGTTAGTTTAGTAGTTAGTTAGTAGGTAGTTAGTTAGTTTGCTAGTTAGTTAATTAGTGTGGTAGTTAGTTAGTTAGTAGGTAGTTAGTTAGTTTGCTAGTTAGTTAATTAGTGTGGTAGTTAGTTAGTTAGTCCTTGTGTCAGGTCTTAGTCAGATATGACTGAGCTACCGTATAACAGTAGACGATACTACCTGCTTTCTGGTAACGCCGAACGTTGGGCGGCGCTTACCAAACCCGACACCCCACATTGTGCCAACGGCTTCGGGCGGAAGAGCACAATTGGGAGAGTACAAGCCTTACCCTGGTGCGAGGAAATGCAACCTAAAGACAAAGTGTCATGGCAGGGCAGATCAGACCCTAAGTCTTGGTTGGCGACTCGTCTAGGATCGAAGCTCCGACAGGCGGACAGTTAGAGCATTGCTTTGCTGATCCGGCAGCTTCTGCAGCTTGTCTTGTACTTTCCTCTGGAGTGAACTAGGCAGGCCGAGAGAGGGATCATGCTGCATGGGCAACACATGATCTCTATATTTTAGCCCAGGCTTTGTGCTATGGAGAGGCAATAAGTCCATCCCTTACAAACTATCGTCTGTCAAGACGGCAAGGTGCCAATGATAGTTAGTTAGTTAGTTTGGTAGATAGTTAGTTAGTTTGGTAGTTAGTAGTTACTTTGGTAGTTAGTTAATTAGTTTGTTGGTTAGTTAGTTTATTAGTTAGCTAGTTAATTTGGTAGTTAGTTAGTTTGCTAGTTAGTTAGTTAGTGTGGTAGTTAGTTAGTTAGTTTGGTAGATAGTTAGTTAGTTTGGTAGTTAGTAGTTACTTTGGTAGTTAGTTAATTAGTTTGGTAGTTAGTTAGTTTAGTAGTTAGCTAGTTAATTTGGTAGTTAGTTAGTTTGGTAGTTAGTTAGTTAGATGGGTAATTAGTTTGGTAGTTAGTTAATTTGGTAGTTAGTTGGTTAGTTAGTTAGTTAGTTTGGTAGTTAGTGAGTCAGTTTGGTAGTTAGTTAGTTGTGTAGTTAGTTTGGTAGTTAGTTTGGTAATTAGTTTGGTAATTAGGTAGTCAGTTGGGTAGTTAGTTAGTTGGTATGTAATTAGTTTGTTAGTTAAGAAGTTATTTAGTTTGGTAGTTAATATGATAATTAGATAGTTAGTTAGTTGGGTAGTTAGTTAGTTAGTTTGGTAATTAATTAGTTAGTTGGGTAGTTAGTTGGGTAGTTAGTTAGTTGGGTAGTTAGTTAAGTAGTTAGTTAGTTGGGTGGTTAGTTTGGTAGTTAGTTAGTTTGGTAGTTAGTTTGTTAATTAATTTGGTAGTTAGGTGGTTGGTAGTTAGTTTGGTAGTTAGTTGGGAGTTAGTTAGTTAGTTAGTTTGGTAATTAGTTAGTTAGTTGGATAGATAGTTAGTTTGGTAGTTAGTTAGTTGGGTAGTTAGTTAGTTCGGCAGTTAGAAAACATTGGTGGTGCGTCTAGGTACACTTTTCCTTATTGGAGGTGCTGTCGTTGTTTAGAGGCTTCTCGGTTTGGCTATGATTTTAAATGTAGACATTTGTATGCAAACTGATCTCTACGTCTTCCTTGTACATATCTGAATGCAAATCAATAACTGTGAATGTGGCTTAATAACTACACTCCATGGTGTGGACAATGGACGGAGTTATACCTTTTCATATCACAAAGCCACGACTGAATTGTAGAGACTAAATGGTCGTTAACATTTTAAACACATTGTATACTGTTTAAGGAGGCACACTTCATTATTGGCCCACAAGGACCACTTGTCATCGAGCAAGCTGACACACTGGCCAATGCACCACTGAATGCATGCTAGATTAGAACTTGTTCCTCCAGGCGACGTGCAGCCAGCCATCTTGAGCATTTCAAAGAAAGCCAGCGTACTGAATGAATGTGCTTAGTACGTTGACATTTTCTAACCTTCACTGGCGAAAGAGATGACGTAGTGAGCCCTGTGAGAACTTGTGCACTGGTTGAATTCTTCCACCCTGCTTCAGACTACGAGTCAAGGTTAGCGTAAACTACACCCCAGCGTAAACGTATGAACTCTTATCGAAGTTGCTGGAATTCTGGAACATTCCAGACTAATTGTCTTCATTGACCAGGGAGAGTGGGTTGTGTTGTGCTTACGTCACAGGCGGTAACTTCGACATTCTAATGGTAGATAAGGGGTAAAGAAAAGGGGAAAACACGAATAATGTGTTCTTTTAGTGTCTAGTTGGCCGTACGTCGAAGTACACTTGTTTCGTCAGGGAGACATCATCATCATCATCATCATCATCATCATCATCATCATCATCATCATCATCATCATCATCATCATCATCATCAAGTGCCTAACGACGAAAATTAGTCCTCCATGCCTCTTCATAAACCTCGGTCTTTGGTGTTCTGGATCAACTCTGTTGATGGCATCGCTCCATACCACCGTCTTATGACCATCATGCATTATTGCTCTTGATCTGAATCTTTTATTCTACTGCAGATTTTTCCAGCCTTTGCTGTGTTCTCCCGTGCTCTTTCCTTATAAAGTGACCAAAGAGCACCGTTTGCCTCTTTCTATAGTTGTGCATGAAGTTGTGCTTTCTTAGCATTTTCCAGGCAATGGTTGTTAGTTACTACGGCAGTTATCAGTTATCAGTTGGGGTATCTTCATTGCACTCCGGACATGTCCATAGGTGCTCAGATCCTCCCCCCCCCCCAGCATATGCATCAGCGTCCGGTGGCTAATAGTGCCAGTTCTGTGTTGGTTGACGAGGCGCCTTGTTTTCCCGATGTACCTCTCGCGTCTGGCCCTGCCCATTCTTACTCCCAAGTCTTTCATCATGGACAGCGATGTGGATTCACTGACGTCAAAGTCCTCTGTTCTCGCCATATCTTTGAAGACGTTAATAACATCGGCACGATCCATGGGCTGGCCATCTACAGGGGGTGCAGAGCCAGCCAGTTTATCAGCTCGTTCATTTCCCTCGACTCCCCCATGTCCCGCGACGAAGATGAAGGTGACTTTAAGGACAACAGACTTCCGCAGCGACTCAGTCCACTGTCTACGTACAGATCCAGCTTCGACCTTCTGAATCATGCTCATTGAATCACTTAGTACACACACGTTGGTATAATGCTGTGATTCCAGCCATATGAAAGCCTGTGTAACTGCCATCACCTCCATCGTCATGCTGCTCGTGGTCATAGAGTGGGCACCACTGGATTCTTGAACGGTTCGGCCCGCTGAACGGGCTGTAAAAGCCCACGCACTTCTCTGCTGCTTTACAACAGATCCATCTATATAGATGAGCACTTCGGGACTATCTGAGTGTTCATAGATGAGCGCGTTAACCTCAGCATTGACAGCGGCAGGGTTCTGCTCTCTGCACCGTCTGTCGAGTGTGATAGTTAGTTAGTTAGTCGTGGTTCCAACTTCACGGCAACGGGTCGTCCCCATATTGCTCCATTCCTGTGCCAGTGAATATCACATAAAATGCTCCTCACTGCCCAAAGTGAACAATGGAATAGACAGGAGTATCGGCAAGCCAACAGCCCGCACAGGTACACTGTGCATAATGCCGCCGCCAAATTGCCAACACAAAAGTCCTCCATGAAAAATACAGTTCATTGTCGATGGAAACGGCAGTCACCAGAAAGACTTCATTTACCCGGGTTTTATCCCATATGGCTTGGTCTCTTTCCACAGGACGACCCGCCGAAAGCGCCGCACAAAGCACGAACTCCGAAGCTCCAGCGGCAACTCCCAGGAGTCTCCTGAAAAATGCACTCGTGAGCCGAAAAGGCAAACCAGTCAATCCAGCAACAGCCGGCTGCCATCGTTCCAAACATGCAGTTCACGCTACAAACAACCGCGGACAGATGTAAAAGCATTCCACGTGAAACTCACAGCTCACATTGTCGCGCAACGCACTCACTCAGTAGCAGGGCAACGGAACCATATCCTCCTTAGTCGCCTCTTGCGACGTGCATGGTAGGCAACAGTGTTACTCATTATCACAGTATTACTGCATTATCACATTGTCGAGTGTGATAATGCAGGAGAAAGTGCACTTAAAAGCTGGAGGCACCGGCACCCATTCCTTGCCGGGGTTGATACTGGTAAGACTGCAAACCTGTCTGACGACACCTTCCGCCCGACCCATCCATGATTTGCCCCTCTTTTGCCTGTCACCCTTTTCTCTGAATATAGCGTCATGCAGAGGGTGCTGCTCATCTGCACTTATTTTTAAGTACGCACGAGCTTTCCAGATCTTAATCCTGTGTTCCATAGTCGGAAAGTCAAGGAGGTATCTCATTGCTACACAGCTGGTGTCTCTCGTGCAGCCCAAAATGATGCGCATGACTTCGTTTTGTACCTTTTCAAGTCTTCCAATCTGTGTAGGGCTGACAGTGAGGATGGCCAGGGCATACTCGATGCGTGAAAGCACAAGTCCTTGGAACAGATGTATTAGCAGTCTTTGCTCGATATTGGCAGTCGCCATGACTCTCATGTTACTACGGCAGTCCTAGTTATTCGAAACAATCTTCCCAGAAACCACATTTCCGTTGCCGTCAGTGAGGAGCCATCGGGTGGTACTGGGTGGTACAGCGAGGAGCTATCGGTTGGTACAGCGAGTAGCTGACGAGTGGTATAGGGTGGTACAGCGAGGAACTATCGGGTGGTACAGCGAGTAACTATCGGGTGGTATAGGGTGGTACAGCGAGGAACTATGGGGTGGTAAAGCGAAGAGCTATCGGGTGGTATAGGGTGGTACAGCGAGTAACTATCGAGAGGTATAGGGTGGTACAGCGAAGAGCTATCGGGTGGTATAGAGGGGCACATCGAGGAACTATCTGGTGGTACATCGAGGAGCTATCGGGTGGTACAGCGAGGAATTTTCGAAGAGTATAAGGTGGCAGTGATGAGCTATCAAGTTGTATAGAGTGGTACCGCGAGGGGCTGTCAAGTGGTAAAGGGTGCTACAGCGAGGAACTATCGAGTGGTATAGAGTGGTACAACGAGGAGCTTTCGATGGGTATAGGATGATACAGTGAGGAGGTATTGAGTGGTTAAGTGTGGTACAGCGAAGAGCTATAGAATGGTATAGGGTGTTACAACGAGGAGCTATCAAGTAGTATAGAGTGGTACAGCGACGGGCTTTCGAGTAGTTAAAAGTCGCTTAAAAGTCGACAGGGTCGACTTCATCGCACCGGGTTTTATCCCATATGGCTCAGTCTCTTTCCGCAGCGCGGAAAGCGTCGCACAAAGCACGAACTCCGTATCTCTAGCGACAACCCACAGGAGTCTCCGAAAAATTTAACTCGTGAACCGAAGGACGCGGCCCGGGATCGAACCCACAACCTTCGGAACCCGAGTCAAACGGCTTGACCACTTCGCCACAGAACCTCTCTAAATAAATCCTTGCCGATGCGAATTCGACCCCATAACCACCAGGCCAGTAAGCAAGCGTGTAGCCACAATGCTACTGCGGCTACCTATGTGGTACAGCAAGGAGCTATCGAGTGGTATAGAGTGGTACAGCGAGAAGCTATAGGGTGGTACAGTGAGGAGCTATAGGGTGGTACAGTGAGGAGCTATCGAATGGTATAGGGTGGTACAGCGAGAACAACCATTTCCGGCAGTCAGGACAAATGTTCTTCTCAGAACACTGAACACTGAACACTCTCAAAACACTGTTCTTCTCAGAACACTGAACACTGAACACACTCAAAACACTGTTCTTCTCAGAACACTGAACACTGAACACTCTCAAAACACTGTTCTTCTCAGAACACTGAACACTCTCAAAACACTGTTCTTCCCAGAACACTTCTGTTTTGCTCAGCTGCAGAGTTGTCCACTTATTCCGGTGGATACTCGGTCCCCAGGCCAGAACGGTGTTAGCTACAGCGTAGCGTGTTTCCCATTCTCTACCACGGGGAGGTGCAGTTGGGATTTTCCCTTCCTAAAGTTAAGGTCTATGATGGTCAACACTCTCCAGTACTTTTAGAGAACCAGCAATTGTAAAGCACTGTTTATTGCCTCCAGCGAGGTTATGGCGTAATCGTGTCAGGTCTGTATTTGCTGGCTGTCACGCTTATTGCCCTTAACCACGGCAATCCAGTTCTCTTGAAAGGAGTGTTGCTTGAACTGATGACATGCGAGCATTGTTTTCACCTGTCACACCTCATTAGATAATTTTACAAAGTACGACATTTTGTGAACATTTAAACCGTATTGTCACAACAACTCTGCAGTCTGCACCAGACGAGATGCAGCGAAATATACCAGGCAATAAATCGTGCAATCTATTGTTTGTGGCTTTTGTGTGTAAATCCACCAAAGGAATATTTTGTTTTAAATATCGTAGGTTGTATAAATTATGCCCACTACCTCAAATGTCTTAAATGTCTTGTATGGATCTCATTGTTATTTCACTGCACAAATGTCTTAAATGTCTTGTATGGATCTCATTGTTATTTCACTGCACAAATAAATGTCTTAAATGTCTTGTATGGATCTCATTGTTATTTCACTGCACAAATGTCTTAAATGTCTTGTATGGATCTCATTGTTATTTCACTGCACAAATGTCTTAAATGTCTTGTATGGATCTCATTGTTATTTCACTGCACAAATGTCTTAAATGTCTTGTATGGATCTCATTGTTATTTCACTGCACAAATGTCTTAAATGTCTTGTATGGATCTCATTGTTATTTCACTGCACAAATGTCTTAAATGTCTTGTATGGATCTCATTGTTATTTCACTGCACAAATGTCTTAAATGTCTTGTATGGATCTCATTGTTATTTCACTGCACAAATGTCTTAAATGTCTTGTATGGATCTCATTGTTATTTCACTGCACAAATGTCTTAAATGTCTTGTATGGATCTCATTGTTATTTCACTGCACAAATGTCTTAAATGTCTTGTATGGATCTCATTGTTATTTCACTGCACAAATGTCTTAAATGTCTTGTATGGATCTCATTGTTATTTCACTGCACAAATGTCTTAAATGTCTTGTATGGATCTCATTGTTATTTCACTGCACAAATGTCTTAAATGTCTTGTATGGATCTCATTGTTATTTCACTGCACAAATGTCTTAAATGTCTTGTATGGATCTCATTGTTATTTCACTGCACAAATGTCTTAAATGTCTTGTATGGATCTCATTGTTATTTCACTGCACAAATGTCTTAAATGTCTTGTATGGATCTCATTGTTATTTCACTGCACAAATGTCTTAAATGTCTTGTATGGATCTCATTGTTATTTCACTGCACAAATGTCTTAAATGTCTTGTATGGATCTCATTGTTATTCACTGCACAAATGTCTTAAATGTCTTGTATGGATCTCATTGTTATTCCACTGCACAAATGTCTTAAATGTCTTGTATGGATCTCATTGTTATTTCACTGCACAAATGTCTTAAATGTCTGTATGGATCTCATTGTTATTTCACTGCACAAATGTCTTAAATGTCTTGTATGGATCTCATTGTTATTTCACTGCACAAATGTCTTAAAATGTCTTGTATGGATCTCATTGTTATTTCACTGCGACAAATGTCTTAAATGTCTTGTATGGATATCATTGTTATTTCAGCTGCACAAATGTCTTAAATGTCTTGTGTGGATCTCATTGTTTATTTCACTGCACAAATGTCTTAAATGTCTTGTATGGATCTCATTGTTATTTCACTGCACAAATGTCTTAAATGTCTTGTATGGATCTCATTGTTATTTCACTGCACAAATGTCTTAAATGTCTTGTATGGATCTCATTGTTATTTCACTGCACAAATGTCTTAAATGTCTTGTATGGATCTCATTGTTATTTCACTGCACAAATGTCCTTAAATGTCTTGTATGGATCTCATTGTTATTTCACTGCACAAATGTCTTAAATGTCTTGTATGGATCTCATTGTTATTTCACTGCACAAATGTCTTAAATGTCTTGTATGGATCTCATTGTTATTTCACTGCACGTATGTCTTAAATGTCTTGTATGGATCTCATTGTTATTTCACTGCACAAATGTCTTAAATGTCTTGTATGGATCTCATTGTTATTTCACTGCACAAATGTCTTAAATGGTCTTTATGGATCTCATTTGTTGTTTCACTGCACAAATGTCTTAAATGTCTTGTATGGATCTCATTGTTATTTCACTGCACAAATGTCTTAAATGTCTTGTATGGATCTCATTGTTATTTCACTGCACAAATGTCTTAAATGTCTTGTATGGATCTCATTGTTATTTCACTGCACAAATGTCTTAAATGTCTTGTATGGATCTCATTGTTATTTCACTGCACACATGTCTTAAATGTCTTGTATGGATCTCATTGTTATTTCACTGCACAAATGTCTTAAATGTCTTGTATGGATCTCATTGTTATTTCACTGCACAAATGTCTTAAATGTCTTGTATGGATCTCATTGTTATTTCACTGCACAAATGTCTTAAATGTCTTGTATGGATCTCATTGTTATTTCACTGCACAAATGTCTTAAATGTCTTGTATGGATCTCATTGTTATTTCACTGCACAAATGTCTTAAATGTCTTGTATGGATCTCATTGTTATTTCACTGCACAAATGTCTTAATGTCTTGTATGGATCTCATTGTTATTTCACTGCACAAATGTCTTAAATGTCTTGTATGGATCTCATTGTTTATTTCACTGCACAAATGTCTTAAATGTCTTGTCCGGATATCATTGTTATTTCACTGCACAAATAAATGTCTTAAATGTCTTGTATGGATCTCATTGTTATTTCACTGCACAAATGTCTTAAATGTCTTGTATGGATCTCATTGTTATTTCACTGCACAAATGTCTTAAATGTCTTGTATGGATCTCATTGTTATTTCACTGCACAAATGTCTTAAATGTCTTGTATGGATCTCATTGTTATTTCACTGCACAAATGTCTTAAATGTCTTGTATGGATCTCATTGTTATTTCACTGCACAAATGTCTTAAATGTCTTGTATGGATCTCATTGTTATTTCACTGCACAAATGTCTTAAATGTCTTGTATGGATCTCATTGTTATTTCACTGCACAAATGTCTTAAATGTCTTGTATGGATCTCATTGTTATTTCACTGCACGTATGTCTTAAATGTCTTGTATGGATCTCATTGTTATTTCACTGCACGTATGTCTTAAATGTCTTGTATGGATCTCATTGTTATTTCACTGCACAAATGTCTTAAATGTCTTGTATGGATCTCATTGTTGTTTCACTGCACAAATGTCTTAAATGTCTTCTATGGATCTCATTGTTATTTCACTGCACAAATGTCTTAAATGTCTTGTATGGATCTCATTGTTATTTCACTGCACAAATGTCTTAAATGTCTTGTATGGATCTCATTGTTATTTCACTGCACAAATGTCTTAAATGTCCTTGGTATGGATCTCATTGTTATTTCACTGCACAAAATGTCTTAAATGTCTTGTATGGATCTCATTGTTATTTCACTGCACAAATGTCTTAAATGTCTTGTATGGATCTCATTGTTATTTCACTGCACAAATGTCTTAAATGTCTTGTATGGATCTCATTGTTATTTCACTGCACAAATGTCTTAAATGTCTTGTATGGATCTCATTGTTATTTCACTGCACAAATGTCTTAAATGTCTTGTATGGATCTCATTGTTATTTCACTGCACAAATGTCTTAAATGTCTTGTATGGATCTCATTTTTATTTCACTGCACAAATGTCTTAAATGTCTTGTATGGATCTCATTGTTATTTCACTGCACAAATGTCTTAAATGTCTTGTATGGATCTCATTGTTATTTCACTGCACAAATGTCTTAAATGTCTTGTATGGATCTCATTGTTATTTCACTGCACAAATGTCTTAAATGTCTTGTATGGATCTCATTGTTATTTCACTGCACAAATGTCTTAAATGTCTTGTATGGATCTCATTGTTATTTCACTGCACAAATGTCTTAAATGTCTTGTATGGATCTCATTGTTATTTCACTGCACAAATGTCTTAAATGTCTTGTATGGATCTCATTGTTATTTCACTGCACAAATGTCTTAAATGTCTTGTATGGATCTCATTGTTATTTCACTGCACAAATGTCTTAAATGTCTTGTATGGATCTCATTGTTATTTCACTGCACAAATGTCTTAAATGTCTTGTATGGATCTCATTGTTATTTCACTGCACAAATGTCTTAAATGTCTTGTATGGATCTCATTGTTATTTCACTGCACAAATGTCTTAAATGTCTTGTATGGATCTCATTGTTATTTCACTGCACAAATGTCTTAAATGTCTTGTATGGATCTCATTGTTATTTCACTGCACAAATGTCTTAAATGTCTTGTATGGATCTCATTGTTATTTCACTGCACAAATGTCTTAAATGTCTTGTATGGATCTCATTGTTATTTCACTGCACAAATGTCTTAAATGTCTTGTATGGATCTCATTGTTATTTCACTGCACAAATTGAACGGAAAGGGTGATAGTACATAACCTTATCTTGTGATAACCTGGTCTGACAACTTGTTTAACTGATTAAGTGCTATGGGATGATTGATTGTCTCAAACGATTTCCCGTATTTGCCAAGGGTTTATATATCACCACACATTGTCACTGCAGTATAATACTTGTCTGCTACCATCTTTACAACTTTTAAGTCATAACTGTGACATACCCTTACGTTCCATTTTCCGATATTCATTTTGGTTTGGTCCAAACCTATTGTTTGTTTGGTACAGAATCTGTTAATGTGTTGAAAAGTTCCCATTTGGGTGTCAATTCTTATGGCTGTCTTCTACTTTGTTAAAATACTATTCTCAAAACGTTAACATCAATGTTTAAATTTTTCAGCACTCTAAAAAGGATTGTAACAGAGGCTAAATTCTACACATGGCAGGCCATTCTATGATGATACATATGTAAATTCAGATCGGCCACATAATTGGGGCCAAAGTTGCTTAGAAGAATGGCATCGACAGCTAACTGGTATAGATGGAGGTGATGTTTGTCCATCAAGAATGATGACGTGGGGTTGAAAGCCGTGAGTTCAAAAATGGCTGGTAAAGCCTATTGTGGCTCAAATGTTCTTTGACAATGTGGGCAAAGAATGCTTGAGGTTCTGCTTCAGCGGCTTTTTTTGTCCAACCTTTTTTTCACAGCTCTTGCAGTCCTGTTTGCTTCA
Source organism: Cepaea nemoralis (assembly GCA_014155875.1). Classification (NCBI taxonomy): domain Eukaryota; kingdom Metazoa; phylum Mollusca; class Gastropoda; order Stylommatophora; family Helicidae; genus Cepaea; species Cepaea nemoralis. The sequence goes on along the minus strand of JACEFZ010010287.1, from coordinate 94,718 downwards.
CGTAATGATATACGCCACGAATTTCGGTCTTTGGCAGTAGTCTTCCATGTGTCGTAATGAATACAAAAAGCTTTTAGTGAGATCTTCAGAGTGTCTTTAAAGCGTTTCCTCTGGCCGCTTTGGGTACATTTACCACCACGCAGCTCACCGTAAAAAAATTCGTTTAGGGAGCCTGTGATCTGGCATGCGAGTCAAGTGACCAGCCCAGCGAATCTGATTCTTCATTAGTCGAGTGGGGGTACTGGGTATGGATGCTCTTTCTCGGACTTCAGTGTCTGGGATCTTGTCTTGCCATTTAATCTTCAGTAGCTTCCTAAGGTAGACTATGTGGAAGTGGTTTAATTTCCTTGCGTGTGGCTGGTAAACAGTCCAGGTTTCACAAGCATATAGTAATGTAGATAATACGACTGCTTTGTAGACGTTCAACTTTGTTTGCAGGTTTAATCCATTTCTGTCCCAAGCATTTTTGTACACTGCTAAAGGCAGCGTTGGCTTTGGAGATTCTTGCATTCACTTCGTCACCAACTGTGGCAGCTTGTGACACAGTGCTGCCAAGACAGGCGAATTTGCCCACAACACTTAGTCTGTAACAATTCATTTTTATATTCAGCTCGGTGTGATTAATCCCTGGAGTTGACTGGTACATAACTACTTCTATAAGTTGATATTGAGCCCAAAGTTGGCACAGGATATGAGAAAGCGGAAACGTGTTGCATGTCTGCCTCTGAGTTGGCATATATAACGCAATCATCAGCAAACAGGAGCTCTCTGACGGTGTCGCTGGTAATTTTGGTTTTAGTTTTCAGCCTTCTGAGATTGAACAACTTTCCATCCATGCGGTAGTTGATGTCTATTCAAATGCCATTGTTTGCTGAAAACGAGGCTGAATAGTGTTGGTGCTAGGACACAGCCTTGCTTCACTCCATTGATGACAGAAAAAGGCTCAGACAATTCTCCATTTTCCTGGACTCTTGCCTGCATACAATAATGAAATAACCGCACTATTTGGACACACTTTCGTGGACAGCCATATTTCGCCATAATTTTTCACAGTCATTCTCTGCTGATTGTATGAAAAGCCTTGGTAAGATCAATAAAAGTGGAGAACATTTCGGAGTTCTGTAACAGTTCCTCGTTGTTTTCTAAAGCCACATTGACTCTCAGGAAGAAGACCTTGGTCGAGATGGGCGTGAGGCGATTGAGAAGAATTCTAGAGAGTATCTTCCCTGAAATTGAGAGCAAGAAGATGACTCGGTGGTTGTCACAGGATTGGCGGTTTCCTTTACGTTTGTAAATGTGGACCATCGACGTGTCCTTGACATCTTGTGGCATGGTCTCGTTCACCCATATGTTTGTAAAGACTTGATGAAGCTGCTCTATTAGAACCGGTCCGCCTGCTTTGTAGATCTCTTCCGGGATTGAATCAGGACCAGACACCTTACCGTATGACAGTTGATAGATATCTTTGTTAATTTCCATTATGGTTGGCAAGTCAGCAAGAGTATCAGTAGTGAGGATGTGGGGCAGCCAGTTGATGGTTTCGTCATCGATGGAGGAAGTTGCATTTAAGATGTTGCTAAAATGCTCTAACCAGCTTGTGAGAATTTCTTTCTTTTCGGTGACCAATGTTCCCCTATCTGCACTAAGGAGGGGAACTATGCCTGGTGATGTAGGGCCATAGACCGCTTTTAGTGAGTAATAAAAGTATTTTATATCATATCTGTCAGCAAAGCCTTGAATCTCATCAGCTTTATTGCTCAGCCAGGAATTCCGCAGGTGCCGAAGTTTCTGCTGCGCGACTCTCCGGATGTTGTTGAAGGCATTTTGTTATGTTGACTAGGGGTCGTTCAAATATACCTTGTTGAGAAGGTGTTTCTCGGCCAGCAAATGTTTGAAGTCTTCGGAATTTTCATCGAACAAGTCCGTATGCTTTCGGTGGGCTGGACCCAGGATTTCCTCATCAATGTTGTAAATCATGTCCTTAAGGACTATCCTTTCTGCTTCAGTCTTGTTTAACTGCGACACTGGGCTTGATGCGGTCCTCCAGCATATTTACAAACGACAGTTGCACTTTCTAACTATTTAGGCGGTTGACATTTAAGCGTTTTTGTTTTTGTTTTTGATTTTACACTTTGACCCCTCGAGGACGCCGTGGTTCTGTGATGCGCATTTTTATTTTTGAGACAGTCAGACTATGGTCTGTCCAACATTCGGCACCACACATGTTCCCCCCCCCCCCCCCCCCCACTCGAACGTCTTGTCTGTCATTCTTCCTGACGATGATATAGTCAATGAGGTGCCAGTGTTTCGAGCGAGAGTGCATCCGCGATGACCTATGCTTCAATGGAAGATGGGAAGTTGCGTTGGTAATCGGGAGATCGTGCTCGGCAGATGGAGGTAAGAATCTAGCTCCAGACCGTGTTTAGGGAATCGAAAACTTATAATTCCCTCTTATTTCCCAGTTAGCGGATCGGAAGCCAAGGCCTATCAGACAAGGTGGCGAAGATACCATGTCCTCGTTGAGCATGTTAAAAATAACTCGTAAGTTAAACACTATTAAGAGTAGACAGTATCGGTGACTTACGAGCCAACATTTCATAAATAAAACACCTACTCACCAGATAATTTGTATAGTGTTTGTCGAAGATAAAAGACAAACTTAGTCTGTAATAGTCTGCTCGTGCATATATCGGATGCGTCGTCATGAAAACGATAATATCGCATCTTCTCTGTTAGATTATAATGTGCATCTGCCATCCATTTTCTTAAATGTCAAGAAAAAAATAACACTTATGTGAAACTGTTCAATATACATTTTCCTTTCATAAATACTCAAATACAACAATATTTATTGCCCAAAACAAACCTCGTGCGCACACAAACAACTCCAGAACTAGCGGTCTGTAACTAGTCGAGACAATTCTGCACTCTTCTGATACAAACAGTTAAATGACGTTTGCACGCAACATTAAATTCCTTCTATAAATACACAACTCGGACTCACAAGTCAGTCCTCTATGTGTTTTACTACTGGTAATTAACCTCATTGTAAAAGTGCTTTTACTTTCTGATTCTTATTTCGCACGCGATGGAAACAGGCAGTGTGGGATTTGTATCGCGGTTGCCACCAGTCACCCAGTACTGGCCGACTTTCATTGATTCTATTTTGTGACTTCTAGAAATAAATGTCTTCTTACTCCAAACATTGAACCTATTATTACCACTTCACAAGGTATTTAGTGAGGGGGCGTCAGTTTGTTATCTGTTTGTAAAGATCGTAAAATGTGCAGACTCGGGTTGTCATAGTTCAGTACGGCATGAACTACGAGGGTATTGATGCGAATTCAAGGTTATTTCTTTGGGCTGACATACCTTGCAGTGAATATGGCTTAGTTAGGAAGAATTTAGAAGCAACTGAGATGTGGTTCCTGAGACGAATGTTGCGAATTCCTTGGACTGCCAGAGTAGCTAACAATGATTGTCTAAGAGGCTAATGAAGCTAGATTATATACAACAATAAGACAGAGACTAACAACTTTATGTGGCCATGTGATGTGAAGAGAGCCATTGGAGAACATCGAGACAACTGGAAAGATCAACAAGTAAAGAGACAGAGTCTGACCAAGAGAAATGATGCAGGATGGATAAGATTGTGGCATGGAGGAATATCATCAACAGGTTTGATCCTAAACATCAAAGACTGAGATTTGTGAAGAGACTTGAACCCCAGCTGGGAGGGCACATTATGATGATGGCTTAGTATTTGCCCGTGGGTTACCGAGATCCATACGGGAAGCAAAGAATAATAACACTGTAACCTTCGATGCGTGTAGTAAGGGGTGACGAAGGGAAGTTGGCATGGGACTCGCTTTCCATTGTGTAGGGCACTTTAGCTGCTAAGTCCAACCAATTGTGAAAGGTTTGGCCTGTGTTGACTGAGGTCCTATTTTCCGTTAGAGTTTAAAAGGCAGAAGAGAAGATGCCTTAATATCACTAGAGGTTGTTTCTATTTGTGTAGCCGTGATGGCGAAGTCATTAGTACACAAGCCTGCGGATACAGTGGTTTAGATTTGAGTATCAGAACGGCAGGGTTGAATTTCTCCTGGTCAGCACGGCTCTGGGATCAATCCACCATTATAACATGAAAACTATAGAATTCCCAAGAAACTAAAGGCGGCTCAAGTAACTCTGACCATAGTACCTTATGGTTATTATATTGAGTTCTCTAAAGCACTGGGGTGTATCAGAAGTGCCATCATGCGATCCGCTTGGTGAAAGGATAAGAGAAATGCCCACATGGCGTCATCCCAATGAAGGGATACCAGAAATGTCATCATAGTGTCAGCTCAATAAAGGGATACGAGAAATGGAAGGTATACGAGAAAAGTCATAATTGTGTCATCTCAACGAAAAGATACAAGAAATGTCATCATCTTCTTATCTCAATGAAGGGATACGAGAAATGTCATCATAGTGTCAGCTCAATAAAGGGATACGAGAAATGTCATCATAGTGTCAGCTCAATAAAGGGATACGAGAAATGGAAGGTATACGAGAAAAGTCATAATTGTGTCATCTCAACGAAAAGATACAAGAAATGTCATCATCTTCTCATCTCAATGAAGGATACGAGAAATGTCATTATCTTCTTATTTCAATGAAGGGATACGAGAAATACCATCATCTCATCTCAGTGAAGGATGCGAGAGATGTCATCATCTTCTTATCTCAATGAAGGATAAGAGAAATGTCATCATGGTGTCAGCTCAATGAAGAATACGAGAAATGTCATCATCTTCTTATCTCAATGAAGGGATACGAGAAATGTCATCATCGTCTCATCTCAGTGAAGGATGCGAGAAATGTCATCTTCTTATCTCAATGAAGGATACGAGAAATACCAACATCGTCTCATCTCAGTGAAGGATACGAGAAATGTCATCATCTTCTTATCTCAATGAAGGGATACGAGAAATGTCATCATCTTCTTATCTCAATGAAGGGATACGAGAAATGTCATCATCGACTCATCTCAGTGAAGGATACGAGAAATGTCATCATCTTCTTATCTCAATGAAGGATACGAGAAATGTCATCATCTTCTTATCTCAATGAAGGATACGAGAAATGTCATCATCTTCTTATCTCAATGAAGGATACGAGAAATGTCATCATCGACTCATCTCAGTGAAGGATACGAGAAATGTCATCATCTTCTTATCTCAATGAAGGATACGAGAAATGTCATCATCGACTCATCTCAGTGAAGGATACGAGAAATGTCATCATCTTCTTATCTCAATGAAGGATACGAGAAATGTCGTCATCTTCTTATCTCAATGAAGGATACGAGAAATGTCGTCATCTTCTTATCTCAATAAAGGGATACGAGAAATGGCATTATGGTCACTGTTCAATGAAGGTATACGAAAAAAGTCATAATTGTGTCATCTCAACGAAAAGATACAAGAAATGTCATAATCTTCTCAGCTCAATGAAGGGATACGAGAAATATCATCATCTTCTCAGCTCAATTATGTGATACGATAACTGTTATTATGGTCACTGTCCCATGAAGGGATTAATTGCAAGTGGTGTAAGACTGAAAGGAAAGACGGAAGACATCTGGCTACAGGCCACACTATGCCGTATCCTGGTATAATTTGGGGGCCTATCACATGACACACCTACGGTAATAATTGTGGTGGGACAACATGCATCTGACACATCCGGATAACACCAAACCAGATAACTAGCATGACGTTAGTGTACTTGAAGCCTGGATCTTGAATCAAGGAGTGCATGCAGTTGTTGAATAAATTATGTAGAGGATGCACTGGTTACACCTACACCTACACATCCGCATACTAGCTGCTGTCATGCCAAGAGAATAGGATGCTGTCTGCGAAGGTCTTCTTCAAGCAGCAGGTCCTTTACAGAAGGTCGCTCTCACCAACACTGCGCCCCCCCCCAAAAAAAAAAAAAAAAACAAACAAACAAACAAACAAACAAAAAAACAAAACAAACAACAACTATCTATCTCTTGCCATTTCTCCCTGTAAAGAATCAGTGAACTTATGTAGACCAAAAAAGTCGATACAATTTGACAAGGTCGTTCGTAAGAGTAACGACCGGACAGACCCAATGAAACACAACAATGAAATACTTGCACTGTCTGTATCTGTCGGTTGGTGGATGTTACTCTGAATGTTAAAGAAATGGCGAACGGCCGGTTCCTGAATTAACTTGTTTTGCCTTATGCTGTAATGTGTGTGCGACTGCTGGTTTTCCTAGTGACTGCCGCTTCCATCGACGGCGAGGACTGCCGCTTGCATCGACGATGAGTACAGAGAAAGAAAAAGAGAGAAAGCATATTTATTGAGAGAAAGAGAGAGAGAGAGAGAGAGAGAGAGAGAGAGAGAGAGAGAGAGAGAGAGAGAGAGAGAGGATAGATAGAGAGAGAGAGAGTTCTTATTACTAATGTTGCCACCATATGACACTCCTAGGATTCACATCCGAGAGAGAGAGAGAGAGAGAGAGAGAGAGAGGAGAGAGAGAAAAAAAAAAAAAAAAAAGAGAGAGAGAGAGAGAGAGAGAGAGAGAGAGAGAGAGAGAGAGAGAGAGAGAGAGAGAGAATTCTGATTAATAATGTTTCTACCACGACACTCCTTGAATTCACGTGACACACACACACACACACACCCACACACCTACACACAAACACACACACACACACACACACACACAGAGAAAGAGAGAGAGAGAGAGAGAGAGAGAATTCTGATTCCTAATGTTTCCACCACGACACCCCTAGGATTCACGTCCGAGAGAGAGTGAAAGAGAGATGGAGAGAGAGAGAGAGAGATGGAGAGAGAGAGAGATAGAGATAGATAGATAGATAGATAGATAGAGAGAGAGAGAGAGAGAGAGAGAGAGAGAGAGAGAGAGAGAGAGAGAGAGAGAGAGAGAGAGAGAGAGAGAATTCTGATTACTAATGTTTCCACCATGACACCCCTAGGGCCCACCTCCAGCGTTAGGGGATCAGATTAGATGAGCTGTTACATAAATGAAACATACAATAGGACAATAAACATGCCTGTATGTGGCGGCTGGTAGCTCTTGTACATGAAACACATACCCTGGGACACTATTCATATCTGCACCTGTCGGTTAGTAAAGTACAGTAAATCCTCGATGTTCGTTGCCTTCGGTTATCGTCGGTTTCGGTTTTCGTAGGTGTTTTCCGTGAAAAAATTGTCTCGGTTTTCTTCGCTTGCCTTTGATTTCGTCGGCGTGTCAACTTAACCTGGCCGCTAATTTTGCAAAAAAAACAAAACAAAAACAAAACAAAACAAACAAACAAACAAACAAACAAACAAACAAAGGAACCTACGCGTTCTTTTGCTCAGTATGGCGTTGTTTTTCGTTGTGTGAGCATCACTTGCTAATAATAAAATACGAGAGCGGTATTAAGATTGCTGAAATAGGCCGCATGTACGGGAGGTCGCCACCAACGATAAGTTTCATTGTGGCGAAAAACAGAAGCAGTAAAGGAGGTTAATGTAGCGAAAGTCATGAGTGTGCTAATGAAACAGAGATAAAAAACCATTGAAGATATCGAACAGTTATGATTAATTTGGATAAATCATAACGAATTACACTACGATTCTGTTGAGTAGGTAATCATATGTGAAAAAGCCAGACTGTTGATTGCCGATCTCATTTAGAAAATACCTGGGACGAGTGCTGGTATACTTTGTGATTTTAAGTCAAGCAGTGGGTGGTTTAAAAGATTCAAGAGGTTCCCTGGAATACACAGTGTTACGAGGCACGGTGCGAGTTCGGACAAGTCTGGGGCCGAAAAATAGTATTAAATACTATATTTATTCTCTATAAACTGTGCCTTTTGGTAACATTTTGATTTACATTGATTCATAAAAAAATAATGGCCTCGATTTTCTTCTGTTTCTGATTTCGCCGATTAATTTCTTATGGATTATCGACGAAAACCGAGGTTTTACTGTTTAGTATAGTATTGTAAATTTTGTTTTTTGTTGCAATCAACATCAGCAATTTTCAGCTGCTATTGATGTACTAGGCAGGATTACGCTCAGTAGTTTGCCATTATAGTAAAGTATAGTAAAGGACCCACATATAAACATACAGCGCATGTCGCATATGTTGTTAGACATTTATAGACCAGTCATGACTAGGTGGGTAATGTGGTAGGCATCTAAGGTGTCACCTTTACTTGCTAAGATATTTCCTGATACACATTTTAGGCCGCGTGGATATGAGGGCTCAGGTGAATTTACAAAAAAATGCATTCTGATGCGGAATCGAATCCATGACTACCTAGCCGGCAGGTGAGCGTCTAGCATCTACATCACTGCCGCTGTTAATCATCATCATCATCATCATCATCATCATCATCATCATCATCATCATCATCATCATCATCATCATCATCATCACCGTCATCGTCATCATAATCAGCGTCGTCATAATCATTATCGTCCACTTTTGCCGCCAAGCATCCCGGGAAGGCTGTATGTAGTTATATAAATAAGACCAAAGAAGCGAACGCATGGGATTGGTCAGCGGTTAAGCTGTCTGCTTCGCACTCTCAAGGTCGCGGGATCAATTCCCGGAATACCCTGTCATTGTTGAAGTAGGGAAATCGTGCTGTGTGCGATGCTCTCGGTCATTGTTAGAGTACGGAGTTCGTGCGTTGTGCGATGCTCTCGGCCAGCGGCTTGTCGTTCTGTGGAGAAACCAGTCACAATGAAATCAACCCTGTCCATTTTATACTGTGGTGCTTTTGATGGGCCTTATGCGAAACAACCCTGTACACAAGCGTTCAGTTGGCCATGGAGTTGACTTCTCGTTCAGAAAACAATGGCAAACTACTAAACGTACAGTTACCTTTAAAATCAACCTGGTGTTGGGGCTGATCGCAAGAACATACCACACACACACACACACACACACTCACACACACACACACACACACACACACACACACTCACACACCTGTCTGTCTATCACACCAACATATCTGTCTGTCTATCACACACACATCTGACTCTCTATCTCACACACATATAAATATGTGTGTGTGTGTATGACAGACAGACAACGACAGGCAGACAGACAAATAGTATATATATATATATATATATATATATATATATATATATATATATATATATATATATATATATATATATATATATATATATGCCGGCTCCATGGCCGAGGGGTTAGTAAGCTTTCTCCGCTAACCCCGAATACTCTCGTCACGTGACGCGACGAGAATTAGCAGTGGTTCGAATTGCAAAAGTGACTTATGAGAGTATGGAGCCGGTCGCTCAGAAAGTCGTGGCGTGCTGATGAGCGTAATCTAGCCTAGGAATCAACACACAGCTGAAAGATGCTGGTGTTGACCGCAATATCCTGAAAACAGGATGGAAACGCGGGAAAAAAAAAAAAAAAAAATATATATATATATATATATATATATATATATATATTATAATAGAGCCTGACATCGTTATCTTAATGAGCGGAATGTAAGATTGACAGGTCTCATGTTTACCCCCATATTTGACGTATCTCATCTGACACTAAGGGCCAATCTGTCAGATTGCATGTCATGATCCCGAGATGACAACTGACAAAATCAAACGGCAATTTGTTGTACACTAACGGGGCACATCATGCCAGCTAAAGGAGATATTTGCTGCGCTCGCAGCCTAGTCATTATAATATCCATCTTTTACGCTAAGGAGTTAGGTTCGAACCTAATGTTATAATGGTTTGAACTTATTGCAAGTATAATTAAAATTAATTCATTAAAGTTAAAAATACCGTCATGAACAGAGAGCAACCATTCCCATGGCATCATCATGAAGTGCCGTGCCCATTTGATTATGCTTCTTCAAATATTTTCCAGCAACATGTAATAACTCGTGTACTGATAGCTTTCGGAGACATGGCCATAAGTTCTCAACAATCATCTTTCGTTGTCTTTCCTTATTTCTCTTTCCACGAATCTTTCCTGTTGTCACAACATGTTGAAGTATTTCTCTTTTCATAATGTTGCCACAATGCCAACTGCCTTTTTCTAATGATTGTGATAGGCAAATAGACAAATTTGTGTCTTAGACTTTTTCAAAACGTTTAGATTACTGATGTTGGCTGTCCAGTGGATTTTAATCAATCTTCTGTAAAACCAAGGGAGAGAAAACTGTCAAGGAAAGAACGGGTCACGCCGCAGCATTAACTCCCTGACATAGACATTTACTCCCTGACATAGACATTAACTCCCTGACATAGACATTTACTCCCTGACATAGACATTTACTCCCTGACATAGACATTTACTCCCTGACATAGACATTTACTCCCTGACATAGACATTTACTCCCTGACATAGACATTTACTCCCTGACATAGACTTTTACTCCCTGACATAGACATTTACTCCCTGACATAGACATTTACTCCCTGACATAGACATTTACTCCCTGACATAGACAATCTGAAGGCTTATCACTTGGAAATCAAGTGCCCGTATCTGACACTGGACTAACTTGACCTTAATCTTTTAAAGCTAGCAGCCGACGCTCCGGCGAATTGGTTATAAACGCAATTCGTAATAATACATAAATAAATAAATGTTGTTGCGTATCCCTTACGGGACGCTGCAGTCAACACCAGCATTTTTCAGCTGCTGTTGATGCACTAGGCAATTGTTACGTTCAGTAGTTTGTCATTACTTTCTGAACGACCGGCTCCCATACCAGCACGTTATAACACAACGCGACATGGTCTGCTGCACAAATCGGTCTCAGCTTAGCTTCGAACGCCTGGTACCCGGCTCACGAACCGCGTTCTCAAGCCAGTGGCCACATACCGCATTCGAAATACAGCTGCGGGCGATTTGGAGTCAGACCGCCTTGCGCTGGTTTTCATACAATGGGATGAGTTCCTGTCGTTCAGAAAACAATGGCAAACTACTGAACGTGAACTTGAAGAAATGCCGAGGTTGATTGCGACATACTGTAAAGGATATCCAAACTATGCAAAAGAGTCGTCATTAATGTGTGGGTTTGATGTCGGCATCTGTGGCGTAGGGTTAGTGAACGCTGTTTCACAATTCCCAGACATGGCGAGGGGTTCAAAATCAGACGCGGGCGATTTGGGAACAGATCGCTTTGCGTTGATTTCTATGGTATGAGGCATCGGTCGTTCAAAAAAAAAAATGACAACCTACTGAACGTAAAATTGCCTGGTAAATCGCAAACAGTGAAATAACTTGCAACATCCTGTAAGAGGACATACAACTAACCGAAGGAGTTAAAATAGAAACATAACGAGACAGGCTAGATTAACGGTTGAGAACAGGTGCGTTGATATCGCTAGCACCTGCCTGGGATAAAGGAGAGGTACGAAAAGTGTATTATCTTTGAGTAACCACACAACGATATGGTGTTTCTCGGTTTAGAAAACAAAATAAAGAATCCCTTTTCACGTCAAGAAGCGTATTAGGTAAATGGTGCTAGATCTATATTTTCATAGACCAGTCGGCACGGAATGGCTAATAAGGTCAATATTACCCGGACCGCCTTTAATTCCCAGGATATTGCGCTTTAGACTGGTTCGACCTCGGAGACCAGGTGGGATTTGAATAAACCCCTGCCTTGAGGAGATGCGAACATATTACCTCCGGGCAAGCAGGCAACCGTGCTAGTTACTGCGCTACCGATGCACCCGCAAGGAGTCGAGTTGTAGTAGCTTAATGGGACAAGCTAGACTAACAATATTTAGTTGTGTTATAGTGACGTAATGGGACAAGCTGGACTAACAATAGTGAGTCGTGTTGTGGTAATGTAATGGGACAAGCTGGACTAACAATAGTGAGTCGTGTTGTAGTGACGTAATGGGACAAGCTGGACTAACAATTGAGTCGTGTTGTGGTAATGTAATGGGACAAGCTGGACTAACAATTGAGTCGTGTTGTGGTAATGTAATGGGACAAGCTGGACTAACAATTGAGTCGTGTTGTGGTAATGTAATGGGACAAGCTGGACTAACAATAGTGAGTCGTGTTGTAGTGACGTAATGGGACAAGCTGGACTAACAATATTGAGTCGTGTTGTGGTGACGTAATGGGACAAGCTGGACTAACAATATTGAGTCGTGTTGTAGTGACGTAATGGGACAAGCTGGACTAACAATAGTGAGTCGTGTTGTGGTAATGTAATGGGACAAGCTGGACTAACAATAGTGAGTCGTGTTGTAGTGACGTAATCGGACAAGCTAGACTAACAATATTTAGTTGTGTTGTAGTGACGTAATGGGACAAGCTAGACTAACAATATTTAGTTGTGTTGTGGTGACGTAATGGGACAAGCTAGACTAACAATATTTAGTTGTGTTGTAGTGACGTAATGGGACAAGCTAGACTAACAATATTTAGTTGTGTTGTGGTGACGTAATGGGACAAGCTAGACTAACACTATTTAGTTGTGTTGTGGTGACGTAATGGGACACGCTAGACTAACAATATTTAGTCGTGTTGTAGTGACGTAATGCGAAAAGCTAGACTAACAATATTTAGTTGTGTTATAGTGACGTAATGGGACAAGCTGGACTAACAATAGTGAGTCGTGTTGTGGTAATGTAATGGGACAAGCTGGACTAACAATAGTGAGTCGTGTTGTGGTAATGTAATGGGACAAGCTGGACTAACAATAGTGAGTCGTGTTGTGGTAATGTAATGGGACAAGCTGGACTAACAATAGTGAGTCGTGTTGTAGTGACGTAATGGAACAAGATATACTAACAATATTTAGTATTGTTATAGTCACGTAATGGGACAAGCTGGACTAACAATAGTGAGTCGTGTTGTGGTAATGTAATGGGACAAGCTGGACTAACAATAGTGAGTCGTGTTGTAGTGACGTAATGGGACAAGCTAGACTAACAATATTTAGTTGTGTTGTGGTGACGTAATGAGACAAGCTAGACTAACAATATTTAGTCGTGTTGTAGTGACGTAATGGGACAAGCTAGACTAACAATATTTAGTAGTGTTATAGTGACGAAATGGGACAAGCTAGACTAACAATAGTGAGTCGTGCTGTGGTGACGTAATGGGAGAAGCTAGACTAACAACAGTGAGTTGTGCTGTGGTGACGTAGTGGGACAAGCTAGATTAACAATATTTAGTCGTGTTGTAGTGACGTAATGGGACAAGCTAGACTAACAATATTTAGTCGTGCTGTGGTGACGTAATGGGACAAGCTGGACTAACAATATTTAGTCGTGCTGTGGTGACGTAATGGGACAAGCTAGACTAACAATATTTAGTCGTGTTGTAGTGACGTAATGGGACAAGCTAGACTAACAATATTTAGTCGTTCTGTGGTGACGTAATGGGACAAGCTAGACTAACAATATTTAGTCGTGTTTTAGTTACGTAATGGGACAAGCTAGACTAACAATATTTAGTTGTGTTATAGTGACGTAATGGGACAAGTTAGACTAACAATATTTAGTTGTGTTATAGTGACGTAATGGGGACAAGCTAGACTAACAATTGTGAGTCGTGCTGTAGTGACGTAATGGGACAAGCTAGACTAACAATATTTAGTCGTGCTGTAGTGACGTAATGGGACAAGCTAGACTAACATTATTTAGTTGTGTTTTAGTGACGTAATGGGACAAGCTAGACTAACAATAGTGAGTCGTTGCTGTGGTGACGTAATGGGACAAGCTAGACTAACAATAGTGAGTCCGTGCTGTGGTGACGTAATGGGACAAGCTAGACTAACACTATTTAGGTCGTGTTTTAGTGACGTAATGGGACAAGCTAGACTAACACTGATTTAGTTTGTGTTTTAGTGACGTAATGGGACAAGCTAGACTTAACATATTTAGTCGTGTTTTAGTGACGTAATGGGACAAGCTAGACTAACACTATTTAGTCGTGTTTTAGTGACGTAATGGGACAAGCTAGACTAACAATATTTAGTCGTGTTGTAGTGACGTAATGGGACAAGCTAGACATACAATATTTAGTCGTGTTATAGTGACGTAATGGGACAAGCTAGACTAACAATATTTAGTCGTGTTATAGTGACGTAATGGGACAAGCTAGACTTACAATATTTAGTTGTGTTGTGGTGACGTAATGGGACAAGCTAGACTAACAATATTTAGTCGTGTTGTAGTGACGTAATGGGACAAGCTGGACTAACAATATTTAGTTGTGTTGTAGTGACGTAATGGGACAAGCTAGACTTACAATATTTAGTAGTGTTATAGTGACGTAATGGGACAAGCTAGACTAACAATATTTAGTCGTGTTGTAGTGACGTAATGGGACAAGCTGGACTTACAATATTTAGTTGTGTTATAGTGACGTAATGGGACAAGCGAGACTAACAATATTTAGTCGTGTTGTAGTGACGTAATGGGACAAGCTAGACTTAAAATATTTAAGTGAGTGTTATAGTGACGTAATGAGGGACAAGCTAGACTAACAATATTAGTGTGTGTAGTGACGTAAGGGGACAAGTAGACTTACAAATTTAGTAGTGTATAAGTGACGTAATGTGACAAGCTAGACTAACAATATTAGTCGTGTTGTAGTGACGTAATGCGGACAAGCTGGACTTAAAATTTAGTTGTGTTTTAGTGACGTAATGGGAAAGCTAGATAACAATATTTGTTGTGTTATAGTGACGTAATGGGCAAGCTAGACAACAATATGTAGTCGTGTTGTGGTAATGTAAGGGACAGCTAGACTAACAATAGTGAGTCGTGTTTGGTAATGTAACGGGACAAGCTAGACTAACAATAGTGAGTCGGATGTGGGTGACGTAATGGGCACGCTAGACTAACAATATTTAGTCGTGTTTAGTGACGTAATGGGACAAGCTAGACTAACAATATTTAGTTGTTTTATAGGATCGTAATGGGACAAGCTAGACTAACAATAGTGAGTCGTGCTGTGGTGACGTAATGGGACAAGCTATACTAAACAATTTTAGTTGTGTTATAGTGAGCGTAATTGGACAAGTAGACTAACAATAGTGAGTCGTGCTGTGGTGACGTACGGGGACAAGCTATACTAACAATATTTAGTTGTGTTATAGTGACGTAATGGGACAAGCCTAGACTAACAAGAGTGAGTCGTGCTGGGTTGGACGAATGCGGAACAAGCTATACTAACAAATTAGTTGTGTTATAGTGACGTAATGGGACAAGATAGACTAACAATAGTGAGTCGTGCGTGGTGACGTAAGGAACGCTCAGACTAACAATATTTAGTCGTGTTTTAGTGATCGTAATGGGACAAGCTCAGGACTAACAATATTTAGTCGTGTTGTAGGAACGTAATGGGACAAGCTAGGACTTACAATATTAGTCGTGTTATAAGTGACGTAATGGGACAAGCTAGACTTACAATATTTAGTCTGTTATAGTGACGTAATGGGACAAGCTAGACTTTACAAGTATTTAGTCGTGTTATAGTGACGTAATTGGACAAGCAGACTACCAATAGTGAGTAGGTGTGGTAATGTTAATGGGACAAGCTAGACTCCAATAGTGAGTTCGTGTGTTGGTAATGTAATGGGACAAGCTAGACTAACAATAGTGAGTCGTGCTTTGTGGTGAAGATAAGGGACACGCTAGACTAACAATATTTAGTCAGTGCTGTGGTGACGCTAATGGGAAAGCTAGATAAAAATATTCAGTCGTGTTGTAGTGACGTAATGGGACAAGCTAGACTAACAATATTTAGTCGTTCTGTGGGTGACGTAATGGGAACAAGCTAGACTAACAATATTTAGTCGTGTTTTAGTTACGTCAATGGGACAAGCTAGACTAACAATATTTAGTTGTGTTATAGTGACGTAATGGGACAAGCTAGACTAACAATATTAGTTGTGTTATAGTGACGTAATGGGGACAAGCTAGACTAAACAATTGTGAGTCGTGCTGTAGTGACGTAATGGGACAAGCTAGACTAAACAATATTTAGTCGTGCTGTAGTACGTAATGGACAAGCTAGACTAACATTAGTTTAGTTGTGTTTTAGTGACGTAATGGGACAAGCTCGGACTAACAAATAGTCGAGTCGTGCTGTGTGAGACGCTAATGGGACAAGCTAGGACTAAACAATAGTGAGTCGTGCTGTGGTGACGTAATGGGACAAGCTAGACTAACAACTATTTAGTCGTTTTTAGTGCGACGTAATGTTGGACAAGCTAGACTAACACGATTTAGTTGTGTTTTAGTGACGTAATGGACAAGCTAGACTAACACTATTTAGTCGTGTTTTAGTGACCGTAATGGACAAGCTAGACTAACAATATTTAGTCGTGTTGTAGTGACGTAATGGGACAAGCTAGACTTACAATATTTTAGTCGTGTTATAGTGACGTAATGGGAAAAAGCTAGACCTAAACAATATTTAGTCTGTGTTATAGTGAAGTAATGGGACAAGCTAGAACTTACAATATTTAGTCGTGTTATAGTGACGTAATGGGACAAGCTAGACTAACAATCATTTAGTCGTGTTATAGTGACGTAATGGACAAGCTAGACTAACAATATTTAGTTGTGTTGTAGTGACGTAATGGGACAAGCTGGACTTACAATATTTAGTGTGTTTGTAGTGACGTAATGGGACAAGCTGGACTTACAATATTTAGTTGTGTTGTAGTGACGTAATGGGACAAGCTAGACTAACAATATTTAGTTGTGTTATAGTGACGTAATGGGACAAGCTAGACTAACAATATGTAGTCGTGTTGTGGTAATGTAATGGGACAAGCTAGACTAACAATAGTGAGTCGTGTTGTGGTAATGTAATGGGACAAGCTAGACTAACAATAGTGAGTCGTGCTGTGGTGACGTAATGGGACACGCTAGACTAACAATATTTAGTCGTGTTTTAGTGACGTAATGGGACAAGCTAGACTAACAATATTTAGTTGTGTTATAGTGACGTAATGGGGACAAGCTAGACTAACAATAGTGAGTCGTGCTGTGGTGACGTAATGGGACAAGCTATACTAACAATATTTAGTTGTGTTATAGTGACGTAATGGGACAAGCTAGACTAACAATAGTGAGTCGTGCTGTGGTGACGTAATGGGACAAGCTATACTAACAATATTTAGTTGTGTTATAGTGACGTAATGGGACAAGCTAGACTAACAATAGTGAGTCGTGCTGTGGTGACGTAATGGGACAAGCTATACTAACAATATTTAGTTGTGTTATAGTGACGTAATGGGACAAGCTAGACTAACAATAGTGAGTCGTGCTGTGGTGACGTAATGGGACACGCTAGACTAACAATATTTAGTCGTGTTTTAGTGACGTAATGGGACAAGCTAGACTAACAATATTTAGTCGTGTTGTAGTGACGTAATGGGACAAGCTAGACTTACAATATTTAGTCGTGTTATAGTGACGTAATGGGACAAGCTAGACTTACAATATTTAGTCGTGTTATAGTGACGTAATGGGACAAGCTAGACTTACAATATTTAGTCGTGTTATAGTGACGTAATGGGACAAGTTAGACTAACAATAGTGAGTCGTGTTGTGGTAATGTAATGGGACAAGCTAGACTAACAATAGTGAGTCGTGTTGTGGTAATGTAATGGGACAAGCTAGACTAACAATAGTGAGTCGTGCTGTGGTGACGTAATGGGACACGCTAGACTAACAATATTTAGTCGTGCTGTGGT
This sequence comes from Cepaea nemoralis, assembly GCA_014155875.1. NCBI lineage: Eukaryota > Metazoa > Mollusca > Gastropoda > Stylommatophora > Helicidae > Cepaea > Cepaea nemoralis. The sequence goes on along the minus strand of JACEFZ010010287.1, from coordinate 76,941 downwards.
GACGTAATGGGACAAGCTAGACTAACAATATTTAGTCGTGTTGTAGTGACGTAATGGGACAAGCTAGACTAACAATATTTAGTCGTTCTGTGGTGACGTAATGGGACAAGCTAGACTAACAATATTTAGTCGTGTTTTAGTTACGTAATGGGACAAGCTAGACTAACAATATTTAGTTGTGTTATAGTGACGTAATGGGACAAGCTAGACTAACAATATTTAGTTGTGTTATAGTGACGTAATGGGACAAGCTAGACTAACAATTGTGAGTCGTGCTGTAGTGACGTAATGGGACAAGCTAGACTAACAATATTTAGTCGTGCTGTAGTGACGTAATGGGACAAGCTAGACTAACATTATTTAGTTGTGTTTTAGTGACGTAATGGGACAAGCTAGACTAACAATAGTGAGTCGTGCTGTGGTGACGTAATGGGACAAGCTAGACTAACAATAGTGAGTCGTGCTGTGGTGACGTAATGGGACAAGCTAGACTAACACTATTTAGTCGTGTTTTAGTGACGTAATGGGACAAGCTAGACTAACACTATTTAGTTGTGTTTTAGTGACGTAATGGGACAAGCTAGACTAACACTATTTAGTCGTGTTTTAGTGACGTAATGGGACAAGCTAGACTAACAATATTTAGTCGTGTTGTAGTGACGTAATGGGACAAGCTAGACTTACAATATTTAGTCGTGTTATAGTGACGTAATGGGACAAGCTAGACTAACAATATTTAGTCGTGTTATAGTGACGTAATGGGACAAGCTAGACTTACAATATTTAGTCGTGTTATAGTGACGTAATGGGACAAGCTAGACTAACAATATTTAGTCGTGTTATAGTGACGTAATGGGACAAGCTAGACTAACAATATTTAGTCGTGTTGTAGTGACGTAATGGGACAAGCTGGACTAACAATATTTAGTTGTGTTGTAGTGACGTAATGGGACAAGCTAGACTAACAATATTTAGTTGTGTTATAGTGACGTAATGGGACAAGCTAGACTAACAATATGTAGTCGTGTTGTAGTGACGTAATGGGACAAGCTAGACTAACAATAGTGAGTCGTGTTGTGGTAATGTAATGGGACAAGCTAGACTAACAATAGTGAGTCGTGCTGTGGTGACGTAATGGGACACGCTAGACTAACAATATTTAGTCGTGTTTTAGTGACGTAATGGGACAAGCTAGACTAACAATATTTAGTTGTGTTATAGTGACGTAATGGGACAAGCTAGACTAACAATAGTGAGTCGTGCTGTGGTGACGTAATGGGACAAGCTATACTAACAATATTTAGTTGTGTTATAGTGACGTAATGGGACAAGCTAGACTAACAATAGTGAGTCGTGCTGTGGTGACGTAATGGGACAAGCTATACTAACAATATTTAGTTGTGTTATAGTGACGTAATGGGACAAGCTAGACTAACAATAGTGAGTCGTGCTGTGGTGACGTAATGGGACAAGCTATACTAACAATATTTAGTTGTGTTATAGTGACGTAATGGGACAAGCTAGACTAACAATAGTGAGTCGTGCTGTGGTGACGTAATGGGACAAGCTATACTAACAATATTTAGTTGTGTTATAGTGACGTAATGGGACAAGCTAGACTAACAATAGTGAGTCGTGCTGTGGTGACGTAATGGGACACGCTAGACTAACAATATTTAGTCGTGTTTTAGTGACGTAATGGGACAAGCTAGACTAACAATATTTAGTCGTGTTGTAGTGACGTAATGGGACAAGCTAGACTTACAATATTTAGTCGTGTTATAGTGACGTAATGGGACAAGCTAGACTTACAATATTTAGTTGTGTTGTAGTGACTTAATGGGACAAGCTAGACTAACAATATGTAGTCGTGTTGTAGTGACGTAATGGGACAAGCTAGACTAACAATAGTGAGTCGTGTTGTGGTAATGTAATGGGACAAGCTAGACTAACAATAGTGAGTCGTGCTGTGGTGACGTAATGGGACACGCTAGACTAACAATATTTAGTCGTGTTTTAGTGACGTAATGGGACAAGCTAGACTAACAATATTTAGTTGTGTTATAGTGACGTAATGGGACAAGCTAGACTAACAATATTTAGTTGTGTTATAGTGACGTAATGGGACAAGCTAGACTAACAATAGTGAGTCGTGCTGTGGTGACGTAATGGGACAAGCTATACTAACAATATTTAGTTGTGTTATAGTGACGTAATGGGACAAGCTAGACTAACAATAGTGAGTCGTGCTGTGGTGACGTAATGGGACAAGCTATACTAACAATATTTAGTTGTGTTATAGTGACGTAATGGGACAAGCTAGACTAACAATAGTGAGTCGTGCTGTGGTGACGTAACGGGACAAGCTAGACTAACAATATTTAGTTGTGTTATAGTGACGTAATGGGACAAGCTAGACTAACAATAGTGAGTCGTGTTGTGGTAATGTAATGGGACAAGCTGGACTAAAAATAGTGAGTCGTGTTGTAGTGACGTAATGGGACAAGCTAGACTAACAATATTTAGTTGTGTTTTGGTGACGTAATGGGACAAGCTAGACAAACAATATTTAGCCTTGTTATAGTGATGTAATGGGACAAGCTAGACTAACTATTAAGTCGTGTTGTGGTTGACGTAGTGTGACAAGGTAGAGTAACAATTGAGTCGTGTTGTGGTGACGTAATAGGACAAGGTGGAGTAACAATTGAGTCGTGTTGTGCTGACGTAGTGGCAATGCAGACAATGAACAGGACCTGGAACATTTAGTAGATACGGTTGTTGCACACAGTGAACAACTAGGGTTAGAATTGAATAGTAAGAAGACACAGATTATGGTCGTCACTAGGAAGGAAGTAATACCACAATATAATATACAAGTAAATGGGCATATTCTTAAACAAGTGAATCGGCACAGTTATCTCGGAACAGTCATAACATCAGATGGGAGATGTGTTGAAGAGATTGAAACAAGACTTGTCATGGCGAAAGTAGCCTTTTGCAAGATGAGAAACATGCTGACCAATAAAAAGATATCAATTGAAACGAGAAAAAGAGTGTTGAGGTGCTACATAGAGCCTGCATTTTTGTATGGATGTGAAGCGTGGACAATGAGCATTTAAGCTTAGAAACATCTGATGGCTGTGGGAATGTGGTTTCTGAGGAAAATGCAAAGAATCCAATGGACAGCCAGAAAGACCAATGAACAAGTCCTTCAATAAACAAATGAAGATCGTAAGCTGATTAGAGGTATTAGACGTAGACAGTCACAATTGTTTGGGCATGTTATCAGAAGAAATGAATTGGAGAACTTGGTGACAACTGGCAAGATCGAAGGGAACAGACCAACGGGAAGAAACCAAGGGGAAGACCGAGAAGTAAATACCTGAATGGCTTGGCCACGTGGCATTGTCGAAACAGAAACACGGAGCTGATCCACGACTCTGGTGATCGAGTGAGATGGCGAAACATACCGCCCATGCTTATCGGCATGGCACATGATGGATGGATGGTACTGACGTAATGGGACAAGCAAGACTAACAATTTAGAACCGGTGGGTTAATATTGCGACTGTGTAGGATAAAGGGGAGTTTACATTTATTGTTTCGAATATCCTTTACAGGACATCGCTGTCAACATCAGCATCTTTCAGCTGATTGTTGATTTACTAGCAAGATTACGCTCAGTAGTTTGCCATTGCTTTCTAAGCGACCAGCTCACATACCCCGTAAGTTACCAACACGACAAGAACCGCTACTGATTCTCGCGCAGGTTACGTTCCTCACGTGAATATACAGGATTACTGAGAAAGACGTTAACACCTATGCCAAGGACACCGGCATGCTTTACCCTAGTGCGAAGACATATAACCTAAAGACTAAATGTTATGGGAGGGGAGACCAGACCCTAAGCCTTGGTCGGCAACTGGTCTAGGATCGAAGCTCCGACAGGTGGATAATTTCAGCAGTGCTTTGTTTAATCCGACAGCTTCTGCAGCTTGTCTTGTTCCATACGTATCGGTATTGCCTGTCCGCTGGAGTGAACTAGACAGGCCAAGAGAGGGATCAAGTTGCATGGGCAACACATGGTCTCTAAATACCGCTCAGGCTTTGTGCTATGAACAGGTATAACTACATTTCTCAAACTATCGTCTGTCAAGACGGCCAGGTGCCAGTCATGTTAATTGCATGTCCTTGACATGCCGATACAACCAGCCCTAGACATTTATTGGCTGTGTGTGATTTCTTGCAATGTTTACGTCCAGTAGTTTACCACTGCTTTTTGAACGAACGACACTCATACCATTATATGAAAATCAGCGCAAGGCGATATGCATTCAAATGGCTTGGTATTGTATTTCGAACGTGGTATGCAGGATTACGAATGGCGTTAGTAATCCCTTCGTCACTGTGCCGGCTGCTAGCTTTAAAAGGTGAAGGTCAAGTTAGTCGGATGCCAGGTAATGCCGTTAAGTTTCTGAGGCTTGACCTTCACATGTTCTACATCAGGGGATAAATGCGGCGGCTTGACCAGTTTCCTCCTGGCCCACTTATCCTCCTGAGACAATTCTCAAAACATTCTGAACATGATCCGCTGTTTTATGTAGAGCCTATTTTATGTAGTGGTCGAAAACAGAAAGAATAATACCACTACTGGAAATTGAACTTGGACCAGTGTCGTTGAAATCGGGCGCACTAACCAATATTCTATCCCGACCCCAGCATGGTATAGAGTGAGTTTACAGGCAAGAGGGTGGACTGCATTGCTCCGAGTTTTATCCCGTATGACTGAGTCTCTTTTCACCGAACAGTATCTGAAGCGTCACAAAAAGCACGAACTTCGTAGATCCAGTGTTTCTCTGAAGTTCTGCAATCTAGAACCTAATGACTGAGTCAGGAATCAAACCCGCGACCTTGGAGCACGAGGCAGGCGACATGACCACTTAGCCACTTAGAGTCCGTAAAAGGTGAGGTAAGTTTGTATACTTCTACTACTACCACTACTGTCATCTTTCCGTCTTGACAGATGATAGCTTGCTACAATGTGCTTCAGAAAAGGCACAGTAACTAAAACCCATGCGTGACAGAACAGACCAACTCGTAAATATTCGTCCACAACGAATGCTTGTAAACATATGGTAGTTTTCACCATCACGCACCATCTGACGTTCCACACGTTCAGTGTGTGGTCTATCTGCAGTAATTTTCTCATTTTTCGTTATTCCATTCCTGATCTTTTCCATCCATGTAACGCGATCAGCGGCGACTGCTCCCAATGTGCAATATCAATGCTTGTATCAATTATATATCCGCTTATATCCATCTGTGTACCTCAGTAGAGACCGACTCCGTGATCTTCCCAGAGCCTTCTGTAGTGCTAATTATTTGTGATAGTGATCTCCTAAAGACTTCCAATGTTTCAATTGTCCCGATGTTCTCCACCTTTCCCCTGTTCAAGACATGCCCAAAGACTGTGGACATTTCTCTTCTGATGCGAGTAACCTGTTCTCTTGATGAGTTCACTTCTTTCGGATATTTGTATTACTCTTTCTATCCGTCCACGGTGTTCTCATGGTTCCTCTATAAAACTACATCTCCAGAGCTTCCAAATAAGTATACACTTGTCTACAATTGTCTATGATTCGCTTCCATGCATCAGGATTGGCTTGCTATAGCTCTTAAGAACTCTGTCACCGAGACTGACACAGATATTTTGCGGATAATATTTTTCATCTTGTGAAATGCTGATCTTTTTAGGATTATTCTACATGCCACTTCCTTAATACATCATCCATCTCCTGTTATTAAAGTATACACACTTAAATGCATGGACTAAGTCCATTGTTTGACTTTCTATTTCTTGTAACTGCACTTCATGTTTCGTTACCAAAACCATGTCATCAGAGTAACGCAATGCCTTAGATGCAGATGAGGAGCGTCCGGTCCAATGGCTATTATGTCGGAGACTCGGGTTCGAATCTTCGGTAAGGTGATGGATATTTTTTTCCTGTCGAGGGAGAAATAAAAACCCTAACCTTCACAGATCATGGCGTCTGCCTTAGCCAGGCGACCTTAATTCCAAAGGCTCAAGAACGCCCGGTATTACACCGCAAGGTACAACAGGCAGCAATGATAGTTTAGGATAGATACAGTACATTGTTATTTCATACTAATCGAGTGATTTTGTTTATTGTTTTCCAGCCACGTTGATATTCGTGTTTACTTCCCTCTCCACCGTGTTCATAGACATTCTGTTATATTTTTATTATTTTACATGGTGTAGGTCATATAATCCTGCCGTGTTGTTTGCTTTAATATCTTTACAGCGATTAGAGAAACAGTCAGCGATTGAACGTTCATTCATAGGCACCTTGCCGTCTTTACAGGCGATAGTTTGTTACATTGTGCTACCAAAAAAAAAAGGCATAATAACTAAAACCCATGGCGGTAGCGAATGTGCCTGATCAGACCAATTCGCGATGCAGATGTTTGTCCACAATGGATGCATGTGAACATATTGTCATTTTCACCAACACGTACCATCTTACGTCTCATGCGTTCAATGTGTGACCTATCTGCAATCATTTTCTCCTTTGTCTTTATTCCATTTCTGATATTTGCCCTCCATGCAACACGTTCAGCGGCGACTTGCTCCCAATGTGCATTATCAATGCCTGTATCAATCATGTCCCGCTTACACACATCTTTGTATCGATCCCGAGATCTCTTACCCATCTGTAGTTCATCAACAACATCATGTCTTTTGGTATTCTACCATCATCCTAACGTGTCCTATCCATCTAAGTCTACGAAGACTAAGCATGGAACATACCGTCACACACCCCGCAGAAGTCGGATGTGTCGGCCTAACGGCGCAAGAACGCAGCTCTGCTGTAAACAGGCACAACGCAATCACGTCCGAAAAAAAACATCTGGATGAACGCAGCAGAAGAAGAAGATACCGTCACACAACCTGATCTTTCCAATACTTCAGTATTTGTGATTTTGTCTTGCCACTTAATACCAAGAATTCTTCACAGACACCGCATATTAAAGCTGTTTAAACGTGTCTCTTAGTGTGAGTAAGTTGACCAGGCTTCACTGCAATAAAGAGTACTAAGGACACAAGCTTGATAGCTATCGTACATCAAATACAAAGCAATAGATGGTAGATTGCCTGATCTGCCTGGCATGTCATCAAATAATCCGATGCTTCGTGTAATTATACCAGAAGAAAGTTATATTATTATTATTTTGTTGAAGAATATATTATTACAACCAAGTTAATCTTTGCACATGAAGTTATCTCTCCCCATTATCTACCGAGGAAGACTGGGCCTTAAAGAGCATGTCCAGCCTGTAGTAACGTCGCGTCCATAAGACAATAACAGTTAGTTGTATATCGTTTACAGCGCGTAGCAGTCAACGCCAGCATTTTTTGGCTGTTCGTGATCCCTGGGCAAGTTTACTTTCAGTAGTTTGTCATTTATTTCTGAACGACTGGTACCTCTACCATTTCATAAAAAAACCAACGTAAGAGGGTCTGCTGCCAAATCGAACACAATTGTGTGTTTGGGTTGCGTGGTCTCGAGGTATGGTGTCCGCCTCGAGTGCTGGAGGTCCCGGGTTCAAGCTCCGGTGAGGACCGGGATTTATTTCACGTGGACTTCTAGTAATAAAATTTCCCCTGGTCTCTGGGTAGTGAGATCTGACGCCCGTGTGTATTGTTGCGCGCGTAAAAAATCCCTTGGCAGTTGGAAATCGAAAAAGAGTAGCCTAACGGCGCTGCCCGAGCAAAATTTCGAGTTAAAAGTCTACCCAAAGTATTTCAGGATCCTCGCCGGTGCAACGGAGTTCGTGCATTGAACTGAGTTTCTCCAGACTGAGGTTTGAGTTAGGAGGAGAACGGAGCACTTATGGGTTACACCCGTGTGCTGTGATGTTGATCCATCGACTAAACTAACTAAACTAACTGTTGTATTTCTTTTCCGGACGTGGTATTTCAACCTCATCATGTATTGGATACTTGTGATTTTACTTTCAGTTGTTTACTATTACTTTCTGAAAGACTGATGTTCATACCATTGCGAAAATCAGAGCAAATAGATTTGCTCCTAAATTGCCTGTTTCTGACTTCGAATATGATAAGTCGCGATTGTGAAACTTCGTTCACTACCATTAAATAAATGTTTTTGCATATCCTTTACAGGACATCGCTGTCAACATCAGCATCTGTCAGCTGTATGTTCATTTCTTGGCAAGATTACGCTCAGTAGTTTGCCATTGCTTTCTGAGCGGCCGGCTCAGTTATCCCGCAAGTCACCAGCGGGGGACGAACCGCTCCCAGTTCTCGCCCGCTACGAGACTCTGCGTGATAAACGGGATTACGGAAAAAGTGTTGTAACCCCTCGGCCAGAGAGACCGGCTCACTACCATTAAGTCGCAGAAATAACCAATCAGTTAATCTGTAGTCCTACATGATTATAACCAGACAACAGACACCACATCAAGCAACGTGCTGCAGTCTCTTAGGTTGAGTCCAGTATCAACATCATAGCACTCGGCACATCTCCATACGTGCTTCGTCCTTATCTTCAACAGCCAACGAAGAGTCTCTAAACCACTGGTGCTAACAGCAGTCTTATTATATGTCCGTCTGACCTTTCCTGGGAGTCTTGAGTGTTGGCCAGATCTCTCTGGTCGTGCTGCAGAATAATAGTTAAATTAAAGAAGGCATCTGAACTTACCTACAAAAGACACATCCCACAATGCACTTAATCCAGTCAGCAGAGTCCTCCCTCTTAGTCACACCAAAGACACTGCCGAGGACAAGGCGGAAGCTACGTAGCTTGTACTCACCCACGTGGGTCCTAAAATTCAACACAATAATTGTTGTCTCGTTAGTTCGTCTTCAAGCTGGAATCTATACCTGACGAACTGGGTGTGGATTCTTCGTCCCACTGATTGATATAGTTGTCTGTCGATGTCCTGGAATATTTCTGTTCTCAGTGTTAATACAAATGTAACAACCTTTCTAAAATAATAGTAAATTGTTATTGTGTTGTCAATATCAGTTAATATGTTGCATAAACATGGGTCCAGCCTGCACTGTATCAAATTTCAGCACTTACGTGTTCGTTGCCACTATACAACCGAATAAATTACAAATACTAATTGTTACAATATATATTTAAATGTTTTTCGACGGTTATTTTTTCAAAGTCACGATTCAAAATAACAAACTACAAATTTATTATAATAAGATACTTGTTATTTTACTATAGCCACAATTAACAATAATAATGAAAAACTACCGGTACGATTTGTCCCCTACAAGTAAATTGTATACAATTCCGGTTTTGTAGTTTGGTGTCAACAGTTAGTTAACGCCGCGCAGAGAAATTCCCGGTCGCAATTTTTTACAAGTTCTTTAGGAATCTGTGAGTGTATTTGCCGGGCCCATTGCCTGTTTTTATAAATTGTTCGGGGACCCCGTGTGTCTGGCGCTGGCGAGCCGGTAGAGCTCACTCACAGAGGCTTATTGTTGGCGATGTTGCCGTATGAAGCGGGCAGCGGACTCGGAAGCGGGCGGTGTGTACCTATCTGTGGTTATTGCTCCACTGGTGCAGCCCCACATTGTTAGTGAAACGACTGCAGTCGAGAAGAATCGAGAAGTCTAGACTTGTAGATTCGGTAATTAGTCGCTGAGTGAAACTGTCGAGCGTCTGCCGGTTTCGGTCCTAAATGTAGGTCACTAAAAACAGGCATGGGGGAGGCGGTTGTAGCTAGACACTTGCCTGTCAGGCCGGTGGCTATGTGTTCGAAACCGCACCGAGACTGAGTTTTAAAATTGAACTGGGATTCCACGGCGATCCAGCCTAAAATTGGCACCATGAACTGTTTTGGGGAGGGAATGAGGCCGGTCGTGGTACATCCCCCATCACCCTCTGACTGCCTAATGGTTTAGCACTCATCATCATCATCCAGTGCCTTGCCGACTAACGTAAGCTTTCATGCCTCTCTACAAATTACGATCTCCAACGTCATGGATCAATTCGTATGTTGACGCCCTCCGTGCCATGACATGAGACTGTCAAGAATCTTCTCACGCTGTCTTCCTCTATCTCTCTTTCTGCAAATCTTTCTGGTTGTTGCAACATGTTCCGGCTTGTGTCTTCTCATAACGTGGCCAAACAACGACGACTACCTCTTTCTGATGTTTGTGATAAGTTGTCTTTGCGACTCAGATTTCCTTAAAATGTCATGATGGCTCATTTAGGCTGTCCAATTAATTGTCAGCATTCTTCTATAAAACCATATCTCCAAGGCTTACATGGATTTTTTTAAGCCTGTGTACTAATTGTCCAGGATTCGCAACCGTATGTTAAAACAGGTTCTATATAACATGTACGAACTCTTTTTCTAACTTTCAAGGACAGTGACTTATTGCACAACACGTTCTTCATTTGATAGGATGCAGTTTTCGCTGGTTCTATTCTGTTCTTATCTCAGTGATGCCTCTTCCGAGAAGTTACCCATGTGCCTAGATGTGTGAACTGTAGATGGGCTTATCACCATACGCCACACATGCTTTAAAACATACAATACATGCGTCACCAGACAAGGAGAAGCAGAATCAGTAAGCGTTACTAGAGCACGATCAGAAGCAACAAAATTGACGTTACGGTCAAACCATCGTCAGCGCACAAACAACCAACACACTGATACAACTACACTCAAGCGCCTTTAGCTGCGTACAATGGTCCATTACATGTTTGGTTTACATAACACCTAGTTGTACAATATGTGGCGACAGCTCTGGCAAATGGTTTCTGGCCGAAAGAAAAAACAAAACAACAACTGCGTACACTGACAAGATTATAACATTGATGAAATGGTTCAACTGCGTACACTGACAAGATTATAACATAGATGAAATGGGTCTGAAATATTTCGTATTTGGAAAGACGTGAGATATATTTTCGAGTTTTTCAGTTTTGTTTATTCTGCGTTTTTGGTTTCCCTAAGTAGTCACTGTAGTGTCATCTCTGTGGTTTACTTGTTGTTGTGTTTTAAATATTTTTTAAAGTAATGTTTGCTGATTAAGACTTGCTGCCGAGAAGTCCTCCATTTCTTCTTTCGTTGAAATTTGTCTATATCTGCAATGTTGTCTCTTGTATAAAATGTTTCTATATCTGCAATGTTTTCCCTTGCATGAAATTTGTCTACATCAGCAATGTTGTCTCTTGCATGAATTTAAAACTATGTTTTAGTTAACTCAGTGGTTCATACAGTTTATCTTCTACTATTGTTTCTCTAGGCCAGAAGGTTTGCCTAGCTATGTCATATTTTGGGCAGTCTTGGAGTATGCGCTCTGCTGTCTGCGGCGCCAATCCACAATTGCACATGGCTGATTCGCCAATCTTGAATTATGTATACATGTGGTTGTGTAATCAAGAAGTTTTCTGTTTTTCTTTATGGTATATTGTAAAGAGCCTGCTCCGTGGTGAAGTGGTTACGGTTCGTGATCCCGCATACCCGCGCTCGAAAGACAACTGATCGCGATTCGGCAGCAGATCGCGTTGCGTTGGTTTAGTACGAAATGGTATGGGTGCCGGTCATTCAGAAAGCAATGGCAAACGTTTTTTTCCCCTCGCAAATTCTTTACAGGACATTGCAGTCAACACCAGCATTTTTCAGCTGCTGTTGATTTCTTGGCAAGTTTTACGTTCAGTTGTTTGCCATTGCTTTCTGAATGACCGGCTCACATACCCCCGAAAGTAACCAGCGCGACCTGATCCGCCGCCGAATCTCCCGCAGCTGTGTTTCGTACGAGAGTTTACGGGATTACTAACAAGGTCCTTAACGCCTTCGCCAGGGAGACAGGCAATGGCAAACTACTGAACGTAAAACTTGCCAAAAGATCACAACCGCAAAAGATGCCGGAGTTGACTGCAACGTTCTGTAAAGGATATGCAACTAACTTATTAAAATCCTGTAAAGAGAGGTCAGCGTGATCGAAAGGTTCAACATGCTCGCTCTTATATGTTCTCTGCTGATGGCGCCGTGGTGGGTGTTTTCCATACGCCGGACAGTTTGACTTCAATGTTGTCGCCTCATTCTCATACCAGTACTCATACCATTGCACGAAAACCATAAACATGGAGGCCTGCTACCAAATTTCCCGCAGCTGTGTTTCCAACGTGGTATGCGGGATTACGAATCACTTACGTCACCTCTTCGCGACAGAGCCGGTTTGTCTGTCAAAGTGAGGCAGTTCACTTGAGACTAGTTCGACTGGAACTACTACTACTACTGCTACTACTGCTATTGTTACTACTGCTACTATTACTACTGCTACCATTACTACTGCTACTATTACTACTGCTATTATTACTACTGCTACTATTACTACTGCTACTATTACTACTGCTAATACTACTACTGCTATTATTACTACTGCTACTATTACTACTGCTACTATTACTATTGCTACTATTACTACTGCTACTACTACTACTGCTACTATTACCACTGCTACTATTACCACTGCTACTATTACTACTGCTACTACTACTACTGCTACTATTACTACTGCTACTATTACTACTGCTACTACTACTACTGCTACTATTACTACTGCTACTATTACTACTGCTACTACTACTACTACTACTACTACTACTACTACTACTACTACTACTACTACTACTACTACTACTACTGCTACTACTACTACTACTACTACTACTACTGCTACTACTACTACTGCTACTACTACTACTGCTACTACTACTACTGCTATACTATATACTACTACTGCTATACACTATACTACTCCTACTACTACTACTACTACTACTACTACTGCTACTAATACTGCTACTATACTACGCGACTATTACTACTACACTACTACTACTACTACTAATACTACTACTACTACTACTACTACTACTACTACTACTACTACTACTACTACTACTACGACTACTACTACGCTACTACTACTACTACTGCTACTACTGACTACTACTACTACTGCTACTACTACTACTACTGCTACTTACTAACTACTACTACTACTACTACTACTACTACTACTACTACTACTACTACTACTACTACTACTACTATACTACTGCTACTACTACTACTACTACATTACTACTACTACTACTACTACTACTGCTACTACTACTACTGCTACTACTACTACTGCTACTACTACTGCTACTATTACTACTGCTACTATTACTACTGCTACTATTACTACTGCTACTATTATTACTGCTACTATTACTACAGCTACTTTTACTACTGCTACTATTACTACTGCTACTCTACTACTGCTACTATTACTACTGCTACTATTACTACTGCTACTATTACTACTGCTACTACTACTACTGCTACTACTACTACTGCTACTACTACTAATGCTACTACTACTACTACTACTACTACCACTGCTACTATTACTACTGCTACTATTACTACTGTTACTATTACTACTGCTACTATTACTACTGCTACTATTACTACTGCTACTATTACTACTGCTACTATTACTACTGCTACTATTACTACTGCTACTATTACTACTGCTACTATTACTACTGCAACTATTACTACTGCTACTATTACTACTGCAACTATTACTACTGCTACTACACCTAGAAAATTGAAATATTGTGGTCACTTGAACCGTCATGAAAGTTTGGAGAGAACAGTAATGGAGGGGTATATGTCTGGGAAGAGAGGAAGAGGAAGGCCAAAGAGAAGATGGGTGCAGGATGTGGCAGATGATCTCCAGATGGGTGTATCGGACGCGGGACATCTTGCTTGTGATCGAGAAGTTTTCCGGAACGTTGTTATGGGAGCGAGGTTCTGCAAAAGAAATGCTACTGAATGAATTACAACTGCTGCGGGTCTTAACAACTTTTAAGTCATAACTGTAACATACTGGTGGGGGGGGGGGGGGGGGGGGGGGGGGGGCTGAGTGGTCTCGAGGTATGGTGTCCGCCTCGGGTGCTGGAAGGTCCCGGGTTCAAGCCCCGGTGAGGACCGAGATTTTTTCACGTGGACTTCTAGTAATAAAATTTCCCCTGGTCTCTGGATAGTGAAGATCGGACGCCCGTGTGTATTGTTGCGCACTTAAAAAATCCCTTGGCAGTTGGAAATCGAAAAAGAGTAGCCTAACGGCGCTGCCTGGTCAAAATTTCGAGTTAAAAATCGTAACTACAACTAGAAATACTAATACTATTCAGACAACAACAACTACTTCTATGGCCACCACTTCTAGACATACTACAACAAAGACTATTACCTCTAATAGGACTACTGCTACTAAAGGGTCTATTTTTAATGACTGTGCAGTGTTTGAAAATATTGCCGGTCCAAGTTTCGTATTCACCCTCTGTAAAGTTGTTACAAAATTTGTGGAATAGTAGAGCACTGTGTGGGATAGTAGAGCAATGTGTGGGATAGTAGAGCAATATGTGGGATAGTAGAGCAACGTGTGGTATAGTAGAGCAATGTGTGGTATAGTAGAGCAATGTGTGGGATAGTAGAGCAATGTGTGGTATAGTAGAGCAATGTGTGGGATAGTAGAGCAATGTGTGGGATAGTAGAGCAATGTGTGGTATAGTAGAGCAATGTGTGGGATAGTAGAGCAATGTGTGGGATAGTAGAGCAATGTGTGGGATAGTAGAGCAATATGTGGGATAGTAGAGCAATGTGTGGGATAGTAGAGCAATGTGTGGGATAGTAGAGCAATATGTGGTATAGTAGAGCAATGTGTGGTATAGTAGAGCAACGTGTGGTATAGTAGAGCAACGTGTGGTATAGTAGAGCAATGTGTGGTATAGTAGAGCAACGTGTGGTATAGTAGAGCAATGTGTGGTATAGTAGAGCAACGTGTGGTATAGTAGAGCAACGTGTGGTATAGTAGAGCAATGTGTGGTATAGTAGAGCAATGTGCGGTATAGTAGAGCAACGTGTGGTATAGTAGAGCAATGTGTGGTATAGTAGAGCAACGTGTGGTATAGTAGAGCAACGTGTGGTATAGTAGAGCAATGTGTGGTATAGTAGAGCAATATGTGGTATAGTAGAGCAATATGTGGTATAGTAGAGCAATATGTGGTATAGTAGAGCAATATGTGGTATAGTAGAGCAATGTGTGGTATAGTAGAGCAATATGTGGTATAGTAGAGAAATGTGTGGGATAGTAGAGCAACGTGTGGTATAGTAGAGCAATGTGTGGTATAGTAGAGCAATGTGTGGTATAGTAGAGAAATGTGTGGTATAGTAGAGCAATATGTGGTATAGTAGAGCAATGTGTGGTATAGTAGAGCAATGTGTGGTATAGTAGAGCAATATGTGGTATAGTAGAGAAATGTGTGGGATAGTAGAGCAACGTGTGGTATAGTAGAGCAATGTGTGGTATAGTAGAGCAATGTGTGGTATAGTAGAGAAATGTGTGGTATAGTAGAGCAATATGTGGTATAGTAGAGCAATGTGTGGTATAGTAGAGCAATGTGTGGTATAGTAGAGCAACGTGTGGTATAGTAGAGCAACGTGTGGTATAGTAGAGCAACGTGTGGTATAGTAGAGCAATATGTGGTATAGTAGAGAAATGTGTGGTATAGTAGAGCAATATGTGGTATAGTAGAGCAATGTGTGGTATAGTAGAGCAATGTGTGGTATAGTAGAGCAATGTGTGGTATAGTAGAGCAATATGTGGTATAGTAGAGCAACGTGTGGTATAGTAGAGCAATATGTGGTATAGTAGAGCAATGTGTGGTATAGTAGAGCAATATGTGGTATAGTAGAGAAATGTGTGGGATAGTAGAGCAATATGTGGTATAGTAGAGCAATGTGTGGTATAGTAGAGAAATGTGTGGGATAGTAGAGCAATATGTGGGATAGTAGAGCAATATGTGGTATAGTAGAGAAATGTGTGGTATAGTAGAGAAATGTGTGGGATAGTAGAGCAATATGTGGTATAGTAGAGCAATGTGTGGTATAGTAGAGAAATGTGTGGGATAGTAGAGAAATGTGTGGTATAGTAGAGAAATGTGTGGTATAGTAGAGAAATGTGTGGTATAGTAGAGAAATGTGTGGTATAGTAGAGCAATGTGTGGTATAGTAGAGAAATGTGTGGTATAGTAGAGAAATGTGTGGTATAGTAGAGAAATGTGTGGTATAGTAGAGAAATGTGTGGTATAGTAGAGCAATGTGTGGTATAGTAGAGCAATGTGTGGTATAGTAGAGAAATGTGTGGTATAGTAGAGCAATGTGTGGTATAGTAGAGCAATGTGTGGTATAGTAGAGCAATGTGTGGTATAGTAGAGCAATGTGTGGTATAGTAGAGCAATGTGTGGTATAGTAGAGAAATGTGTGGTATAGTAGAGAAATGTGTGGTATAGTAGAGAAATGTGTGGTATAGTAGAGAAATGTGTGGTATAGTAGAGAAATGTGTGGTATAGTAGAGCAATGTGTGGTATAGTAGAGCAATGTGTGGTATAGTAGAGAAATGTGTGGGATAGTAGAGCAATATGTGGTATAGTAGAGAAATGTGTGGTATAGTAGAGAAATGTGTGGTATAGTAGAGAAATGTGTGGGATAGTAGAGCAATATGTGGTATAGTAGAGAAATGTGTGGTATAGTAGAGAAATGTGTGGGATAGTAGAGCAATATGTGGTATAGTAGAGCAATGTGTGGTATAGTAGAGAAATGTGTGGGATAGTAGAGCAATATGTGGTATAGTAGAGCAATATGTGGTATAGTAGAGAAATGTGTGGGATAGTAGAGCAATATGTGGGATAGTAGAGCAATATGTGGTATAGTAGAGCAATATGTGGTATAGTAGAGCAACGTGTGGTATAGTAGAGCAATATGTGGTATAGTAGAGAAATGTGTGGGATAGTAGAGCAACGTGTGGTATAGTAGAGCAATATGTGGTATAGTAGAGCAATGTGTGGTATAGTAGAGCAACGTGTGGTATAGTAGAGCAACGTGTGGTATAGTAGAGCAACGTGTGGTATAGTAGAGCAATGTGTGGTATAGTAGAGCAATGTGTGGTATAGTAGAGCAATATGTGGGATAGTAGAGCAATGTGTGGTATAGTAGAGCAACGTGTGGTATAGTAGAGCAATGTGTGGTATAGTAGAGCAATGTGTGGTATAGTAGAGCAACGTGTGGTATAGTAGAGCAATGTGTGGTATAGTAGAGCAATGTGTGGGATAGTAGAGCAACGTGTGGTATAGTAGAGCAATGTGTGGTATAGTAGAGTAATGTGTGGTATAGTAGAGCAATGTGTGGTATAGTAGAGCAATGTGTGGTATAGTAGAGGCAATGTGTGGTATAGTAGAGCAATTGTGTGGGATAGTAGAGCAACGTGTGGTATAGTAGAGCCAACGTGTGGTATAGTAGAGCACGTGTGGGTATAGTAGAGCAATGTGTGGTATAGTAGAGCAATGTGTGGTATAGTAGAGCAATATGTGGTATAGTAGAGCAACGTGTGGTATAGTAGAGCAACGTGTGGTATAGTAGAGCAATGTGTGGTATAGTAGAGCAATGTGTGGTATAGTAGAGCAACGTGTGGTATAGTAGAGCAACGGTGTGGTATAGTAGAGCAACGTGGTGGTATAGTAGAGCAACGTGTGGTATAGTAGAGCAATGTGTGGGATAGTAGAGCAATGTGTGGTATAGTAGAGCAATGTGTGGTATAGTAGAGCAACGTGTGGTATAGTAGAGCAATGTGTGGTATAGTAGAGCAATATGTGGTATAGTAGAGCAATGTGGTGGTATAGTAGAGCAATAGTGTGTAGTATAGCTTAGAGCAATAGTGGTATAGTAGAGCAATATGTGGTATAGTCAGAGCAACGTGTGGTATAGTAGAGCAACGTGTGGTATAGTAGAGCCAATATGTGGTTATAGTAGAGCAATATTTGGTATAGTAGAGCAATATGTGGTATAGTAGAGCAATGTGTTGGTATAGTAGAGCAATAGTGTGGTATAGTAGAGCAATATGTGGTATAGTAGAGCAATGTGTGGTATAGTTAGAGCAATCTGTGGTATAGATAGACGCAATATGTGGTATAGTAGAGCAATATGTGGTATAGTAGAGCAATATGTGGTAGAGTAGAGCCATATGTGGTATAGTAGAGCAATATGTGGTATAGTAGAGCAATATGTGGTATAGTAGAGCAATATGTGGTATAGTAGAGCAATATGTGGTATAGTAGAGCAATATGTGGTATAGTAGAGCAATATGTGGTATAGTAGAGCAATATGTGGTATAGTAGAGCAATATGTGGTATAGTAGAGCAATATGTGGTATAGTAGAGCAATATGTGGTATAGTAGAGCAACGTGTGGTATAGTAGAGCAACGTGTGGTATAGTAGAGCAATATGTGGTATAGTAGAGCAATGTGTGGTATAGTAGAGCAATGTGTGGTATAGTAGAGCAATATGTGGTATAGTAGAGCAACGTGTGGTATAGTAGAGCAACGTGTGGTATAGTAGAGCAATGTGTGGTATAGTAGAGCAATGTGTGGTATAGTAGAGCAATGTGTGGTATAGTAGAGCAATGTGTGGTATAGTAGAGCAACGTGTGGTATAGTAGAGCAACGTGTGGTATAGTAGAGCAATGTGTGGTATAGTAGAGCAATGTGTGGTATAGTAGAGCAATGTGTGGTATAGTAGAGCAATGTGTGGTATAGTAGAGCAACGTGTGGTATAGTAGAGCAATGTGTGGTATAGTAGAGCAATGTGTGGTATAGTAGAGCAATGTGTGGTATAGTAGAGCAATGTGTGGTATAGTAGAGCAATATGTGGTATAGTAGAGCAATATGTGGTATAGTAGAGCAATGTGTGGTATAGTAGAGCAACGTGTGGTATAGTAGAGCAATATGTGGTATAGTAGAGCAATATGTGGTATAGTAGAGCAATGTGTGGTATAGTAGAGCAATATGTGGTATAGTAGAGCAATGTGTGGTATAGTAGAGCAATATGTGGTATAGTAGAGCAATGTGTGGTATAGTAGAGCAATGTGTGGTATAGTAGAGCAATATGTGGTATAGTAGAGCAATATGTGGTATAGTAGAGCAATGTGTGGTATAGTAGAGCAATATGTGGTATAGTAGAGCAATATGTGGTATAGTAGAGCAATATGTGGTATAGTAGAGCAATGTGTGGTATAGTAGAGCAATGTGTGGTATAGTAGAGCAACGTGTGGTATAGTAGAGCAACGTGTGGTATTAGTAGAGACAATATGTGGTATAGTAGAGCAATATGTGGCTATATAGTAGAGCAATGTGTGGTATAGTAGAGCCAATATGTGGTATAGTAGAGCAATGTGTGGTATAGTAGAGCAATATGTGGCTATAGTAGAGCCAATATGTGGTATAGTAGAGAAATGTGTGGGATAGTAGAGCAATGTGTGGTATAGTAGAGCAATATGTGGTATAGCTAGCAGCAATCGTGTGTATAGTAGAGCAACGTGTGGTATAGTTAGAGCAATATGTGGTATAGTAGAGCAATCGTGTGGTATATAGTAGAGCAACGTGTGGTATAGTAGAGCAAATGTGGGATAGTAGAGCAACGTGTGGTATAGTTAGAGCAATTGTGGGTATAGTAGAGCAACGTGTGGTATAGTAGAGCAACGTTGTGGTATAGTAGAGCAATATGTGGCTGATAGTAGAGCAACGTGTGGTATAGCTAGAGCAATGTGTGGTATAGTAGAGCAACGTGGTGGTATAGCTAGAGCAACGTGTGGTATAGTAGAGCAATGTGTGGTATAGTAGAGCAATGTGTGGTATAGTAGAGCAATGTGTGGTATAGTAGAGCAACGTGTGGTATAGTAGAGCAATGTGTGGTATAGTAGAGCAATATGTGGTATAGTAGAGCAATATGTGGTATAGTAGAGCAACGTGTGGTATAGTAGAGCAATGTGTGGTATAGTAGAGCAATGTGTGGTATAGTAGAGCAATGTGTGGTATAGTAGAGCAACGTGTGGTATAGTAGAGCAATGTGTGGTATAGTAGAGCAATGTGTGGTATAGTAGAGCAATGTGTGGTATAGTAGAGCAATGTGTGGTATAGTAGAGCAATGTGTGGTATAGTAGAGCAATGTGTGGTATAGTAGAGCAATATGTGGTATAGTAGAGCAATGTGTGGTATAGTAGAGCAATGTGTGGTATAGTAGAGCAATGTGTGGTATAGTAGAGCAATGTGTGGTATAGTAGAGCAATGTGTGGTATAGTAGAGCAATGTGTGGTATAGTAGAGCAATGTGTGGTATAGTAGAGCAATGTGTGGTATAGTAGAGCAATGTGTGGTATAGTAGAGCAATGTGTGGTATAGTAGAGCAACGTGTGGTATAGTAGAGCAATGTGTGGTATAGTAGAGCAACGTGTGGTATAGTAGAGCAACGTGTGGTATAGTAGAGCAACGTGTGGTATAGTAGAGCAACGTGTGGTATAGTAGAGCAATGTGTGGTATAGTAGAGCAACGTGTGGTATAGTAGAGCAACGTGTGGTATAGTAGAGCAATGTGTGGTATAGTAGAGCAACGTGTGGTATAGTAGAGCAATGTGTGGTATAGTAGAGCAACGTGTGGTATAGTAGAGCAACGTGTGGTATAGTAGAGCAATGTGTGGTATAGTAGAGCAATGTGTGGTATAGTAGAGCAATATGTGGGATAGTAGAGCAACGTGTGGTATAGTAGAGCAATGTGTGGTATAGTAGAGCAATGTGTGGTATAGTAGAGCAATGTGTGGTATAGTAGAGCAATGTGTGGTATAGTAGAGCAACGTGTGGTATAGTAGAGCAACGTGTGGTATAGTAGAGCAATGTGTGGGATAGTAGAGCAATGTGTGGTATAGTAGAGCAATGTGTGGTATAGTAGAGCAATGTGTGGTATAGTAGAGCAATGTGTGGTATAGTAGAGCAATGTGTGGTATAGTAGAGCAATATGTGGTATAGTAGAGCAATGTGTGGTATAGTAGAGCAATGTGTGGTATAGTAGAGCAATATGTGGTATAGTAGAGCAATGTGTGGTATAGTAGAGCAACGTGTGGTATAGTAGAGCAACGTGTGGTATAGTAGAGCAATATGTGGTATAGTAGAGCAATGTGTGGTATAGTAGAGCAATGTGTGGTATAGTAGAGCAATGTGTGGTATAGTAGAGCAATGTGTGGTATAGTAGAGCAATATGTGGTATAGTAGAGCAATGTGTGGTATAGTAGAGCAATATGTGGTATAGTAGAGCAATATGTGGTATAGTAGAGCAATATGTGGTATAGTAGAGCAATATGTGGTATAGTAGAGCAAATGTGTGGTATAGTAGAGCAATATGTGGTATAGTAGAGCAATGTGTGGTATAGTAGAGCAATATGTGGTATAGTAGAGCAATATGTGGTATAGTAGAGCAATATGTGGTATAGTAGAGCAATGTGTGGTATAGTAGAGCAATATGTGGTATAGTAGAGCAATGTGTGGTATAGTAGAGCAAAGTGTGGTATAGTAGAGCAATGTGTGGTATAGTAGAGCAATGTGTGGTATAGTAGAGCAATGTGTGGTATAGTAGAGCAATGTGTGGTATAGTAGAGCAATGTGTGGTATAGTAGAGCAATGTGTGGTATAGTAGAGCAATGTGTGGTATAGTAGAGCAATGTGTGGTATAGTAGAGCAACGTGTGGTATAGTAGAGCAATGTGTGGTATAGTAGAGCAATGTGTGGTATAGTAGAGCAACGTGTGGTATAGTAGAGCAATGTGTGGTATAGTAGAGCAATGTGTGGTATAGTAGAGCAACGTGTGGTATAGTAGAGCAATGTGTGGTATAGTAGAGCAATGTGTGGTATAGTAGAGCAATGTGTGGTATAGTAGAGCAATGTGTGGTATAGTAGAGCAACGTGTGGTATAGTAGAGCAATGTGTGGTATAGTAGAGCAATGTGTGGGTATAGTAGAGCAATATGTGGTATAGTAGAGCAATGTGTGGTATAGTAGAGCAATATGTGGTATAGTAGAGCAATATGTGGTATAGTAGAGCAATGTGTGGTATAGTAGAGCAATGTGTGGTATAGTAGAGCAATATGTGGTATAGTAGAGCAATATGTGGTATAGTAGAGCAATGTGTGGTATAGTAGAGCAATGTGTGGTATAGTAGAGCAATGTGTGGTATAGTAGAGCAATATGTGGTATAGTAGAGCAATGTGTGGTATAGTAGAGCAATATGTGGTATAGTAGAGCAATGTGTGGTATAGTAGAGCAATGTGTGGTATAGTAGAGCAATGTGTGGTATAGTAGAGCAATGTGTGGTATAGTAGAGCAATGTGTGGTATAGTAGAGCAATATGTGGTATAGTAGAGCAATGTGTGGTATAGTAGAGCAATGTGTGGTATAGTAGAGCAATGTGTGGTATAGTAGAGCAATGTGTGGTATAGTAGAGCAATGTGTGGTATAGTAGAGCAATGTGTGGTATAGTAGAGCAATGTGTGGGATAGTAGAGCAACGTGTGGTATAGTAGAGCAAATGTGTGGTATAGTAGAGCAATGTGTGGTATAGTAGAGCAATGTGTGGTATAGTAGAGCAATGTGTGGGATAGTAGAGCAATGTGTGGGATAGTAGAGCAACGTGTGGTATAGTAGAGCAATATGTGGTATAGTAGAGCAATGTGTGGTATAGTAGAGCAATGTGTGGTATAGTAGAGCAATGTGTGGTATAGTAGAGCAACGTGTGGTATAGTAGAGCAATGTGTGGTATAGTAGAGCAACGTGTGGTATAGTAGAGCAATGTGTGGTATAGTAGAGCAACGTGTGGTATAGTAGAGCAACGTGTGGTATAGTAGAGCAATGTGTGGGATAGTAGAGCAATGTGTGGGATAGTAGAGCAATGTGTGGTATAGTAGAGCAATGTGTGGTATAGTAGAGCAATGTGTGGTATAGTAGAGCAATGTGTGGTATAGTAGAGCAACGTGTGGTATAGTAGAGCAATGTGTGGTATAGTAGAGCAATGTGTGGTATAGTAGAGCAATGTGTGGTATAGTAGAGCAATGTGTGGTATAGTAGAGCAATGTGTGGTATAGTAGAGCAATGTGTGGTATAGTAGAGCAATGTGTGGGATAGTAGAGCAATGTGTGGTATAGTAGAGCAATGTGTGGGATAGTAGAGCAACGTGTGGGATAGTAGAGCAATGTGTGGTATAGTAGAGCAATGTGTGGTATAGTAGAGCAATGTGTGGGATAGTAGAGCAATGTGTGGGATAGTAGAGCAATGTGTGGTATAGTAGAGCAATGTGTGGTATAGTAGAGCAAGTGTGGTATAGTAGAGCAATGTGTGGTATAGTAGAGCAATGTGTGGTATAGTAGAGCAATGTGTGGTATAGTAGAGCAACGTGTGGTATAGTAGAGCAATGTGTGGTATAGTAGAGCAATGTGTGGTATAGTAGAGCAATGTGTGGTATAGTAGAGCAACGTGTGGTATAGTAGAGCAATGTGTGGTATAGTAGAGCAATGTGTGGTATAGTAGAGCAATGTGTGGTATAGTAGAGCAATGTGTGGTATAGTAGAGCAATGTGTGGGATAGTAGAGCAACGTGTGGTATAGTAGAGCAATGTGTGGTATAGTAGAGCAATGTGTGGTATAGTAGAACAATGTGTGGGATAGTAGAGCAACGTGTGGTATAGTAGAGCAATGTGTGGTATAGTAGAGCAATGTGTGGTATAGTAGAGCAATGTGTGGTATAGTAGAGCAATGTGTGGTATAGTAGAGCATATGTGGGATAGTAGAGCAATGTGTGGTATAGTAGAGCAATGTGTGGTATAGTAGAGCAATGTGGGTATAGTAGAGCAATGTGTGGTATAGTAGAGCAATGTGTGGTATAGTAGAGCAACGTGTGGTATAGTAGAGCAATGTGGGTATAGTAGAGCAATGTGTGGTATAGTAGAGCAATGTGTGGTATAGTAGAGCAATGTGTGGTATAGTAGAGCAATGTGTGGTATAGTAGAGCAATGTGTGGTATAGTAGAGCAATGTGTGGGATAGTAGAGCAATGTGTGGTATAGTAGAGCAATGTGTGGTATAGTAGAGCAATGTGTGGTATAGTAGAGCAATGTGTGGTATAGTAGAGCAATGTGTGGTATAGTAGAGCAATATGTGGGATAGTAGAGCAATATGTGGGATAGTAGAGCAATGTGGTATAGTAGAGCAATGTGTGGTATAGTAGAGCAATGTGGTATAGTAGAGCAATGTGTGGTATAGTAGAGCAACGTGTGGTATAGTAGAGCAATGTGTGGTATAGTAGAGCAACGTGTGGTATAGTAGAGCAAGTGTGGTATAGTAGAGCAATGTGTGGTATAGTAGAGCAATGTGTGGTATAGTAGAGCAATGTGTGGTATAGTAGAGCAATGTGTGGTATAGTAGAGCAACGTGTAGTATAGTAGAGCAACGTGTGGTATAGTAGAGCAATGTGTGGTATAGTAGAGCAATGTGTGGATAGTAGAGCAATGTGTGGTATAGTAGAGCAATGTGTGGTATAGTAG
Organism: Cepaea nemoralis; assembly: GCA_014155875.1. NCBI lineage: Eukaryota > Metazoa > Mollusca > Gastropoda > Stylommatophora > Helicidae > Cepaea > Cepaea nemoralis. The sequence goes on along the minus strand of JACEFZ010010287.1, from coordinate 52,400 downwards.
AGCAATGGTGGTATAGTAGAGCAATGTGTGGGATAGTAGAGCAATGTGGTATAGTAGAGCAATGTGTGGTATAGTAGAGCAATGTGTGGTATAGTAGAGCAATGTGTGGGATAGTAGAGCAATGTGTGGGATAGTAGAGCAATGTGTGGGATAGTAGAGCAACGTGTGGTATAGTAGAGCAACGTGTGGTATAGTAGAGCAATGTGTGGTATAGTAGAGCAATGTGTGGGATAGTAGAGCAATGTGTGGTATAGTAGAGCAACGTGTGGTATAGTAGAGCAACGTGTGGTATAGTAGAGCAATATGTGGGATAGTAGAGCAATGTGTGGGATAGTAGAGCAATGTGTGGTATAGTAGAACAATGTGTGGGATAGTAGAACAACGTGTGGGATAGTAGAGCAATGTGTGGTATAGTACAGCAATGTGTGGTATAGTAGAGCAATGTGTGGGATAGTAGAACAATGTGTGGGATAGTAGAACAACGTGTGGTATAGTAGAGCAACGTGTGGTATAGTAGAGCAATATGTGGGATAGTAGAGCAATGTGTGGGATAGTAGAGCAATGTGTGGGATAGTAGAGCAATGTGTGGGATAGTAGAGCAACGTGTGGTATAGTAGAGCAATATGTGGGATAGTAGAACAATGTGTGGGATAGTAGAGCAATATGTGGTATAGTAGAGCAATATGTGGGATAGTAGAACAATGTGTGGGATAGTAGAACAATGTGTGGGATAGTAGAGCAATGTGTGGGATAGTAGAGCAATGTGTGGGATAGTAGAACAATGTGTGGGATAGTAGAACAATGTGTGGGATAGTAGAACAATGTGTGGGATAGTAGAACAATGTGTGGGATAGTAGAGCAATATGTGGTATAGTAGAGCAATATGTGGGATAGTAGAGCAATGTGTGGGATAGTAGAGCAATGTGGGTATAGTAGAGCAATGTGTGGTATAGTAGAGCAATGTGTGGGATAGTAGAGCAATGTGTGGTATAGTAGAGCAATGTGTGGTATAGTAGAGCAACGTGTGGTATAGTAGAGCAATATGTGGGATAGTAGAGCAATGTGTGGGATAGTAGAGCAACGTGTGGTATAGTAGAGCAATGTGTGGGATAGTAGAGCAATATGTGGGATAGTAGAGCAATGTGTGGTATAGTAGAACAATGTGTGGTATAGTAGAGCAACGTGTGGTATAGTAGAGCAACGTGTGGTATAGTAGAGCAACGTGTGGTATAGTAGAGCAACGTGTGGTATAGTAGAGCAATGTGTGGTATAGTAGAGCAATGTGTGGGATAGTAGAGCAATGTGTGGTATAGTAGAGCAATGTGTGATAGTAGAGCAATGTGTGGTATAGTAGAGCAATGTGTGGTATAGTAGAGCAATGTGTGGGATAGTAGAGCAATGTGTGGGTATAGTAGAGCAATGTGTGGTATAGTAGAGCAAATGTGGGATAGTAGAGCAATGTGTGGATAGTAGAGCAATGTGTGGTATAGTAGAGCAATGTGTGGTATAGTAGAGCAATGTGTGGATAGTAGAGCAATGTGTGGGATAGTAGAGCAATGTGTGGTATAGTAGAGCAATGTGTGGTATAGTAGAGCAACGTGTGGTATAGTAGAGCAACGTGTGGTATAGTAGAGCAATATGTGGGATAGTAGAACAATGTGTGGGATAGTAGAACAATGTGTGGGATAGTAGAGCAATGTGTGGTATAGTAGAGCAATGTGTGGTATAGTAGAGCAATGTGGTATAGTAGAGCAATGTGTGGTATAGTAGAGCAATGTGTGGTATAGTAGAGCAACGTGTGGTATAGTAGAGCAATGTGTGGTATAGTAGAGCAACGTGTGGTATAGTAGAGCAATATGTGGGATAGTAGAACAATGTGTGGGATAGTAGAACAATGTGTGGGTATAGTAGAGCAATGTGTGGTATAGTAGAGCAAATGTGGGATAGTAGGACAACGTGTGGGATAGTAGAGCAATGTGTGGGATAGTAGAGCAATGTGTGGTATAGTAGAGCAATGTGTGGGTATAGTAGAGCAATGTGTGGGATAGTAGAACAATGTGTGGGATAGTAGAGCAATGTGTGGTATAGTAAGCATATGTGGGATAGTAGAGCAATGTGTGGGATAGTAGAGCAATGTGTGGGATAGTAGAGCAATGTGTGGTATAGTAGAGCAATGTGTGGGATAGTAGAGCAATGTGTGGGATAGTAGAGCAATATGTGGGATAGTAGAGCAATGTGTGGGATAGTAGAGCAATGTGTGGGATAGTAGAACAATGTGTGGGATAGTAGAACAATGTGTGGGATAGTAGAACAATGTGTGGTATAGTAGAACAATGTGTGGGATAGTAGAACAATGTGTGGATAGTAGAGCAACGTGTGGTATAGTAGAGCAACGTGTGGATAGTAGAGCAACGTGTGGGATAGTAGAGCAATGTGTGGTATAGTAGAGCAATGTGTGGTATAGTAGAGCAATGTGTGGGATAGTAGAACAATGTGTGGGATAGTAGAGCAACGTGTGGTATAGTAGAGCAACGTGTGGTATAGTAGAGCAACGTGTGGGATAGTAGAACAATGTGTGGGATAGTAGAACAATGTGTGGGATAGTAGAGCAATGTGTGGGATAGTAGAGCAATATGTGGGATAGTAGAGCAATATGTGGGATAGTAGAGCAATATGTGGGATAGTAGAGCAATATGTGGGATAGTAGAGCAATATGTGGGATAGTAGAACAATGTGTGGGATAGTAGAACAATGTGTGGGATAGTAGAGCAATATGTGGGATAGTAGAGCAACGTGTGGTATAGTAGAGCAATGTGTGGTATAGTAGAACAATGTGTGGGATAGTAGAACATCGTGTGGGATAGTAGAACAATATGTGGGATAGTAGAGCAATGTGTGGGATAGTAGAGCAATATGTGGGATAGTAGAGCAACGTGTGGGATAGTAGAGCAATATGTGGGATAGTAGAACAATATGTGGGATAGTAGAACAATATGTGGGATAGTAGAGCAATATGTGGGATAGTAGAACAACGTGTGGGATAGTAGAGCAATATGTGGGATAGTAGAACAATATGTGGGATAGTAGAACAATATGTGGGATAGTAGAGCAATATGTGGGATAGTAGAACAATATGTGGGATAGTAGAACAACGTGTGGGATAGTAGAGCAATATGTGGGATAGTAGAACAATATGTGGGATAGTAGAGCAATATGTGGGATAGTAGAGCAATATGTGGGATAGTAGAACAATATGTGGGATAGTAGAACAACGTGTGGGATAGTAGAGCAATATGTGGGATAGTAGAACAATATGTGGGATAGTAGAGCAATATGTGGGATAGTAGAACAACGTGTGGGATAGTAGAACAATATGTGGGATAGTAGAACAATATGTGGGATAGTAGAGCAATATGTGGGATAGTAGAACAATATGTGGGATAGTAGAACAACGTGTGGGATAGTAGAGCAATATGTGGGATAGTAGAGCAATGTGTGGGATAGTAGAACAATATGTGGGATAGTAGAACAACGTGTGGTATAGTAGAGCAATATGTGGGATAGTAGAGCAACGTGTGGTATAGTAGAGCAATATGTGGGATAGTAGAACAATGTGTGGGATAGTAGAGCAATGTGTGGGATAGTAGAGCAACGTGTGGTATAGTAGAGCAATATGTGGGATAGTAGAACAATGTGTGGGATAGTAGAGCAACGTGTGGTATAGTAGAGCAACGTGTGGTATAGTAGAGCAATGTGTGGTATAGTAGAGCATGTGTGGTATAGTAGAGCAATATGTGGTATAGTAGAGCAACGTGTGGTATAGTAGAGCAATGTGTGGTATAGTAGAGCAATGTGTGGTATAGTAGAGCAACGTGTGGTATAGTAGAGCAATGGTGGTATAGTAGAGCAACGTGTGGTATAGTAGAAGCAATATGTGGTATAGTAGAGCAATATGTGGTATAGTAGAGCAAACGTGTGGTATAGTAGAGCAATATGTGGATAGTAGAGCAACGTGTGGTATAGTAGAGCAACGGTGGTATAGTAGAGCAATGTGTGGATAGTAGAGCAATATGTGGTATAGTAGAGCAACGTGTGGTATAGTAGAGCAATATGTGGTATAGTAGAGCAACGTGTGGTATAGTAGAGCAATATGTGGTATAGTAGAGCAACGTGTGGTATAGTAGAGCAATATGTGGTATAGTAGAGCAATATGTGGTATAGTAGAGCAACGTGTGGTATAGTAGAGCAATATGTGGTATAGTAGAGCAACGTGTGGTATAGTAGAGCAATATGTGGTATAGTAGAGCAACGTGTGGTATAGTAGAGCAATGTGTGGTATAGTAGAGCAATGTGTGGTATAGTAGAGCAACGTTGTTGGTATAGTAGAGCAACGTGTGGTATAGTAGAGCAATGTGTGGTATAGTAGAGCAATGTGTGGTATAGTAGAGCAATGTGTGGTATAGTAGAGGCAATGTGTGGTTATAGTAGAGGCAATGTGTGGTATAGTAGAGCAATGTGTGGTATAGTAGAGCAACGTGTGTATAGTAGAGCAACTGTGTGGTATAGTAGAGCAATGTGTGGTATAGTAGAGCAATGTGTGGTATAGTAGAGCAATGTGTGGTATAGTAGAGCAATGTGTGGTATAGTAGAGCAATGTGTGGTATAGTAGAGCAATGTGTGGTATAGTAGAGCAATGTGTGGTATAGTAGAGCAATGTGTGGTATAGTAGAGCAATGTGTGGTATAGTAGAGCAACTGTGTGGTATAGTAGAGCAATGTGTGGTATAGTAGAGCAATGTGTGGTATAGTAGAGCAATGTGTGGTATAGTAGAGCAACGTGTGGTATAGTAGAGCCAATGTTTGGTATAGTAGAGCAATGTGTGGTATAGTAGAGCAATGTGTGGTATAGTAGAGCAATGTGTGGTATAGTAGAGCCAATGTGTGGTATAGTAGAGCAACGTGTGGTATAGTAGAGCAACGTGTGGTATAGTAGAGCAATGTGTGGTTATAGTAGAGCAATGTGTGGTATAGTAGAGCAATGTGTGGTATAGTAGAGCAATGTGTGGTATAGTAGAGCAATGTGTGTGGTATAGTAGAGCAATGTGTGGTATAGTAGAGCAACGTGTGGTATAGTAGAGCAACGTGTGGTATAGTAGAGCAATGTGTGGTATAGTAGAGCAACGTGTGGTATAGTAGAGCAACGTGTGGTATAGTAGAGCAATATGTGGTATAGTAGAGCAATGTGTGGTATAGTAGAGCAACGTGTGGTATAGTAGAGCAATATGTGGTATAGTAGAGCAATATGTGGGATAGTAGAGCAACGTGTGGTATAGTAGAGCAATATGTGGGATAGTAGAACAATGTGTGGGATAGTAGAGCAATGTGTGGGATAGTAGAGCAACGTGTGGTATAGTAGAGCAATATGTGGGATAGTAGAACAATGTGTGGGATAGTAGAGCAATGTGTGGGATAGTAGAGCAATATGTGGGATAGTAGAGCAACGTGTGGTATAGTAGAGCAATATGTGGGATAGTAGAACAATGTGTGGGATAGTAGAACAATGTGTGGGATAGTAGAACAATGTGTGGGATAGTAGAACAATGTGTGGGATAGTAGAACAATGTGTGGGATAGTAGAGCAATGTATGGTATAGTAGAGCAACGTGTGGTATAGTAGAGCAATATGTGGGATAGTAGAACAATGTGTGGGATTAGTAGAGCAATGTGTGGATAGTAGAGCAATATGTGGGATAGTAGAGCAACGTGTGGGTATAGTAGAGCAATATGTTGGATCGTAGAACAATGTGTGGGATAGTAGAACACTGTTTGGGATAGTAGAGCAATATGTGAGATAGTAGAACAATGTGTGTATAGTACGAACAATGTGTGGGATAGTAGAGCAATATGTGGGATAGTAGGAACCATGTGTGGGATATGTAGCCAAATGTGTGGGAGTAGTAGAGCAATATGTGGGATAGTAGAGCAAACGTGTGGTATAGTAGAGCTGCAATATGTGGGATAGTATGAGCAACGATGTGGTATAGTAGAGACAACGTAGTGGCTCATTAGTAGAAGCAAATTGTGGTGGGATAGTAGAAGCAATGGTGTTGGATAGTAGAGGCAACCGTGTGGTATAGTAGAGCAATACTGTTGGGAATAGCTAGAGTCAATGTGTGGTATAGTAGAGCAATGTGTGGGATAGTAGAGCAACGTGTGGTATAGTAGAGACAATGTGTGGGACAGTAGAGCAATGTGTGGAATAGTAGAGCAATGTGTGGGTTAGTAGAGCAATGTGTGGGATAGTAGAGCAATGTGTGGGATAGTAGAGCAATGTGTGGGATGGTATAGCAATGTGTGGGATAGTACAGTAATGTGTGGGATAGTACAGTAATGTGTGGGATAGTACAGTAATGTGTGGGATGGTAGAGCAATGTGTGGGATAGTACAGTAATGTGTGGGATAGTACAGCAATATGTGGGATAGTACAGCAATGTGTTGGATAGTACAGTAATGTGTGGGATAGTATAGCAATGTGTGGGATAGTACAGTAATGTGTGGGATAGTAGAGCAATGTGTGGGATAGTAGAGCAATGTGTGGAATAGTACAGTAATGTGTGGGATAGTAGAGCAATGTGTGGGATAGTAGAGTAATGTGTTGGATAGTAGATTAATTTGTGGGATAGTAGAGTAATGTGTGGGATAGTACAGCAATATGTGGGATAGTACAGTAACGTGTGGGATAGTAGAGTAATGTGTGAGATAGTAGAGAAATGTGTGGGATAGTAGAGTAATGTGTGGGATAGTAGAGTAATGTGTGGGATAGTAGAGTAATGTGTGGGATAGTACAGCAATGTGTGGGATAGTAGAGCAATGTGTGGGATAGTACAGTAATGTCTGGGATAGTTCAGTAATGTGTGGGATGGTATAGCAATGTGTGGGATAGTACAGTAATGTGTGGGATAGTAGAGTAATGTGTGGGATAGTACAGAAATGTGTGGGATGGTATAGCAATGTGTGGGATAGTACAGTAATGTGTGGGATAGTACAGTAATGTGTGGGATAGTAGAGTAATGTGTGGGATAGTAGAGCAATGTGTTGGGATAGTTACGAGCTAATGTGTGGGATAGTACAGCAATGTGTGGGATAGTACAGCAATGTGTTGGATAGTACAGTAATGTGTGGGATAGTATAGCAATGTGTGGGATAGTACAGTAATGTGTGGGATAGTAGAGCAATGTGTGGGATAGTAGAGCAATGTGTGGAATAGTACAGTAATGTGTGGGATAGTAGAGCAATGTGTGGGATAGTAGAGTAATGTGTTGGATAGTAGTATTAATTTGTGGGATCGTAGTAGTAATGTGGTGGGATAGTACAGCAATATGGTGGGATAGTAGCAGTAATGTGTGGGATAGTAGAGTAATGTGTAGTAGATAGGCTAGCAGAAATGCTGTGGGGGATAGTAGAGTAATGTGTGGGATAGTAGGTAGAGTAATGTGTGGGATAGTAGAGTAATGGTGTGGGATAGTACAGCAATGTGTGATGGGATAGTAGAGCAATGCTGTGGGATAGTACAGTAATGTCATGGGATATTACAGCAATGTGTGGGATAGTAGAGCAAGTTGGGGGATAGTAGAGTAATGTGTGGGATAGTAGAGCATGTGTGGGATAGTAGAGCAAGTGATGTGTGGTATAGTACTAGCAATGTGTGGGATAGTAGAGCAATGTTTGGGATAGTACCGGATAATGTGTGGGATAGTACAGCAATGGCTATGGGGGATTAGTAAGACGCAATTGGGTGGGATAGTAGAGCAATGGTTTAGAAGATAGTAGAGAATGTGTGGTATAGTAGGTAATGTGTGGGATAGTACAGTAATGTGTGGGATAGTACAGTAATGTGTGGGATTGTAGGAGTAATGTGTGGGATAGTAGAGCAAATGTGTGGGATAGTAGAGCAATGTGTGGGATAGTAGAGCAATGTGTGGGGATAGTAGAGCAATGTGTGGGATAGTACAGTAATGTGTGGGATAGTAGACAATGTGTGGTATAGTAGAGCAATGTGTGGGATAGTAGAGTAATGTGTGGGATAGGAGAGCAATGTGTGGTATAGTAGAGCAATGTGTGGTATAGTAGAGTAATGTGTGGGATAGTAGAGTAATGTGTGGGATTGTAGAGCAATGTGTGGGATAGTACAGTAATGTGTGGGATAGTAGAGTAATGTGTGGGATAGTAAAGCAATGTGTGGGATAGTAGAGTAATGTGTGGGATAGTAGAGAAATGTGTGGGATAGTAAAGCAATGTGTGGGATAGTACAGTAATGTGTGGGATAGTACAGTAATGTGTGGGATAGTAGAGCAATGTGTGGGATAGTAGAGCAATGTGTGGGATAGTACAGTAATGTTTGGGATAGTACAGCATGTGTGGGATAGTACTAGCATGTGTTGGATAGTACAGAAATGTGTGGGGATAGTACAGTAAGTGTGGATAGTACAGTAATGTGTGGGATAGTACAGTAATGTGTGGGATAGTACAGTAATAGTGTGGGATATTAAGAGCAATGTGTAGGATAGTAGAGTAATGTGTGGGATAGTACAGTCAATGTGTGGGATAGTAACAGATGTGGGAAGTAGAGGAATGTGTGGGAGAGTACAGTAATGTGTGGGATAGTACAGTAAGTGTGTGGATAGTAGAGCAAGTGTGGGATATTAGAGCAATGTGTGGGATAGTAGAGCAATGTGTGGGATAGTAGAACAATGTGTTGGATAGTAGAACAATGTGGCATAGTAGAACAATGTGTGGGATAGTAGAGCAATGTGTGGGATAGTACGAGTCAATGTGTGGGATAGTAGAGTAATGTGTGGTATAGTAGAGTAATGTGTGGGATAGTACAGTAATGTGTGGGATAGTACAGTAATGTGTGGGATAGTAGAGCAATGTGTGGGATAGTAGAGCAATGTGTGGGATAGTAGAGCAATGTGGGATAGTACAGTTAATGTGTGGGATAGTAGAGCAATGTGTGGGATAGTAGAACAATGTGTGGGATAGTAGAGCAATGTGTGGGATAGTAGAACAATGTGTTGGATAGTAAAACAATGTGGGGATAGTAGAACAATGGTGGGATAGTAGAGCAATGTGTGGGATAGTACAGTAATGTGTGGGATAGTACAGTAATGTGTGGGATAATAGAGCAATGTGTGGGATAGTAGAGTAATGTGGGGAAGTAGAGAAATGTGTGGGATAGTAGAGAATGTGTGGGATAGTAGAGCAATGTGTGGATAGTACAACAATGTGTGGATAGTAGAGCAATGTGTGGGATAGTACAGTAAGGGTGGGATAGTAGAGCAATGTGTGGGATAGTAGAGCAATGTGTGGGATAGTACAGTAATGTGTGGGATAGTAGAGCAATGTGTGGGATAGTAGAGCAATGTGTGGGATAGTAGAGCAATGTGTGGGATAGTAGAACAATGTGTGGGATAGTAGAGCAATGTGTGGGATAGTAGAGCAATGTGTGGGATAGTAGAGCAATGTGTGGGATAGTAGAAGCAATGTGTGGGATAGTAGAGCAATGTGTGGGATAGTAGAGCAATGTGTGGGATAGTACAGTAATGTGTGGGATAGTAGAGCAATGTGTGGGATAGTAGAAGTCAATGTGTGGGATAAGTAGAGCAATGTGTGGGATAATAGAGCAATGTGTGGGATAGTAGAGCAATGTGTGGGATAGTAGAACAATGTGTGGGATAGTAGAGCAATGTGTGGGATAGTAAAACAATGTGTGGGATAGTAAACAATGTGTTGGGATAGTAGAGCAATGTGTGGATAGTAGAGCAATGTGTGGGATAGTAGAGCAATGTGTAGGGATAATAGAGCAATGTGTGGGATAGTAGAACAATGTGTGGGATAGTAAACAATGTGTGGGATAGTAGAACAATGTGTGGGATAGTAGAGCAATGTGTGGGATAGCACAGTAATGTGTGGGATAGTAGAGCAATGTGTGGGATAGTCGAGTAATGTGTGGGATAGTAGAGCAATGTGTGGGATAGTAGAGTAATGTGTGGGATAGTAGAGTAATGTGTGGGATATTAGAGCAATGTGTGATATAGTAAAACAATGTGTGGAATAGTAGAGTAATGTGTGGGATAGTAGAGCAATGTGTGGGATAGTACAGTAATGTGTGGGATAGTACAGCAATGTGTGAGATAGTACAGTAATGTGTGGGATAGTAGAGCAATGTGTGGGATAGTAGAGCAATGTGTGGGATAGTAGTGTAATGTGTGGGATAGTAGAGCAATGTATGGGATAGTAGGGCAAATGTGTGGGATAGTAGGCAATGTGTGGATAGTAGAGCAATGTGTGGGATAGAGAGCAATTGTGGATAGTAGAGTAACGTGTGGGATAGTAGAGTAAGGGGATAGTAGATAATGTGTGGGATAGTAGAACAGTGTGTGGGATAACAGAAAAATGTTGTGGGATAGTAGATCAATGTGTGGGATAGTACAGTAATGTGTGGGATAGTACAGTAATGTGTGGGATTAGTAGAGCAATGTGAGGGATAGTACAGCAATGTGTGGGATAGTACAGCAATGTGTGGGATAGTAGAGTAATGTGTGGATAGTTACAGTAATGTGTTGGATAGTACAGTAATGTGTGGGATATTAGAGGAATGTGTGGGAGGTAGTACAGTAATGTTGTGGGATAGTACAGTCATGTGTGGGATAGTAAGCAATGTGGCACCGATATTTAGCGCAATGCTGTGTGGGTATTAGAGCAAATGTGTGGGATAGTAGAACAAGTGTGGGATAGTAGAACAATGTGTGGGATAGTAGAACAATGGTGATAGAGTATAGCATGTGTGGGATAGTACAGTAATGTGTGGGGATAGTACAGTAATGTTGGTATTAGTAGAGCAATGTGGGGATAGACAGTAATGTGTGGGATAAGTACAGTAAATGTGGGATAGTAGAGGCAAAATGTGTGGGATAGTAGAGCATGTGTGGGATAATAGAGCAATGTGTGGGATAGTACAGAAGGGTGGGATATGTAGTAGCAATGTGGGGGATAGTAGAACAATGTGTGGGATAGAGAGCACAATATGTGGGATAGAACCAGTAATGTGTGGTAGGACATTAATGTGTGGGAAGTAGATCAATGTATGGATCGTACAGTAACGTGATGGGATAGTAGACGTAATGTGTGGATAGTAGGTATGTGTGGGATAGTAGAACAGTGTGTGCGGGATAACAGAAAATGTGTGGGATAGAGAGCAATGTGTGGGATAGTACATTAAATTGTGTGGGATAGACAGTAATGTGAGGGATAGTGAGCAATGGAGGGATAGTACAGCAATGTGTGGGATAGTACAGAATGTGTGGGATAGGTAGAGTAGTGGGGATAGTACAGTAATGTGTGGGATAGTACAGTCATGTGTGGAGCATAGTAGAGGAAGGTGCGGGTATAGTACAGTAATGTGTGGCGATAGTACAGTAATTGGGGGATAGTAGAGCAATGGTGGATAGTAGAGCAATGTGTAGGGATGTAGAACAATGTGTTGGATAGTAAACCAAGTGTGCGGATAGTAGAACAATGTTGGGATAGTAGAGCAATGTGTGGGACTAGTACAGTAAGGTGTGGGATCGACAGTATGTGTGCGATAATAGAGCAATGTGTGGGATAGTAGAGCAATGTGTGGGGATAGTAGAGGCAATGTGTGGATAGTAGAGAGAATGTGTGGGATAGTAGAGCAATATGGGGATAGTACAGTAATGTGTGGGATAGTAGAGGCAATGTGTGGGATAGTAGAGCAAGGTGGGATAGATACAGCAATGTGTGGATAGGTAGAGTAATGTGTGGGATAGTACAGCAATATGTGGGATAGTAGAAGCATGTTGGATAGTAGAAGCAATGTGTGGGATAGTACAGCAATGTGTGGGATAGTAGAGCAAGGTGTTAGGATAGTACAGTAATGGGTGGATAGTATAGAGCCATATGTGGGATAGTTACAGTAATGTATGGGATGTTACAGTAATGTGTGGGATAGTAGTGCAATGTGTGGCGAAGATAGAGCAAATGTGTGGATAGTAGAACATGTGTGGGATAGTAGAGCAATGTGTGGGACGATGTACAGTAATGCTTGGGGATAGTACAGTAATGGTTGGGATAGTAGAGAAATGTGTGGGCCTAGTCGAGCCATGTGTGGGATAGTAGAGCAATGGTAGGATAATAGAGCAATGGTGGGATAGTAGAAAATGTGTGGGATAGTAGAGCAATATTGGGATAGTTCAGATCAAGTGTGGGATAGTAAACAATGTGTGGCAGGATAGTAGAACAAAGTGTGGTGATAGGTAGCGAATGTGTGGGATAGACAGTTAATTGTGGGATAGTAGAGCAATGTGTGGGGATCGTCGAGTTAATGTGTGGGATAGTAGCGCAATGTGTGGGATGTAGGAGTAACTGTGTGGGATTAGTTAGTAGAGTAGTAGTAGTTTAGTTTTTTAGTTTTTTATAGTAGTTAGTAGTAGTTGTTATTTTAGAGTTTAATTAGAGTTTTTAGTTTAGTTAGAGTAATGCTGGGGATATTAGAGCAATGTGTGAATAGTAAAACAATGTGTGAATAGTAGAGTAAGTGGTGGGAAGTAGAGAAATGTGTGGGATGAGTACAGTAATGTGTGGGATAGGACAGCAATGTGGAGACGGATAAACATCGCGGCACACGGGTGTAACCCTTAAGTGCTCAGTTGTACTCCTAACTCAAGCATGAATCCTGAGAATCTCAACTCCGTGCACGAACTCCGTAGCACCGGCGAGGATCCTGAAAATACTTTGAGTAGATTTTTAACTCAAAATTTTGCCCGGGCTCGCCGTTAGGCTACTCTTTTTCGATTTCCAACTGCCAAGGGATTTTTATTTTTACGTGCGCAATAATACACACAGGCGTCCGATCTACCCAGAAACCATGGGGAATTTTGTTATTAGAAGTCCACGTGAAAAAATCCCGACCCTCACCGGCGCTTGAACCCGGGACCTCCAGCAGTCGAGACGGACACCATACTTCGAGACCACTGAGCCCCGGTCAATAGACTGGGTAAATGATCCGTCAATGGTCTGTCAATGATCCGTAAATAGACAGGATAGGTGTCAATGGTTTCTGGTGTGGTGAACAACAAGAAAAGCCGGGGACCATCCAATGGCAATATAAATGTAGCTTCTAGGATAAATGAAAAGAATACCATGGACAGACAGAAAAACCAACAATACAGTTCTAAATGAAACAAATGAAAACTGTACATTTATTACAGAAATTGGACGTCGACATATATTTTTGGGCACGTTATGAAGAGAAATACCGGTCTCTGTGGCTAAGGGCTTGCGAACGCGGTTTGTGAGCCCGTATACCCGGGTTCGAAACACCGCGGTGCTGTTCTTTTCGAAAAAAAAGGTATAGGAGCCGGTCCTTCAGAAAGCAATGTGGCAGACTACTGAACGTAAAATTTGCCCAGGAATCACAAACAGCGAAAATGCTGGGGTTGGCTGCTACGTCCTGTGAAGGACATGCAACTAACTTTTTAATTATGAAGAGAAATACACTTGTAAAGTTAATGACAACTGGCAAACTTGATGAGGAAACAGCAAGGAGAACTTAGTTAGTTGCATAACCTTCATAGGACGTTCATACTTAGTGGAGTGTTGATGCATGGCAAGGCAGACGTGGTTGCGGCCTTGTGGGAGCACGTGTACACCTCGGAGGAGCAGATGGATCACCATAGTCTGGTAAGAATGAGACAGCGAGGTGTGACGAGGGGATCTGGCCGACGCTCGACGCTCAGAGGAAAGGCGAGACGGACATATAATCAGATTGCTACTGGAACTATTAGTGTTGGAATTCTTCGCTGGCTGCTGGGGATGGGGACGGAGCGCTTATGTGAATGATCTGTCCCGAATGCTGTGATGTCGGTTCCTAAATCAATCAATCAATCAATCAATCATAGGACGTCGCAATCAACCCCCGCATATTTTGCTGTTGTGATCTCTTGGCAATTTTACGTTTAGTAGTTTGCTATTGTTTCTGAACCACAGGCACCCATACCATTTCGTAACAAATCAACGCAGGCGGTCTGCTGCCAAATCGCCCGCAGCGGTCCATCACGCCTCCGAAGATTGTGGGTTCGATTCCGGACTACATCGTTTGGTTCACGAGTGAAATTTTCTCAAAGACTTCTGGGGGTCGTCGCTGGGGCTACGGAGTTCGTATTTAGTGCGAGACTATTGTCAGGCCGCCCTGTAGAAAGAAACCGAGCCATAGTGAAGTAATATCCGGTACAATAAAGTCCGATGGAGAGTCCTGTCACTTCTCGGCATATTGGTACCGGTTCTTAAATTCACAGACCAAACACTACTGTTTAGCTAGTTAGTTAGTTAGTCGACAGATCATCCTCATTGCACATCGAACCATTCAGTCCATACGTGTTCGGATACCCTCCTCAGCAAATCTCGCAGCTGTTTAGCAGCTCATGACACCAGTTCTGTGTTGGTTTATTACTTTTTCTTTGGAGGGGGGGGGGGGGGGGGGGGCTTGGGAGTCTCCGGTGGCGAAGTGGTGAAGCCGTTTGACTCGGGCTCCGAAGGTTGTGGGTTCGATTCCGGGCCGCGTCCTTCGGTTCACGAGTAAAGTTTTTCGGAGACGCCTGTGGGTCGTTGCTAGAGCTATGGAGTTCGTGCTTTGTGCGACGCTTTCCGCGCTGCGGAAAGAGACCGAGCCATATGGGATAAAACCCGGTGCAATGAAGTCGACCCTGTCGACTTTTCGCTTTTCAGCGACTTTTTTTCTTTTTTGGCTTTCTACGTAGTGTTCTTGTATGGCCACACCTCTTTTAACTTGCTGTTCTCGCAGCCTGATCATGGTTGTAGAATCCCAGTCATCGCTTGGTTCTCGTAAACGACTTACATCTCGTATAGCATTCAGAATGTCTGCCTGGTCCATCCGCCTTCCACAGTACCTGCAAGCCTGTCAGCCTGTTCATTCCCTTGTACGCCCGCATGCCCTGGTACGAAGATGAAACTAATCTTTGCCAGTCGAGACCGCTCCAGAGACAGCAGCCGCTCTCTTCGGTCCCACCCCACCTCCTGTCCTCCTGAGCATACTCACTGAGTCACTAAGGACACAAGCCCGATTGAATGTCTGTATCTCGAGCCATATTATTGCTTTACTTACTGCCATGACTTCCATATTCAGGCTGCATGTGGTCAAAGCAAAAGCGCCAGACTCTTCCTTCACAGTTTTTTTTCTCTCCGGCCTGAGCCGTAAAGGCCCATGAACTTCTCACTCCTCGGACGACCGACCCATCTGTGTAAATGACATAATCATCCTCTGAAGAATTCTCGAAGATCAGAACCTGTACTTCCACCTCCACAACAGTTGGATTTTCTTGTCTGCATTTCCTGTCTAGTTGGATACACACTGAAAAGGATGTACAGAACTATGTTGGCACATGTACCCACTCCTCGCCAGGTTCTAAGTCCTCAAGTGAACACACCTGTTGAAGAAAGTCTTCGGCTTGACCCATCCACCACCGTCCTCTTTTCAACCTGCTGCCCTTCACCTTCATAATCAAGGAGAATAGAGTGACAATTATAAAGATCAGCGGGAAGAGAGGCAGAGGCAGACCAAGAGAAATGATGCTGGATGGACAGAGTGACTGTATCAACCAGCCGAGTTAGTACAGAGCTTAAGGACGGATATCATTGGAAGGACATGAGCCCTTTCGCCAGCTGAAAAGGCACGTGATGATGATGATGACTGAAATCTGCTCTACTTAACAGAAGAGTTCTCTGTGCCAAGTAAGACATATTCATAACATAGACTTAATCATTTTATACAAAAACTAATTCAATATAAAGTATTATAACCCTGCCATATAAAAATATGTAACCATTATGTTCTTAAAAATATATGTAGTTCTTTACTATATGTTGTACTTATGATGTTGTTTTAAAAGTTTACTTTGACTGTTAACGCTGCGACGGAGCTGGCCATCGTGTAGTAAACACACGCTATTCAAGCTTCCGGTAACCAAGTGTGAACGTTTTCCTTGCGAAAAGGCTTACTTACATTCTTGTGATCTTTAAATATACAGGTGAGATAACTAGAAACATACACAATCACACCCTCATACAGGACAATGACAGAGGCCACATTGTAAGTGCTGAAAAGTATTAAATTAAATCTAAAAGACTCCAGTTCTGTATGTTTTGACGTTGACTGCTCCAGTTGAAAATGAAACAACTCAACTAAAGTTCCTATAGCCACTTTAGTAACATTTTATAAATTGCTTTTTAGTTATATAACCTGCATAGTTGGATACTTCTTGAAAAAACAAATCCAGCGGTACCTTATTCAAGTCTGTAGGTCAATTCTAAGCCGAGATATTAACGTTTGTGTCTCAGTTTATCATTTAGTTAGTCAACAGATCATCCTCATTGCACATCGAACCATTCAGTCCATAAGTAAGCGCTCGGATTCCCTCCTCAGCGAAGCAGTTGGAGCAGTTTATCATTTAATATGAACAAAGAGGACAATGCGATTCTAGCACTTTGGAAAAGTGTCCTATGCACTCACACCACTGTTGTAACACATACTGTTCAAGGGAGTTGTTTCTTAACTAAGGGAAAGATAACTAACTGCTACTGATTTTACACACACACACATAGTGACGTATACACGGGCATGCCATACTGTGATTACGTCAGTCTGCACACGCTGTTAGCGCTGTTAGCACAAGACAATGAACATAGATTCATTTTGACAAGAGAATTCACTTTAAAAAGTTGCAAAATTATTAATGATCTTGTCTGTGTAGACTGAGTGATGAAAAATTACACATAAATACAATAATGAATAATGGGTGTTGAATGTACACATGCATTCATTATGTTATTCTCTCTGAGTATTCCATAACAATATTAAATGTTCATAACTGGAGTATGACAAGGAAAACAACAGGTCTCCCGCCATTGAAAAAGTGTAATACCAAATTACAGCATGCAATCTTCATAATTTTAGTGTGAGATTGATTGCCAACTGAAATGGTCAAAAATTACAAAATACAGGTAAAAATGAATGCTAAATTTAATATTAATAATACATAGTAGGACAATGAAATACGTCTCATAAAATGGTATTTCCGGGTTTACTTACCACTTAGAATTGACAGCCTGATTCTCTGGTATAACAAGGATTCTTGAAGTGCCAGAAATACAGAACGCAAAGCGGGCAGGGAAAAACTATATCAAGTAATCAGTGTCTGTTTTAATGCGACCTTGAAATAATCAGGGAATTTAACATCATGAGTATGCTTAATGTCCTTATATCAGAGACACAAAAACATATAGTCGAAGGTCACCGCAAAAAAAAAAAAAATTTGATTAAATTTGGCAAACCTGACCCATGGTGCTACTTTTTATGTACACTGTTTCAGCACTGAGAGAAAGAAACAGTGATGAAAGTGCTTTCAGATGACAAGAAAGTAGAAAGATTCCCACTTAGTGAAATGGTCAGAGAAACTTACTGTTTGTTTCAGTATCAAACCTCTGTTGTGGGATAGATCGTGGCAGTGGTAAAACAAGCTTGCTGCAAGTCAGCACCTGGTCCTGTGTCCTGTACACAGTGGCAAGGTGGCAGCAATCACAAACCTGGCAATCCCCATAATGATGGAGGAGCCTGTCAGGAGTCTCAGCTGGGCGAATTTCGAGTCTGAATATTTACAGAGTATCATACTTCGTTAGTTGTCTCATACAACATGCTTGATAGGAAGATAATGATGTTGCTATTGATTGCTCCCATTTTGAGTTCCAGTAACATGCTTTATGCTTTAGTAGTAACACTCAGTACTTTGTACAAGCATAATGGTTGTTAGAACATTGTTGCTGATCTAATGTTGCACAATTTACAGATGGTCACATTATGTATACTGTTCACACAAAAAAACAAAAAAAAAACGCAACATTATTGCAGTTTCAATTGCAAACTTGTACTAACATTTTATTGACGATGCTGATTCACCCACTGCAGTCGGTTCTGGCGATGCTGGTCCATAAGAACAGGACCTCTGTAGGGTCTTTTAGCCCAAAGACCAGGGTCGTGCAGCCGGTTTCTGACCGTTTGATCTGAAATTTGACGAGCTCCTGGCATTGACTGGACTGTGGAGTACACAAATGCAAATCAATTCCTAAGATGATGCAGCCGTATGAAGGGGTCTTCGGCAGCAGTTGTGATTCTGGGTCTTCCACTGCGCAGCTGGTGTGCCACTGAGCCAGTTTCTTGAAATCGCCTCCAAAGGCTACTAATGGTGCTTCTAACCACATTAAAGTCTCTGGCTACTACACTCTGTGACTTTCCAGCCTGTAAACGTCCAATGATGATGCGTCGTTCTGTAGTGAGATGAGCCATCCTTGCGCATTGAATTTTCAACTGAATTTATTTGAAGAGTGTCAATCTTTTATAGGCATTCAATACTATGGTCAGAGAGTTTTGTGTTCAGTAAGTTTCATGGGATTATCATGAACCTGTCACGAGTTATTGTCAAAAATGTTGTTTTGACCTTGACCTCTTTCATGACCTCACGAATCATGAGATGAATGAACGAACGAACTTTATTTTCAAAGGGTAACAAATTGGGCACGCAGGCCCGTCTTACATTCGGCCATTCCAATCACTCATCTTTCGTTCATCAGTGCATAGTGCATTCACATAGGGGAAAAAACATTGTCAAATGAATGTTGTAAACATAAACAATGCATGTTACCATGTTATGAAACAAATCCCCCATCCCCTATCCATCCACATGTCCCCCACACACACATCCACCACCCAACCACACACATGCCCACAGGCACATACGTTCCCCCATCAATCCACCCATCCCCCAACCCACACATCCCCACATACACCATCTCCTCACACACACATCTCCCACACACACACACATCACCCACCCACCAGACATTCCCCCACACACATCCCCCACCCACACACAAACCCAGGCACACATGCATGCATCCACCCATCCATCACCCACCAATACATCCCCCCATCTTCACACATTTCCCCACCCACACACACACATCCTCCACCCATCCCATAACCTACCAACACTCACCCACCCACATATCCTCCAACACACCCCCAACCACTCACACACCCCCAAACACATATCCCGCACCTACCCCCAACCTACACTCACTCAACCTCCCACATATCCTCCACCCACCCACTCGAGTGAGAGTACAATCGTGAGTACAATTCAGGTAACCACAAGAAGTTAATGACCAGACGGACACAGTTGATATGTTGACTGATGTCCAATCAGTGAATATCTTGTATAAACGTAACACCAAAAATGTTGCGATTCTTTTTTTGAACAGTATAATTATGTTACATGTCTTGTGAATGATGTTGCGATCAACCCCAGGTTTATTTTGTAGGCAATTTAATATTCAGTAGTTTACCATTGCTTTCTGAACAAGAAGTCAACACTCTGGTGTTGGGAATGAACTCACTACCCTGCCATCAGCGCAAAGGAAGTTAAGAGTAACCGTTCACAACCTTTTGGTCATGTTGACCTCTGTTACAATACATATTTGAAATATAATTGTTTATTTGACATCTTTCATAGGTGTTGTGAGCTTGGGGATGGACGCTGATTTATATGATGAGTTTGGCAATTACATTGGTCCTGAGTTAGACAGTGATGATGACAATGAAGATGAAGAGGAGCCGGAGGATGAAGAGGAATTTGACAGGGAGGTAAGTAAAGTAGTTATTTTTAGGTTAAAGTAAGCTAAATATGATAAATGTGAGATAATGTTACACCATTATAAAATTTCTTGTCTCCAAATGTTCTATTGGCTCTGGGGTAGAATTTGAACCAAGGATTATTTTTAAAATTGACCTGGGTTCACAGGTTGACCCATTCTAAAATAATTTAGAGCCAGCCCTCTTTTTCTCAGGAGCCATCATATTCTGTTTGGTACTGTGGGCTAAGGAAATGTATGAGAATTCAGGCGCCAGGTAAACATGTCTAGACACCTGCATTTTTCTACACCTGATTGCATACTCAGAAATATCTTAGTAAATAAAGACGACCAGTGTAATATTGACCACATCACCCCTCAAGTATTGATTCTGAAATATATGAGGCTAGCACTATATGCTGGAGAAGATATATGGCAACTTGGATGATCAGTGGTGTTAGAGAGAGGCATCAAATGCTGGCAGAGTGGCAAGGGAGATGATCAGCAGTCAGATCAGAATATGGAGGATAGATAGTTGTGGAGGAACAAGATCTCCCATGCTGCTCATGTATAGATATTTTAACCATACTAAAATAAATAATTCAAATAATGTTATCTAAGACATAGTGAGACAAAAAAGAAGAAAATTATTCAAAAGTTTCCTTACATTTCAGTATTCCATCTGTGATGATAATCCAATTAAATTCATTGAACAATGATAAATACACCACTATTCTTGATAAATACCACAAGAACTGCTCCTAAATAATATCAAAATACAATAATAATCAATTTGTTTTGAAGCACATCATTTTCACACACAACTTGGAAAAAAAAATATCTGGAAATCACTTGGCAGATTTGCACTCAGCATATTGAGAATCAATATATGCACTATATACTATATTTTGTATTGTATAGAATAGGGACATTTATAACATCAGATGGAAGAGTACAACAGAGATTAAGAGCAGAATAGGGCAGGCAAAGGCCGCATTTCAGAAAATGAAGAGTATCTTATGCAATAGGTCACTATCACTGAATGTAAGAAAGAGAGTGCTGAAATGCTATGTAGAACCAGTTTTGCTGTATGGCAGTGAATCTTGGAATGTAAATGAACAAATTAAGAAGAAATTAGAAGCAACAGAGATGTGGTTCCTGAGACGAATGTTGAGAATTCCTTGGACTGCCAGAGTAACTAACGACGACTGCCTGAAACAGGCTAATGAAACTAGAACACTATATACCCCCGGGAAGGTTAACCCGGTCAACAAATGCCTGCAGAAGTCGGATGTGTCGGCCTAACGGTGCAAGAACACAGCTCTGCTGTAAACAGGCACAACGCAATCACATCCGAAAAAAAAACTCCGGGTGAACGAAGAAGAAGAAGAAGAACACTATATACAACAATAAGAAAGAGACAAACAGCTTTCTTTGGTCATGTAATGAGAAGAGTGGCATTGGAGAACATCGTGACAACTGGAAAGATCGAGGGGAAGAGAGGCAGAGGCAGACCAAGAGAAATGATGCTGGATGGATTGAGACGATGGCATGGAGGAATATCATCAGCAGAGTTGATCCAGAAAACCAAAGACCGAGATCTGTGGAGAGCCATGCACGCCTACGCCAGCTGGCAGGGCACTTGATGATAATGATGATAGAATATTGCTCAGCTTAGTTGTTGTCAGGGTCTTACAATCTAATGAATCTGGCTCGCTGGACCTAACATATGCGAGACATACACAAGTACCCCCTCTGCTGTGTGTCCACCGTGACGAGGTAGAGGGGCTTGTGCGTCCCAATGACCCCAAGAGCTATGCCGACGGTAGCACAGCTACTGGTAGGGCCACCCATGTCGGACAGGACAAGGGAGAGGGACCAGACGAAGAGACACACAAACCTGCTGCCTTGTAGGTAGACTGGGGACAGTCAAAGGCTAGGGAAAGCACCCGAATACATGCTTGTCAAAATCGTATGTACTGAGCCACAGGCTTGACAAAGCAGTGCAACGTAAAACCTGCTGCCTTGTAGGTAGACTGGGGACAGTCAAAGGCTAGGGAAAGCATCCCAAATAAATGCTTGTCGAAATCGGATGCACTGAGCCACATGCTTGACAAAGTAGTGCAACGTAACTTAATTCATGATGTCACAAATCAAAATTAATCGTTATGGTGCTAATCCCGTGAAGTCCCATCAGGCGGCGATAGTGCCGGGCCCCCTGCCTCGAGGGGGTCCACCCATGACTACTGGTGGTCACCTTCCCCTGTGCTGTGGAGTCAAGGCACAGAGGAGTAGGTTAAGAGCTATTGACCAAATACCCCGGACACTCAACATACTACAGTGGAATGCCGAAGGAGTTTACAAGAAGAAAGACTCCCTAACACAGCGGCTTCATAAAGATAGAATAGATGTGGCATGCATTCAAGAGACACACCTCAACGCCAGTCACAAATTCTCAGTCAGAGGATATCAGGCCACACGTTTCGACCGCGAAGGACACAAAGGAGGAGTTCTAATACTTACACGAAATACAATACCTTGCAGCGAAGTATCTGTGATCTCTGACAACCAAACAGAAATTATAGGTGTTGATATAATGATAAAGGACGTAAAATTAAGAATCTACAATCTGTATAGCCCAGCAGATAAGGACCTTACACTCTCAAACATGAAAATAACTGACACAAACTGCATTATTGTCGGAGACTTTAATAGCCGTTCAGAAAGATGGGGATACCCAGATACTGACAAAAGAGGAGATGAATTGGAGGACTGGGAAATAGACTCAAATCTCCATCTACTCAACAAAGCGGATGACACACCGAGCTTCTACTCCAGAAGATGGCTTACCACTTCTACTCCAGACTTAGCTTTCTGCACAGGAGACATCCTCCACAAAATCGATCGCCATGTGCTGGACCAATTAGCAGGTAGTGACCACAGACCAATCAAGCTTGTAATGAATATGGAGTATGTTCCACAGGAGCAAAAGCCCTTGCCCCGCTGGAATTACAAACGAGCAGATTGGGACAGATTTGCCATACTAACAGACAAATATTGTGAAAACATAAATACACGATATGGCAACATAAAGCAAATGGTGGAAAGTCTAAACAGAGCGATAATACAGGCAGCCACTGAGTCCATTCCTAGAGGAGCGAGGAAAAATTACAAACCATACTGGACTGAAGAACTACAAAGTTTGGAGGACAAAGTTGAAGATGCCAGGAAGACAGCAGAGAGAGAACAAACAATTGAAGCGAATACCTCTCTCAAAGCCATCTCAGCAAAATATAAAAGAACAGTAAATCAAACAACAAGAGATCGTTGGAGGGAAAAAACAGAAAACCTGAATTTTGACAGGGATGGAAACAAACTATGGAAACTAGTGAAAGCCATGAACAATGAAGGACCTAGAAACAAACAAATAACAATTAAACAAGGAAATGCCTTGCTTACAGGAAAAAAGGCTGCAAATGCACTAATGGAACACTATGCAAATGCAAACCACATTGATATTACAACTGAACAGAAGAAAGCAATCAAAGACAAACAGATACATCATAGAAATACAGAGACAGCAGCAGAATATATGATGGCAAATCTAACAATGGAAGAAATGGAACAGGCAATGAATACCCTAAAAAAGAAGAAATCACCAGGAAAGGATGGAATCACAAATGAAATGCTAATAGGACTAGGCACCAAGGCAAAGAAGAAACTACTAGCAGTCCTAAATAACAGCTGGAAGAGAGGAATAGTCCCACAGGCATGGAAGGAAGCTATACTAATACCAGTCCCAAAGAAAGGAAAAGACCTGGAAGAACCAAATGGCTATCGACCTATCAGTCTACTTAGCTGTGTAGGAAAATTAATGGAACGCATTATCAATGGCAGGCTAACATGGCATCTGGAAGAAAACAAACTCTTAACACCACACCAAGCAGGATTCAGAAAGTACAGATCCACTGAAGATCAAATAACCTATATAGCTCAGGAAATAGAGGATGCCTTCCAAGAGAAAAAGCACACACTAGCAGTCTGGATAGATTTAGAAAAAGCATTTGATAAAGTATGGAAGGAAGGACTGAAAGTAAAACTGCAAAACATGCATGTTTGTGGAAAAATGTATAAATGGATCAGCCACTACCTTGAGAACAGAACTGCCAGGACAAAAGTACAAGGACAAACAAGCGAAATGATGCTGCTGGAGCAAGGTGTCCCCCAAGGAGGAGTTCTTTCACCAACATTATTCCTAGCATATATAAATGACATCACAGAAAATTTTCCAGCCAGAGTACACACATCCTCCTTTGCAGATGACCTAGCCATATGGACATCTGAAGAATATATTAGTACAGCTAACAGCAGAATACAGCAAGCCTTATTAGCGCTAGAGGACTGGTCAAAATCATGGCTAGTGAAGATAAGTGAGGAGAAAACAACATGCACAGTGTTCTCCCTCTCAAATAAACCTCAGCAACCTAAGCTGGTATTGAATGGAAAAATATTGCGCCATGAAGAAAATCCAAACTATCTAGGAGTCACCTTTGATCGTCGCCTGACATGGAAGACACAGGTTGAGAAAAATCGAACAAGAGCAAGGCAGAGAATGGCAATCATGAAAAAGCTGGCTGGTACAACGTGGGGAGCAGATGAGAAAGTTCTCAAGAAGTTATATACTGGACGGGTGAGGCCAGTACTGGAATATGGCATTGCAGCTTGGGCAACAGCAGCTAAGTCAAACTTTAACAAAATAAGTAGAGTCCAAAACCAAGGAATGCGAATCATAACTGGAAGCCTGAAGACAACGCCTATTAATGAACTAGAAAAGATCACTTGTTTACAACCAATGCAGGATAGAAGAGATAGCAGAGCCCAGCAACAAGCAGAAAAATTTAGAAGATTGACAGACCACCCTATGTACAACAGATTTAATGGTTTTGGAAAGGGAAGACTGAAGCGTAGCAACTTTGTAGAAACTGCAAAACGAAGGATTAGGGCAGATCCTATTCTTAACATATCAACAGTCAAGCCCATACACAATGCACACAAGTTCCCAGCTTGGAGACAGCAGCAACTGCCTGAGATGATAGAAAACATTCCTGGTATTGAGAAAAAGAACACTCAGCATGAAACCGAAAGAAGAGAAATAACCCTAAACTACATAAAAGAACATTACCCAAGCAGGAATTGGACCCATGCATATACAGATAGATCAGCCAAAAATTCAATAGAGAATGGAGGAGGAGGAATTCTCCTAAATTTAAAAAATGGAGTGAAAAAAACACATTCAATGGCAACTGGAAAATTTTCAAGTAACTTCAAAGCGGAGGTAGAGGCTCTGAAAACTGCAGCAGAAATGCTCCTGATGGAGGAAAATAAAGAGAAGCAAATAGCTATCTTCACAGATGCAAAGTCAGCTGTCTCAATACTGAAGAGCAATAACAGCACAGAACTAACTGACCTAAGAGCAGCACTCCATGGTCTATGCCAGAAATCCAAAAAAGTTGTAATACAGTGGATCCCATCACATTGCAGTATACCTGGAAACGAAGAGGCTGACAGACTGGCAAAAGAGGGCGGACGACTACCACAGCCTGACATAGACATAACCTATAATGAGGCAAAGAGGTTGATAAAAAGCACTTATAGAACCAAATGGGAATCAGAGCATCCAGGCCACCAGAAGGATGATGCATATTACAAACTCGACCGAAGAGAACAAGTAGCAATCTTCAGACTCCGCACAGGACATAACAGGCTGAAATACCACTTGTTCAATAAACTAAAGATAGGAGATACCGATGAATATAATTGTAGAACTGGAAAAATGACAGCAAAACATCTGCTGCAGGATTGCCCAACGTATGCAGAACAGAGAAAGATATTTTGGCCCACACCTGCTTCATTTGAGGACAAGCTCTATGGAGATATCAACAAGCTAAAGTTGACCGCAGATTACTTTAACTATATACAGGTTGACATTTAAAGGTGCATGAAGACCCAGAGGCATGAAATGGAATATTGCTTGGATAGCAAATCCATTACGTGGAAAGTCCAAATCAAAAGCTCATTGTGTGGGCTTCATAAAAGGTGGAAAAGTGTCCTAGTGGCACGAAATGGAATATTGCTTGGATAGCAAATCCATTGCGTGGAAAGTCCGAATCAAAAGCCCACTGTGGGCTTCATAAAAGGTGGAAAAGTGTCCTAGTGGCATGAAATGGAATATTGCTTGGCTAGCCAATCCATTACATGGAAAGTCCGAATCGAAAGCTCACTGTGTGGATGTCATCTGCAGACTGCATACTTCTGGTTTCCGGAAGAACAGCCTATGGTGAACGGAAGGCCCAATATACGGAAGTGAGGCTAAGCAGCCATGTGCAGGACGTGACGATTCCTTGGGTGAGCCCAGTACCAGAGCGCTATGTATCGGCTCTGCAAGTATGGAAGCCTCCTTGGATGGCGGGGAATGCCCATGGTCTGCCCCTGCCTTCCCTTGAGGGCTGACCAGGATCTTTGGCTGTTCTATATGGACCAGCTGGGATGGGATATAACACCACAACAATGAGAGTCAAACGTCCTAAGAAACCCCCGGGAACGGTTAACCCGGTCAACAAATGCCCGCAGAAGTCGGATGTGTCGGCCTAACGGCGCAAGAACGCAGCTCTGCTGTAAACAGGCACAACGCAATCACATCCGGAAAAAAAACTCCGGATGAACGAAGAAGAAGATACACAAGTACAGAATGATTTGACGGGACACACGGTAACACTAAGTTTGATGGTTTTATTTACACTTCACATGCAACACAATCTAATTCGGCATGTGGCCATCACAAGGTGAATATCACAACCTATACACAATACATCAATGCACTCACAAACTCAAACCCACAGCTATGCAGTCTTTCATCTTCTCACAAGAGATACGAGCAATCGACATTCAGGCACAGAAACAGGAGCCGCTTTCATACACGTCAGTCTCGTCCGATCCCCTAGCCGTGTCTGGCGTTTTCCGCTCAGAGTGCTTGCCCTGTGGATTCGAGCGCAGCAAGAATTGCATGCGTCACGCTTGTACTGGCTTGACCCTTGACGGTCACTCTCTCTCGTCAGCGAAACCTGTGAATATGTAACTGGTGTTCGCCTGGCGGGCGTAATGATGTCGCGGCATAGCAATGGGAGATTATGACACCCTCCCCGATCTTCATTCATGAAAGATTCTATCTTTCATGTGTACTCTCTGTAAATTCAGGGTTACTATTTTTAACCAAGTCAGAATCTTCCCATTGGTTGTCATATACCCTGGCAAAGGTTTAATAGAAATACATAAGTATTGTAAATTATACATATTAAGTCATGCGGTATTCAAACTTCAACACTTGCCAAGTATCATCCTCTCGATGGATGATCACCTCCGTTGCAATTTTGACCCAGTCAGACCGGTAGCACCAGCAATCAATGCAACTACCTCACAACCAACAAAAAAAACCGTATAATATGTCCTTAGACATCAGGTTAGACCGTAAAACGTCTTAATATGAGACAAATTCAACTGTAGAGTTCCAACCAAATTTGGTAGGGAGCTCTCATGTTGGTCTACAACTTTGGCAATCTTTTCCATGCCCAGCTGATGCAATCTTGGAGTGTTGACAATCTGGCAACACAATGGCTATTTTTATACATTACACATTACTATCTATTTCGATTTACCGCCCTTTGGTGTAATCTGTGACACCAATTAAATGAAAGGGAAATAATTTAAACAGATGTTAAACACAATAAATTACAATTATTAATATATTTCTCAGCGTCATAGCTTGATACTTCTTTACAATAGTGAAAAAATGTCGCTACTGTGAATTATTTAATTAAGATATGATTCTCAGATTACACTACTTCTAAAAATATTACGGCACAATTTGTGTATTTCAAATTCGTATTTCACAAATATTTTATAAGCGTCATTAATTTTTAAGGTTTTGTTCATAGTCTGCTAGATTTTTGTTTAAATTTCTAACTTTCCGGAAGTACACACGAACAGCTGATGTAAGCAATAGTTTTTTCACACACTTGTTCCGTAATGATGTTGGAATACTCGGAATGTAACGTTGTGCTATTCGCTGGTGTTTTCGATGTTTCGTTGGACTTCTGGATTACGATCTTCTACAGTGGAGTAACTGTCCCAGTTTATTTCAATCAATCGTTCAATTCACATGGGATAAAATATTGCTGGATAACTCCAGTTTGCAGGGACCACGGATAACTTAAATTGTTCTTGTTCACTTGAGGTAAGTTACGACACTGGCATGTGGCACTGTTCTTAGTTTATAATATTTATAATTCCTATTGTTCACTTTCTAACACATACTACGCACTTATACAACACAATTATCACCTTATTTTAGAAACACTAGTAATATTTACAGTGGGAAATGATCCCTATCACAATGATGTAGTCGACACTCACAGCTTTTCTGAAAAAAAAAAAAACTTAATTAATGGCTGTGCTGGTCTGAGTGTTTTGACACCCTCCTCTCAGACATATGTGGCTATTGGGTACCATCGGGACAACGCGACAAAAGATCAGCCAGTGTATTCGATCTGCCAGGGATGTGTCCCACTTCAAAGCTGTAGTCTTGAAGCAAAAGTGACCATCGAGCTATCATATGGTTCGTTGGCACTCCAGATGTAATAAATGTCAATGGACTGTTGTCAGATTCTACTAAAAAATGCCTTCCAAGGAGGAATCTAGACAATCTCGTTATTGCAAACACTAAAGCGAGGGCTTCCTTCTGTGGGGTTGACCAAGTGCGTTCTCTTGGTTTAAGTTTCCTGGATAGGTAATATACAGGATGCAATATGCCGTCATGGTCCTGTAATAGTACCGCCCCAATCACCACGGAGCTCGCATCTGTGCACAATCTGAAAGGAATATGCAAATTTGGCAATTTGAGAATGGGATTCTTTAAACTATTCTCAGAAAAATAGGACAATACTTTCTGGAATGCAAATTTTAGGCATTCGTTGTTTACAATTTTGTTTGGGTGTTCTTTTTTTAGTATGTTAGTAAAACTTTCAGTCAATTCAGCAAAATCTGGTATGAACTGCCTGTAATAATTTAGAAGTCCTAATACACTTCTGACTTGTTTCTTCGTAGTCGGAAGTGATAGTTTTAGAATTTTTGACACGATGTTGTCGTCAGTTGTGACAAAGTCATTAGAGATTTTATAACCCAAGAAGGAGATTTCTTGGTAGGCTATGTCAACTTTGGCAGGTTTAATAGTAAGTCCGTGCTGTCTGATCCGTTCAAACGTCTGCTGTAATGTCGTTATGTGCTCTGTCATTGTCGTTGTGTGTACACAGATGTCGTCCATGTACGAGATGATATTCTTTATGTCCGTAAGTAATAGTCTTGTCATGCGTACGAATGTTGCAGGTGCATTAACAAGCCCAAATGGTAATTTGCACCATTCGTACAGTCCCCAAGGTGTGGCAAAGGCTGTCAGATGTCTGCTCTGTTCGTCTATCGTTATCTGCCAGTAACCTTTTGTCATGTCCAGTTTCGTAAAGTACCTAGTCTGTCAGCTCTGTTAGCAGTTCCTCGCAGTTGGTCATTGGTTCTAAATCCAACTGTGTAATTTTATTTAATTTCCTATAGTCTATGCAGAGTCTTATTGTGTCGTCCTTTTTGCGTATAATGACTATTGGAGAAGAGAAGTGTGATTGCGATCGTCTAATGATGTTGTTCTTTTCTAAGTCAATGATTTCCTGATGCAGTTTTTCTTTGTAATGTAATGGAATTGTGTAAGGTCTGCATTTTATTGGTGTGTTGGAAGTCAGAGTAATGTGGTGTTGTACTAGTTCTGTTTGTCCTGGGTTGTTCGAGAAGATGGTACTGTAGTCCTGTATGAGTTGTTTGCAGCTGTCGGTGTCTGCTTGAGTTAACTGGGGGTTTATCTTAATGTCTTGTCAGCAGTTCGTCGTGTTTAGTGCTGGTGTTGGTATTTCGTCGCTTTCTTCGTCGCCTTCATGGTCGATTATTGTTGTACTGGCTGCTGTATCATCTTGTTCGTTGTCCCTGTTGTAGTATGGTCTTAGCATATTGATGTGGAATATTTTGTGTTTGTCTTTAACTTGAATTTCATAGTCAACCGGTGAAATCTGTCTTAGTACCTTAAATGGTCCTTGCCAAGAATCGGTCAGTAATTGTCGGTCGCTAGGTAGGAGCAGTAGTACGTCCTGTCCAGGTGTCAGTGTTATCGTCCTGTTTCCTTTGTTTGCATATTGTCTATACATCGCACCAGATTGTTTCAGTGCTTCTTTGGCAATAATACAAGATTTAATTATCCTTTCATGCAATGATGTTACATATATGTATGATGATATGGGTTTAAGTACCGGAGTTGCTTCAGTTAACATGGAATGGTATATACTTAATGGGCCGCGTGGTTTGGCACCATAGATAAGTTCGAATGGAGAGAACCCAGTGCTTGACTGAGGGACCTCGCGATATGCGAATAGTATGGCAGGCAAATAGATGTCCCAATTTTCTGGATATTCTTGGGTGACTTTGGAAAGCATATGCTTTAGATCCCCGTTAAACTCTTCTATTACTCCTGTCGAGTGAAGATGGTACGGTGAGTTGAAACATTGTTTTACACCTAACATTTTAGTGAAAGCTTGAGTGGATGCAGCAATAAATTGACTTCCACGGTCGGATAGGATAGTATCAGGAAAACCT
Organism: Cepaea nemoralis; assembly: GCA_014155875.1. NCBI lineage: Eukaryota > Metazoa > Mollusca > Gastropoda > Stylommatophora > Helicidae > Cepaea > Cepaea nemoralis. The sequence continues at coordinate 21,880 of JACEFZ010010287.1, read as the reverse complement.
ATCCTTGAAAATACATGGAAAAAGACTTCCATTATATCATTGGCAATTATGTTCTTGAGAGGAATAGCTTCAGGCCAGCGGCTACATAGATCAATAATTGTAACTATAAATCTATTTCCTCTAGATGTTACATGATTTAGAGGACCTACGATGTCAACAGATATTTTCTCAAAGGGTCGACTGGCTAAATCTGTAACCTGTAATTCAGCCTGTGGGTGTTTCCCCTTTTTCACTAGTTTCTGGCAGATGTCACAACTTCTCCAATATTGTTTAGTGTCATTACAGAATTTTGGCCAATAAAACTGTGTCAACAATCTAGATCTGGTCTTTGAATACTCCATATGCCCTGCAAGAGGTATATCATGGGCAAGATGTAAGGCTTGCTTACGGTATTCTACTGGCAAAACAGTTTGCTCTGTGGTGGTGTCACCTCTGGTATAGTACCTAGTGGGGATGTCATTTTTGAGAGCAAAATGCCATCTTGCATTCATAGTTAACCTTGGCTTTTGGCCTATCAGATTAAAATACTTATATAATGAAGGATCAGCCTTTTGGGCTGTTACAAAATTTTCCTTCATGGTTTTAGAAGGTAGTAATACTGGGCTTAGCATTTCTATCGCCTCAGTTGATCAATTTGTTCTTGCACTCTAGCAGCAGATCTAGTTACTGCGTTCACACTTTCAGTGATATGAGATGATGGTGAAATAATTGGGTCAATGATTTCATGTGGTGGTGAAACAATTGGATCAATGATTTCATGTGGTGGTGAAACAATTGGATCAATGATTTCATGTGATGATGATGCAATTGGATCACTGATTTCATGTGATGATAGTGCTGCATTAGCTAGCATACAATTATTTGATGAAACCACACTTTCCATGATGACATTAGATGGAGATGATGTTACATTATCATCAATACATACAGATGTTATGGTGTTATGAGGCATCTCATTCACTTCGGGAAGGTCCCCAATGATAACATCACAACAAGGATTGGTTAATGCTGCGCATTTGACCTTCCCAGTGAGGAATGGAGTCTCAAAGTTCTGGGTGAAGGCTGCTATGCAGTCCCCCGAGGTATAATTTCTGACAATACCTTGGTACTTTTTGTACTGGTTTTCTTTTTCCAGTCTTTCAGATTTACGAGATTCTTTTTCAACAGCTGTTTCAGCTTCAAGCTGTTTGATTTTCAGTTGGAGTTCAAGCTCTTCTCGTTTGCTTTGGGCTGAGATTTCTGCTTTTTTCAATTCAGCATCTATTTCTGCTTGTTTAGTTTTTGCAGTCAACTCCAATTCTGACTGTTTCACTGCCATTTCTGCCTTCTTCAGCTCTGCATCTACTTGTTTCGCAGCTCTTTCAGCCGCTCTTTCATCGCGGGTCCCTAGCTTTTTCTGTGAGATGTTCTGTATATTTTGTCTCACTCCATTTTGTCAACTCATCACCAGTTAACTTTAGCTTTAAACCCATCTCAATGAAGTCGTTTAGAGAAGACATGATGGAATGTTTCAATGAAAATGAATTCTCACACACGCAATTTTGTTATCAAGTGTTAGTAATGTGAACAATTTTTACAATCTTTTTGAACTTACAGCGTGTGCCCAAATTTGCATCCAAAAGTATATAAAAAGATAATACTCAAGTACTCTGGATACACTGAAGAATGGTGAAAACCCGGGTCAGGAACTTGTAGGGTAGCTACTGCAACGGCAAATGACCTCTACGGGTAACAGTTTCAGATGGCACAGAAAACCTGTTTACTTTTGGAAGGAAATAAATTAGAATCTATGTTTGTGTGATGTGTATGCTTGTCAATTAAGTTTTGGTTAGGTTTGTATGGCGTTGAGTGTTATTGTTGATCGTAATGTCGTGGTTCAACAATTTTCACAAGTTGCTTTCTTTCCCGAACTTTCTGCTTCCACACGCTTTTTCCTGTACACAACTACTTTCACGAAGACAAGTTAGCCATGTTTAGACGTTCAACAACTATGATGGTACATCACTTACACTTAGATTACACAATCACTGATGTTTTTCCACGTTAACACATTCAAATCTATGTAATTTACGTTAGTATGTTCAATGAGGACGAGCGCCCACGTTCACACATGTCAGGGTCTTACAATCTAATGAATCTGGCTCGCTGGACCTAACATATGCGAGACACGCATGACCTGGCACGAAGATGAAACTAATCTTTGCCAGCCGAGACCGCTTCAGAGGCAGCAACCATTCTCTTCGGATCGACCCCTCCTCTATCCTCTTGATCATGTTCATTGAGTCGCTAAGGAAACAAGCCCTAGTGAATGTCTGTGTCTCGAGCCATGTTATTGCTTTACTTACTGCCATGACTTCCATGGTGCTTTAAACAGTGATTGTTTTCATTGAAAATTATGTATTAAACTGTGATTGTTTTATTAGGTTATTCTGTGTTAAATAGTGATTTTTTAAATAGAATATTCTCCGTTAACCAGTGATTGTTTTCTTAGAATATTCTGTGTTAAACAGTGAAGACTTTTGTTAACTCAGTCTTCATTTTCTTCTTTTTATTAATGTTGTAGTCTGAGAGGCAAAGAAAGCTGTATGTAGAAAGCTTAAACCACTGGACAACAATTAATAATATAAGCAACACCAACGTCATCATATAGTGACATGACAGAGAGGACTAGAGTCATGATCACTGTTGCCTGCTCCAGCAGCTAAAGAATATGAAGTTTTAGTAGTCTAGTTTAATGCACCCGTATGAACTTGTTATTTTGTTATTTTTCACATTTCATTTTCTGTATATTTAGTTGAGACTCCCAGGTAACGTAATGGCGAGAGCACTTACGATTACAATCACCTAAAATACTTCTTCTCTACTTCTTCCTGGTTTGCACTCAGACCTCTAAGTTATTGACTCCAGTAAAAGCTGTAGTTACTTTCAAGTTTATGACATTTCCATTAAAAATCTTGAACATGAAGAAAACTGGCTCAGAAACAGTATCATATCTCGAAAACTAACACTCTTTGACCGTATTAAATGTCAGTGTGGCTTGGAGAGTATGGTGATGGAAGGCGTGGTTCCTGGAAGAAGAGCTATGTTCTACTACTCAAGAAGAGACATCTCCATACATTTGGGGGGTAGGCGGGGGTGATTTGTTTGATGCCATATTTCTTTAAGCTTAGTACTGTAAATTGAGCAAAAGTAGAAGCAGTTTGTTTGCTATGGACTATTGTTGCACACAAAGAGATCTGGTAAACCAGTCTAGAAACTGTGATACAGATGATATTTTGGTGTGTTGCCTCTCATTCACATTCTAAAAATGAGTACTTTTTCTAGCCTTGAAAGTTGATGATGAGCATTATTTTCCATTTCATCAGGGTGTTATTTTGTCCACTTCGGTGCTTGAATCATTTTGTTGTAGAGATTTGCCCGGCATTGCATTGCTTCAATCATTTTATTGTAGAGATTTTCCTGGGCCTTACAAGTCAGTCTGCTTCCTGTATGCTCAGAATGTTGTAGTGAACTGATGTCCAATAAATCAGTTGATCAAGTTTTTAAGGGAGATAATCATATCTTTTAGTTCTCTGGCTCTAGTGTTTTGGGGCTCAGTTCATGTTAGTGTGATACCATTGAAAACGTCTCTGCCAGTACAATTCTGGAATCAGCCCAGCCTTGTAAAATAAGTACAGGATCATTTGCAGGATTTTCAGAAGAGGAAAGTTAGCAAGAAAAAGAGATAACATGGTGTGACCTATTAAATGTAAAGACTTCACAGATCTACGACTGCCATGGTGTCTGACTAAGAAATACCTTGACTGTTCATATGCACTTTCTGTTTGTAACTTTTACTATAAAATTTTAATTCTTCTTCTTCTTCTTCTTCTTCTTCTTCTCCTTCTTCTTCTGCGTTCATCCGGAGAGTTTTTTCAGACGTGATTGTGTTGTGCCTATTTACACGTTCTTGCGCCGTTAGGCTGACACATCCGACTTCTGCGGGCATTTGTTGACCAGGTTAACCTTCCTTCTTCTTCTTCTTCTTCAGCGTTCCGAGCCATTGAGGTTCTTTACTGCAGACACAATCCTGTCTCCATTCGTCTCTCTGGTGGACCTTCTCTTGCCAGTCGTTGATTCCAAGTGCTTGTAGGTCTGTATATGTATTATCTCTCCACCGCCTTCTTGGTCTACCTCGGGGTCTACAGTCATTTATTTCCTGAGTGTAAGCGAGTTTTGTTTCCCTATTATCTTCCATTCTTTCTATATGCCCCAGCCATTGTAGTCTATTAGCCTTCATGATACCAGTGATTAGCGGGGACTTAAACAGATCATAAATGTCTTTGTTACTTCTTCTTTTCCACTCTCCACTTTGTGTATCCCTAATGGGTCCAAAGATGTGTCTTAAAATTTTGTTCTCAAAGGTTTGTAACAAGGCTTCGTCTCCTTTCGTTGTACTCCAGGTTCAGAGCCATACAGCACAACTGGTCTGATCAACCTTCCTGGAAATTTTAATTCAGATAGCATCTATGCTTCTGTGGTTGGCTTCCATGTCTGCTCCCAGTCTTGAACATAAGGGATAATTTCCAACAGCATATTGTAGTTTGTATGGTGTGCATATTGTGACTGTGACTAACTACAGACTATTTTATGGATATATTATGGACATGTGGGATTTGGCAGATTGACCCACCGGGCGCTAGAACGCAAATTATTCCTCCCCACGATGCTTGACGACAGAAGTGGAAGATGATGATGATGATGATGATGATGACTAGCTTATAGAGCGCCTTTATTGGGCAATTTTCACACAGACAAATCTAAGCAAGTTGGTGGGTCTATGGGCTTGTTGTCAGGGCCTTGATGATACTTCCTTTAACCATTAACCAATCAACAGAATAAAAACTGGTTAAAAGGCAAAGAGGATTGACTTCATTGTGCCAAGTTTTATCTCATCTCACTCAGGCATCTCTCTGCTGTGCAGCTAACTCCCTGCCGAAAGTATCATACTGAGCACAAACTCTGTAGTTCCTGTGACACCGCCAGGATTCTTTTAAAAAATTACACTCAAAAACCAAATGACGGAGTCCAAAACTAAACTGATGACTTCTGAGCATGGGGCAGATGGCTTAACCACTTCACCATGATGACACCAATATTATCAAAATATAATCCATAAAAGCAAGAAGATTTGTAATTGCCATTCTATTCGCAGGACAAAAAATAAATGTTCTTATGATGTCTTTTACTTGTGTTTGGCCTGTAATCTGGCAAGTTATGATGTTTTTGTGTGTCATCAATATGCCAGGCAATGGTGGTATCAGATGCCTATGACAGGAGAGCAGATTGGGCAGAAGCAGTTTACAATAATGTGGTTGTTAACGGAGACATGCGATACTTGCAAGAAATGAGGCTGCATGTACACATCACATCTGCACTAGTTGAAGACGTGGTTAAAAGGTATCATTGACATATAATGTGTGACTTGAGTTCATTCCAATGCTTAGGTATTTTGTATTGTTTTTACTTACTGTCATTCTAGATGGGAGGCTGTGGTGTTGCAATGACCTGAATAGACAAAATCAATTCTAAATATAACCAAGTATCAAAGTAAATGTTTAACACAGCCTAGATAGAGGAGTCTCCATGTTCAAAGTTTTAGCAATTCAGTGAATTTACATTTATTTGTGTCAAGAGAATGTTTTGTAAAACAATCTTCAACTTCCAAGTTGTAGCTGTTCAGTGAATGTACACTTATTTGTGTCAAGACAGTTAAGCAATACCCAAGTTCTATACTTTATTGATTCAGCGAATGTACACTTATTTGTGTCGAGACAGTGTTTTGTTAAGCAATACCCAAGTTCTCAATCAATCAATCAGGTGCCGTCTCCACAATGAAGGCTGGCTGCAATGGATCTCCAACACTATCTGTCTCTCGCCTTGACTGTACATTCTTCAGGCTGATGTTCGTCCATCTCTTGATGTTATCTTCCCACTTGTATCATTGTCTACCTCTTGCTCGCTTGCCCTCAACTTTGCCTTCTAGTATGGTTTTTATAAGAGTATCATGTCTTTTAATGTGGCCACAATATTTCTCTTGCCGCCTCTTTATTTCTTTCATCAACTCTCTTCATTCCCAGTTTTTCCTAGAGCCTCTGCATTTGATTGTTGAACTTGAACCCAAGTTCTATACTTTACTGATTCACTGAATGTACACTTATTTGATCAGAAAATGTTTTGTAAAGGAATCATCTAGTTCCAAGTTTTAGTGATTCAGTGATTTTACACTTAACTTGTGTCCGTCTGCTGTAAGGCTGTAAATTTGATCATGCTGACATGAATTGTGTTTTGTTTTACATTGACAGCTATAAACAAGCAACAACAAGACACAGTGCCGCTCTGACAGCAATAACAAAGCTGCTAACGCTTACCAAGGACGTACAGCTTCAGTACAGGCTGGCATCTGAACTTGGACTCACTGATGTGATCACCACACTGCTCAAAGGCGACACTGGCTGCTACCTTCAGGACATTACTCCAGTGTTGTGAGAAATGTTTACCTGGTGGCAGGGTTGTGGGTTCCATCCACACACTGGTCAGTCAGTTGGAGTTAAACGTTGACTTCTCATTCAGAAAGCAATGGCAAACTACTGAACGTGAAATTGCTTAGTAAATCAACTTGGGGTTGGGGTTGATTGCAACGTACTGCAAAGGACATGGAATGTTGCCTGCAAAATGGGATTTTTGTTCCACTGCCGGGATCCGAGGCTGACCCAGCCAAACATGGATTGCCTACAAGCGAGCAACAAGCTTAGCAGCAATTGTCATGGTCAGCAGCAATGTTTATTATGTTGTTTATAGTCACTTCATTCTTAAAGTGTTTAACATTTTGTGTATCATCACTTCATTCTTAATGTTAAACACATTTTGTGTGCGGTCACTTCATTCTTACTTCATCTCCCAAAAAAATCTGTTTAAATAAGATTGTATATGTTATTGATTCAAAATTTGGGAGATGGGACAAAAACAAATATTCTTGAACAGTGTAAAAAGGCAAATTATAATAACTCATTACTTGGTTCTTAACTTTATTTAAGATTTACTTCACTTGTAAGATTTGTTATAATTTACTCATATGCGTGTAGTAATACTTAAATATAGTATCTTTTTAAAATGTGCACATATAGAAAAGATGCAAGCCTTAAATGTTATGTTGTTTTATACCTGCCAGAAGTTCGATTTTTTTGGCATATATTTTCCAGACCTCATAATAGTTTCATGGAAAACAAATTTTGCTTCAATTAGATATATCATAACTTGATTGCTTCTTTATCTTCAAGATACACTTTCTGAGCATTAAGTTGGAGTCTGTTGACAGTTGAAGAGAAACTCTGTGGGCCACTGAATTAACTTAACAGCTAAATTCATAGAAGAGACAACACTGCAGTTTAGACGCATTTCAAGTGAATGAAAGAAGAAGAAGAAGAAGAAGAAGAGTCTGTTATCAGCGAACTAAATTACAACTTGTGGAAGAAACAGTACCAACCAAGGCCTAATCTAAGCCAGTCCGTATCTGCTGTCTGAAATTATACCATAGGAAAGGTAGCCCCAAAGCAGATACTGCAATTGAGAGTAGAGTGTTAGTTAAAAAAGTTAGTTGCATGTCCTTTAAATGGACATAGCAGTCAACCTCAGCATTTTTATGCTGTTCGTGATTCCTGGGCAAGTTTACATTCAGTAGTTTACCATTGCTTTCTTAATGTCAGGCACCCATACCATTTTATAAAAAACTATCACAGCTGTGTTTCGAAAGCGGTTATGTGGGATTACGAACTGCGTCCGTAACCCCTTCACCATGGAGCCGGCTAAAGTGTTATACCGTCATATATTCAAGGCCAACAGTTTAATTCTAGGCAAATCCCAGATCATATCCTAGAAGACTGTCCTGATTTCACCAGACAGAGATGAAGGAAATCTGTACCACAGAACTGATGTTTTAAGTCAAACTCTTGTGATGCCAGTGAAGACCTGAAGTGAACCATTATGACATGACTCATTGTGGAATAGATGCATTGCAAACTTTGCAGAAAAATAAAAACATATGTACTCATAAAGTGTTAAAATTGACGAGTCTTTAAATTAGCAATAGAAAAACATTTCAACTATTGGCATCTCGTAAATAATTGAATGTATATGGTGAAAAATGGGGTAATGAACAAGCATCCCCAAAGAACCTTTTATCACTAATTTCCATCAATATAGGCAGGTGTACAGATCCTTAACTCTGATAATCTTCATGCATGAACCATACATGATCATTCAGCAAACAGGGAAAAACCTGAGGCTAAATCAGAAGCATGTAGAGTGAGGTTTTCAACTAAAACCCTAGAGCTTATTTCCTTTTTTACACTCAGGGACTTGCAGATTCGATCTTTACTACAATACCTATTAAATACTGCTAGGAAATGTATAAATCCTCATTCAATGAATACTCATTCTGTACTATCTACTTCTAATTTTTTGGTGATTCATCCAATGGGAGCTTTTCTGCAGTTTCCCTTATTCCAGTGTTAATCATCGCCCCTTCCCATGAACTGCTACTGTTTCCCATTTTGTCCTCGTAGTCTGCTAAGTGTGATGCAGATAAGTAATTTTTTAATATTTTCATGTGGTGTTTTTCATGTAGTTGTGTCAATCTGTGTTTGTTTTTTCTGTGCTGATGAAGGCTTTAGCTGCAACATCCAGTTTGTTACTTGTGATCATGTTCTAGTAAAGCTTACCGTCTACTTCTCGTTTTTTTGGGGTGATTCATTCTTGTGGAAACTAAAACACAACTGTCTCTGTCAAAGAAAGATAAAGCTGTAACGTTACTTGTATAAAACTCGATACACTCCACACAAGGTTCCTGAACAGTATTAAGGAAATGGCCAGTTTTTTTTTTTTTTTTGCTCGCTCAATTTGAACTCAAGGGTAGTCCATACACACAATTTATAGTAGTGATGGACTGAATTTTGCATGTGGATTAGCTTTCCCTATTAACAGTGTTTCTCGCCAACAGGTGAACCCACTCCGACTTCAGAGGTATTTGTAATTTACATCCCCAGAAGTCAAGGACGACAGGTCAACATTATAGTCCAGCTGTCCGGTGTAGGGATTGAACTCCTAACCTTGGCATCAGCACAACAGATGTTTAAGAACATGTGTTCTTACCCATTCGGCCATGCTGACTTGCATGGCCAGTTTGAATCATCGCAACTAAAACATTAAAAATAACCTCACGTTTCTGCTAAAAAAAATATCATCGTGATTAACTCTTAAAAGGACCAATATTCAGGGCTGATATTTTCAAGCGATATAGATGGCATAGTTTCTACTGAACTGTTTGTTCCATTGTTTCCTGGTTACAAGTTTTAAATGTCTCCTTTATTACCACTTGTGGTTTTTAAAAATTGACCAGGTACCAGGAAATGTCTTGGACAGTAAAGGCAGTCAGTTTAATACTGACCATACGATGCACCATATGCCCAGTGGTCCTCAACTTGTGTAAAAGAGTCCTTTCCTTACTTACTATTACCATATAGTGTCAATACTGTTTTGGAACCCATAGAAATAATTAACTCTTATTTTTAAAAGTAAATTAAAATTGAGAGAGAGAATTCTGCTCCAATCCCATGTGTCCTTTAAGAGTTAATAATTGAAACAACCATGTGACAGGCAGTTAGGTATATATACTAATAAGCCCGTAATCTATATGATGTAGGGAGTCACAGTAGTTAGCATGTCTACCCGTGAACCTGGGGGTATGTGTTCAGGTCCTCACATATGCAGATTTTTTAAAAATTTATCAAGGCTGGCAGGTCGACCCAGCCTAAAATAAGTATCAAGACATTTCCTGGCAAGTAAAAGCAGTCCTAGGAAGTCAAGAAGGTTGATGTTATATTGGCCACACCACCCAGTGAGCGCCGACTGGTATATACGAATAAGGGACAAGCACCATTTACCCAGCTTTTGCTTTTGCTTTTTCATGCTTTTTCTTTCTATACCATTTACCCATTACACCCCCAAGACATGTGAAAGAGGTCCTTTACTTTTGCTATATGAAATAAGTTTTTTCCACATAAATTATGTCATACACGGTATATAGACACACTATTTTTATTACACTGTTATTCTTGTTCTTACTGAATTGTGTACAGTGTCATTAATATTCCCAATGCTTATTGATAATGTGTGTATAATAATAGATGGTGTTTGTCCATCAAGAGTGATGATGACCACTCATTTCATCCAGAGGGGTTGAAAGTTTGGGGCTGTGAGTTCTATGATGGGTGGTAAGGCCTGTTTTGGCTCGAAATGTTCTTTGAGAATGTGGGCAAAGAATGCTTGACGTTCCAGAAGGAGGATCTGCAGGGTTTTATTTTGTCCAGCTTTCCACAGCTCTTGCAGTCCTGGTTGCTTCACAAGTGACTACACCCTTGCATAATGATGTACATCTTTAGCAGCAGGCTCCCAAGTGTCGTGATGAATACCAAAAGCTTTTAGTGAGATCTTCAGTGTCTTTAAAGCATTTCCTTTGGCTGCCTTGGGAGCGTTTATTATAGCGCAGCTCACCATAAAAAATGTGTTTAGGAAGCCTGTGAACTGGCATGTAACTCAAGTGACCAGCCCAGCAAATCTGATTCTTCATTAGTATAGTGTAGATATGCGGGCATTGGGTGTGTATACTAGGCTTAAATAGATAGAAGCTGTGTAAACTCTATAGACCACTGAGTGAATTTTAACAAATTAAATTCATACAAGAGATAACATTGCAAATATAGACAAATTTCAAGCAAACGAAAGAAGAAGAAGTTAGAAGTTGTGACCAAGGTGGTTTAAGTATGAGTGAGGCGTGTTCTGTGTGTATATTAATTAATAATAATCAGCTGTGTTGTTTGATTCAAAACTCAAAATGTTGAATAAAATATTTATAAATAATCTGCATGCTGAACAATAACAAATGTTACGATTATGTGTCATTTCATTTTCACACAAGTTGCATGAAATTAACTTACACATATCAAACAAATGCTATATGTAGAATTTTGTGTGTGTGTGTGTGTGTGTGTGTGCGTGCGTGCGTGCGTGCGTGTGTGAGAGAGAGAGAGAGTGTGTATGAGGGAGGGGTGACCTGCAAAGGGTAAAGCTAGTAAAGGACCCTGTTACACACTTAGAGGTGTATGTGGTATGTGGACCTAGCCCCATATTGTAAGGCCCTTTTGCTAATTGCAAAGGGCACTCCAAAGGTGTCCACCTATTACCGTAGATACTTGATTATCAGAGTTGTGTATGTCAAACTGTGCCATTTCACATTCTTTACCACAACACCAGCAAACAAATACAAATCAAATTTGCGAGAACGCGCATCTAGTTTTTTTTTTTTTTTTTGAAGTTTTAGTCGACGGATCAACATCACGGCACACGGGTGTAACCCATAAGTGCTCCATTCTACTCCTAACTCAAGCCTGAGTTTGGAGAAACTCAGTTCAGTGCAGGAACTCTGTAGCAACGGCGAGGATCCTGAAATACTTTGGATAGATTTTTAACTCAAAATTTTGCCCGGGCATCTTTTCTGTGGCAACGTATGGATGTAAATCATGGACTATTTCCCAAACATTAAAGAAGAAAAGTTGGTCTTTTGGGCTGTTAAGTGAATGCGAATCAAGAAAATAATTGTTTGTTTTAATACTGACATTCTACAATTTCTGGACACATCGAAGATAACTTGACTCACAAACAGTATGTACGCTGTCTTGGAAATTAAACTACTTTAGTGCTTCCAATCTGACATGGACGAGGCCTTAGGTTCGTGCTGGAATACGATCAGCGTTGCCAGCAGTGGGTTGTGCTCAATCTTTATAAACTACTTTAGTGCTTCCAGTCTGACGTGGACAAGGCCTTAGGTTTGTGCCGGAATACGATCAGCATTGTCAATTGTGGGTTGTGCTCAATCTTTATAAACTACTTTAGTGCTTCCAATCTGACGTGGACAAGGCCTCAGGTACGTGCCGGAATACGATCAGCGTTGCCAGTTGTGGGTTGTGCTCAATCTTTATAAACTAGTTTAGTGCTTCCAATCTGACGTGGACAAGGCCTTAGGTTCGTGCCGGAATACGATCAGCGTTGTCAATTGTGGGTTGTGCTCAATCTTTATAAACTACTTTAGTGCTTCCAATCTGACGTGGACAAGGCCTCAGGTACGTGCCGGAATACGATCAGCGTTGCCAGTTGTGGGTTGTGCTCAATCTTTATAAACTACTTTAGTCACGTTAAACATCATAGTGGTTTAGAACGATCAGTATGGGGGGAGGGGGAGGAGCGTGGTTACCGGAAGACAACGTCTGAATCCAGCATAGCTATGGTAATTCAGTCGTCTAGCTTTCCATGTGTCTGTTTTTTTTTTTAATGTGTCTTCACATGTAGACAGATATTTAATAATACTAATATCGGTACTTCAATTTTAATTCACCGCAAACAAGAAGTATCCCTTAGAGCCTCATTTGCATCGGTCCGGCAATCACTTTCCGGTTTAGTGTTCGGTGGACTGCTGGACCGATCGATGGATGTGTTTTAAGTTTTTGGGCCCATAGGACCCTGCGGGCCCAAAAACTTAAAAAACATTCATCGATCGGTCCAGCAGTCCACCGAACACTAAACCGGAAAGTGATTGCCGGACCGATGCAAATGAGGCTCTAAGGGATACTTGTTAATACTTGTTTGATTGCGGTGAATTAAAATTGAATACTTCTTCCCTCATTACCTTGTTTTGGCACTCTTCCGAATAACGGCCCCAAATTATTTAGTGTAAAAAGTATCCCTTACAGGGCCTCATTGGGTGGTGTTGTTGATCACTTCCGATTCAGTGTGACGTGGACTGCTAGACCGATCGATGGATGCAATAAATGTTTCCTGGGCCCGGAGGGCCCTCACCGTCATCGGAGTGTATATCTATATCTTGTACGTACGTATTTCCACATATATCTGATAGGTATACACTCCGACGACAGTGAGGGCACGCCAGGCCCAAAAACTGTTATTGCATCCATCGATCTGTCTGGCAGTTCACCACACACAGTACACTTCAATAACTGTACATACGCCCGTGTGTTGCTGGGGCCCATACGGGGAAGCAAAGAATAGTAACACTGTTGCTTACCATGCATGTCGTAAGAGGCGACTAAGGAGGCTATGGTTCCGTCGCCCTGCTACTGAGTGAGTGCGTGGTGCGACACTGTGAGCTGAGAGTTTCACGTGGAATGCTTTTACATCTGTCGGTGGTTGTTTGTAGTGTGAACTGCATGTTTGGAACGATGGCGGCCGGCTGTTGCTGGATTGACTGGTTTGCCTTTTCGGCTCACGGGTGCATTTTTCAGGAGACTCCTGGGAGTCACCGCTGGAGCTACGGAGTTCGTGCTTTGTGCAGCGCTTTCGGTGGGTCGTCCTGCAGAAAGAGACCAAGCCATATGGGATAAAACCCAGGTCAATGAAGTCTTTCTGGTGACTGCCATTTCCATCGACGATGAACTGTATTTTTCATGGAGGACTTTTGTGTTGGCATTCTGGCGGCGGCATTATGCACAGTGTACCTGTGCGGGCTGTTGGCTTGCCGATACTCCTGTCTACTCCATTGTTCACATTGGGCAGTGAGGAGCATTTTATGTGATATTCACTGGCACAGGAACGGAGCAATATGGGGACGACCCGTTGCCGTGAAGTTGGAACCACGACTAACTAACTAACTAACTAACTAACTAACTAACTGTACATAATGATAATAAATAACGGTACCAAATTATTTATAGTATGTACGTATTTTCAGAAATGTAGAAGATATAAATGGAATCAGCATTGGAGGATGAAACATCAATAACTTTAGATATGCAGATGATACAGTATTGATTGCAGACAATGTGCAAGATCTGCAACAATTAGTGGATGCGGTTGTTGTTGTACACAGTGAGCAACTGGGGTTATACTTATTAAATTGTAAAAAGACACAGATTATGGTCGTCACTAGGAAGAACGAAATACCACAATGTAATATACAAGTTAGTTAGTCGCAGTTCCAACTTCACAGCAACGGGTCGTCCCCATTATGCTCCGTTCCTGTGCCAGTGAATATCACACAAAACGCTCCCCACTGCCCAATGTGAAAAGTGGAAAAGACAGGAGTCTCGACAAACAATAGCCCGCACAGATACACTGTGCATAATGGCAATGCTGCCGCCAGAATGTCAACACAATAGTCCCCCACGAAACACCCAGTTTATCTCTGATGGAATCGGCAGTCATTTTCCCATCTGGATGTTTCCTAGATGTTCACCCACATAGTCCACGAACATACAGTTCATCACCGATGGCAGTGGCAATCAACCAGAAGCCCAGCAGCCACGCATTTCTGCATAAGGCAAAAACCGGTCAACTCTGGGACATAGCCATCTGCCATCGCTCCGAACATGCAGTCTTTAATACTTTTTTTACTTGTAATATACAAGTAAATGGGAATATTCTTCAACAAGTGAATCGGTACAATTATCTCGGAACAGTCATAACATCTGATGGGAGATGCCTTGAAGAGATTAGAACAAGAATCGCCGTGGCGATTTAGCAAGATGAAAAACATTCTGACCAATAAGAAGATGTCAATTAAAACGAGAAAAAGAGTGTTGAGGGGATACATAGAGCCTATTCTTTTGTATGGATGTGAAACTTGGACAATGAGCAGTCAAGTTGAAAAACATTTAATCTCTGCAGAAATGTTGCTTAGCAACGTATGCGTGCAGGAATACTGTGGCCATCCATTCTTTAATGTTACCGACCATAATTTTCTTTGTCGTTTGTCCTCATCGGCTCACTGAAAGATCCTTTCTGAAAGGGTATCTCGTCTGTCAAGACTACGCTCAGGAATCAGCCTGCTCTTGGTGAGTTCTAACCAACGTTCCAGAAAGTGCCTGCCCCCAAACCCTATTCGATCTGGCCTATCTCGTTCGGTTCCTGAGTGTAATTTTCTCGGAGACTCCTGGGGGTCGTCGCTGGAGCTACGGAGTTCGTGCCTTGTCCGACGATTTCAGGCAGGATGCCCTGAGAAAAGAGACCTAGCCACATGGGATAAAACCCAGTGCAATGAAGTCAATCTTCTTGCCCAGAAAGTCCCTCATACTACGACACTCACTCGCTGCTCCATTCTGATGCCAGTGAAAGCCACACGAAATGCTCATCATTGTCCCGTGTAAATTCGTGAAAAAAACAATAGCTTCGCCAAAATGTAATCGCCAGAACACTGACAATAAGCTAAATATGCAATGTATTGTCGAAGAACATGAAAAAGTACGGTCATAAAACTATGGACAGATGCAAAATCAGTACATGAGGCGTTCCCGCCTGAGAAATTGCCAACACTACGGACACTACTTTCTGAACTAGGTAGCCAGCGTAAATTCGCCATACATTGGATACATCTCACTGTGGAATATTAGGAAACGAGAGAGCTGATCGACTAGCTAAGGGCGGAGCAATAGAAGAACAACCTGTTGTACCTGTTACATACCACCATAAGAAAAGAATGATCAAATCAGTCAGAAAGCCACCAACACCAGCTCAATGCGATTCCACCTTATAGACAAAACCAAAACAAATCTTTATTCTGCGCCTCAGAACAGGATACAATAGTCTATCAATAGATTACGCAACCACACGCATACAACATTCAAGATTGATGAATCTGACATGTGGATTGGCGCTGCAGGCAGCAGATCACATATTCCAAGACTTCCCAAAGTACCCCCGTTATCAGTTATCAGTTATCAGTTGGGGTATCTTCGTTGCACTCCGGACATGTCCATAGGTGCTCAGATCCTCCCCCCAGCATATGCATCAGCGTCCGGTGGCTAATAGTGCCAGTTCTGTGTTGGTTGACGAGGCGCTTTGTTTTCCCGATGTACCTCTCGCGTCTGGCTGTGCCGATTCTTACTCCCAGGTCTTTCATCCTGGAAAGCGATGTGGAATCACTGGCGTCAAAATCCTCTGTTCTCGTCATATCTTTAAGGGCGTTAATGACATCGGCACGATCCATGGGCTGGCCATCTACAGGGGGTGCAGAGCCAGCCAATTTATCAGCTCGTTCATTTCCCTCGACTCCCGCATGTCCCGGGACGAAGATGAAGGTGACTTTGCGGACAACAGACTTCCGCAGCGACTCAGTCCACTGTCTACGTACAGATCCAGCTTCGACCTTCTGAATCATGCTCATTGAATCACTTAGTACACACACGTTGGTATAATGCTGTGATTCCAGCCATATGAAAGCCTGTGTAACTGCCATCACCTCCATCGTCATGCTGCTCGTGGTCATAGAGTGGGCACCACTGGATTCTTGAACGGTTCGGCCCGCTGAACGGGCTGTAAATGCCCACGCACTTCTCTGCTGCTTTACAACAGATCCATCTGTATAGATGAGCACTTCGGGGCTATCTGAGTGATCATAGATGAGCGCGTTAACCTCTGCATTGACAGCGGCAGGGTTCTGCTCTCTGCACCGTCTGTCGAGTGTGATAATGCAGGAGAAGACACACTTAAAAGCTGGAGGCACCGGCACCCATTCCTTGCCGGGGTTGATACTGGTAAGACTGCAGACCTGTCCGACGACATCTTCCGCCCGACCCATCCATGATTTGCCCCTCTTTAGCCTGTCACCCTTTTCTCTGAATACAGCGTCATGCAGAGGGTGCTGCTCATCTGCACTTATTTTTAAGTATGCACGAGCTCTCCAGATCTTGATCCTGTGTTCCATTGTCGGGAAGTCAAGGAGGTATCTCATTGCTACACAGCTGGTGTCTCTCGTGCAGCCCAAAATGATGCGCATGGCTTCGTTTTGTACCTTTTCAAGTCTTCCAATCTGTGTAGGGCTGACAGTGAGGATGGCCAGGGCATACTCGATGCGTGAAAGCACAAGTCCTTGGAACAGAAGTAATAGCAGTCTTTGCTCGATATTGGCCCAAAGTACGATATATCTAAGCAAACTTTCTAGCCTAGAGAAACAACAGTTGAAGATAAACTTTATGGACCACTGAGTGAACTAAACAAGACAGTTACATTCATTCAAAGAAGAGACCAGTGCAGATGTAGACAAATTGTAAGCGAACTAAAATCAGGTACCACGATGAACAGTAAACCTAATAGTAATAGATGCCACTACGTAATCACTGCGATTTCATGAATGCCTACTTGAATAACGTCAAAGGTTATGTGTTGTCCCTGCCTTTCCTTGTAGATTGAAAGTATACAAACGAATGTTCTAGATTAGTTAGACGGAACGCAGACTTGGCGATAACAGTAGACGAAAGTGACGTCAGTACCAGAGACAGTGGACTGTCCTATTGTGCTACCTGAATGGCGAACCTGGATAACACATTCCGCAACGAAATCGGATGTGTACGTCGAATGGAGCAAATATTACGGCTCTAATCTCTCTCTCTCTCTCTCTCTCTCTCTCTCTCTCTCTCTCTCTCTCTCTCTCTCTCTCTCCCTCTCCCTCTCTCTCTCTCTCTCTCTCTCTCTCTCTCTCTCTCTCTCTCTCTCTCTCAAATAATCTAATAGAGAACTGAAATTCAAATACAAAATAATTTTAATGAAAGATTTGTCTATATTATTTTAATTATTAGTAATTATTTATTATTTAAATTTAGTGAGATCCTTGCGCCTGATGCTTGCTGCAAAGAGATTTTATGTCAGGTTCTAATTTAGTTAACTTCAGTCTCAAGTCTCCCCGTTTTGTTGTATCCAGCCGATTTCTTTTTTTTCCCTTCTTTTTAGCAGCAAATCATTTATGGCACTAAATCCGCATTCAGCTAAATATGAAGATGGAAACGGTAACAATAGTTCTCTTGAACATTTGGTTGCATGTGGATATTTGATTTTGGTTTCCTAACAAAGCCTTGCCATCGCTCCTTTTATATTAAATAAAGTTTTAATTGACTCATCATTTTGCATTTCTGCGAGTTCTTTTTGATACTGCATATTTGAAATATCAGACAAATCCACTAACATTGGCTGCATCATCCAAATTGGGAATCAATTTGTTTCAA
Source organism: Cepaea nemoralis (assembly GCA_014155875.1). Classification (NCBI taxonomy): domain Eukaryota; kingdom Metazoa; phylum Mollusca; class Gastropoda; order Stylommatophora; family Helicidae; genus Cepaea; species Cepaea nemoralis. The sequence continues at coordinate 3,779 of JACEFZ010010287.1, read as the reverse complement.
ATCAGAAAATCTTTCGTGTAAATCAGCCGATAAAATTTTCAGATGATCGACAAGTAACATATATAGCGGTATCAGTCACTTCAAATTTTTGGAGCCAATGAAACTTTTCAAAATTTGTGTTGTATATGTCTGACATAATTCAATAAAGGTAATGAAAACAGATATCTTCGCTTTTTCATCGACAAGAGTTTTATTTGTTCCTTGAAGTTGTTTATTTAATATATTTAGTTTTTCAAAGATATCGGCTAAGTAATCTCACAAATGCCTTACCATCGACCGTTAACAGATTTTTCATTTCAGGTTTGTCGCTTAAAAAATCACTAAGAGTATCAAATAGTTCCATAAATCTTTTCAAGCAGTTCCTTTTCGAGAGCCATCTTACTTCTGTGTGGAGTATAAGTCTCACATGGTCTTCATTTTGTTCTTCACAAAATAACTTGAAGAGACGTTCACATTTGGCACTAGCTTTAATAGCATTGATACACTTTATAACTAAATTTAGTACTTCATTTAGAACAGGCAAAATGGTTTTAGCTACCTGGTTATACACAATGTACAAGAAGCATTTCTGGATTCTCATCTTTCATCAATTTTAAGCAACCATTTTCTTCTCCCATCATATTAGGAGCACCATCTGCAGCACAAGATGTTATATTTTTCATTGGTATATTATTTTAGCTTACTCTAGCTTAAGAATGGAGGTTAGGGCGGTCAGTGCAGCTTTCCGCTGGATGGAGAATACTATACACACACACATCATGCTGAGGAAGGTGAGGACAGGCAAGCTTCGGGCAGTGGCTTGATTCGCTTCGAAGGTCACGGGTGGAAAGCATCGCCTGGATGTTTTCTCCGGGGCATGCCGGTGTACTGGGGAATGAACAGGCGGACAGATTGGCTGGCTCTGCAAAACGTGGTGGAGTGTTGATGCATGACAAGGCAGACGTGGTTGCGGCCTTGTGGGAGCACGTGTATACCTCGAAGGAGCAAATGGATCACCATGATCTGGCAAGAATGAAACAGGAGTGACGAGGGATCTGCCGACACTCGACGCTCAGAGGAAAGGCGAGACGGACATATAATCAGACTGCTACTGGTACTATTGGTGTTGGAACTCTTCGCTGGCTGCTGCGGATGGGGACGGAGCGCTTATAGGAATGCCCCGAATGCTGTGATGTCGGTTCCTAAAATAATCAACCAATCAATCAGCTTACTATATATATATATATCTTTGGAGGTGTGGTGCTTTCTAATGATTTACAGAACAACATTTCTTCAGCAAAATCACCTTTATCAATATATCTTACGTAAGTTATAAGTACGACATCACTGTCTCTCAAAGTTGATTCATCCATTTTCACCGAGAATTTTCTTGTTTTCAGCTTTTCAACAAGTTGTATTTCAATATCCTCACTCATTTCGTCTATTCTTCTGCTAACAGTGTTGTTACTTAGTAGCATAGCTTTAACATCTTGGTCATCTTTTTCTAGAACTGTGTTAAGAAATGCTGATATTGATGGTTTGATTAAATTCTCCCCTATAATGTGACTTTTCCCAGAGTTAGCGATGAGTAATGAAATTTGATAACTAGCCTCGAGAGTACGATTGATAGTTGCATTATGAGCAGTAAATAGAGACTTTAATGTTACTCTTTTTTCTTCAAAATGTTTCTTTAAAGCTTGAAATTAATTCAAATCTGAATTAATATGAGCATTATGTTATGTGTATCTCGACACCAGATCTCTTCTCCCTATATAGAGAAGTATTAATGAGAGAGATCAAAGAGATGCCAGGAATACTAGTTGGAGGTTATAATATAAATAATATACGCTATGCAGATGACACAGTATTGGTGGCAGGATAAATCAACAGACCTACAACAATTGTTGGACATTGTAGTAACAGAGAGTGCAAAGAAAGGACTCTCCTCGAATATCAAGAAAACAGTAAAAACAGTATCAAAGAAAATGGTGACACCAAAATGTGACATAGAAATAGAAGGAAAAATTCTTAACCAGGTGGATAATTTTAGATACCTAGGGGCATTTATAACATCAGAAGGAAGATGCACAACAGAGATTAATAGCAGAATAGGGCAGGCAAAGGCCGCATTTCAGAAAATGAAGAGTATCTGATGAAATAAGTCACTATCACTGAATGTAAGAAAGAGAGTGCTGAAATGCTATGTAGAACCAGTTTTGCTGTATGGCTGTGAATCTTGGAATGTAAATGAACAAATTAGGAAGAACTTAGAAGCAACAGAGATGTGGTTCCTAAGACGAATGTTGCGAATTCCTTGGACTGCCAGAGTAACTAACAACGACTGCCTGAAACAGGCTAATGAAACTAGAACATTATATACAACAATAAGGAAGAGACAAACATCTTTCTTCAGTCATTTGATGAGAAGAGAGGCATTGGAGAACATTGTAACAACTGGAGAGATCAAGGGAAGAGAGGCAGAGGCAGACCAAGAGAAATTTTGCTGGATGGATTGAGACGGTAGCATGGAGGAATATCAGCAGCAGAATTGATCCAGAAAACCAAAGACCGAGATCTGTGGAGAGCCATGAACGCCCACGCCAGCTGGCAGGACACTTGATGATGATGATGATTATGTTTCGTCCTTCAAATGTGCCTTAAGATGACCTCGTTTCATTGATTCGTTGGTCAAGCATTGTTAGCATAAAAGACAAAAAGGTGACGTTCATCGTGGACAGCGGGTATGAAACCAAATTTTAAATATTCCTCCCAATACTGATGAATTTTTTTTTCTTTTCTTGCACCACTCATTTCACTATGGGCTGAAATAAATAAATATAAGATCAATTAACAACTATAAAAAAAAAGTAACATGAACTGGAGTAAACGTAGACTAACAATGCATATTTAAATATGTATGGCACATTTAGCCCACCGCAAAAAAAAAAAAACACAAATAAACATACTTTTTCATTTGACAAATTTTTCTGTCAAATGATGCTTCTACAACTGAAGTTAATAAAAATTACCAATTGAATTTACATACCATTTATATATCACTTATATTTATACAATGTATATATTTTTTTTAAACAATGAGACTTTTACAACAATTTAACGGATGCTTATTTCAAATTAATACCAACGGTGAATGCTGAGCGTTACTGCTAAACACTGCAGTAACTGAGATCCCGGCACTAAGCATTTCGCACCATTCAGAACAATTAGCGTGAAATGCTTAGTGCCGGCTCAGTATAACCAGTAGTTCGCCTCTAACGTCTAACAATGAAATCACGGCTACTAACATGGCGGACAGAAGTTACTTATACTGGACGTTTACCCAGCTCGAGTAGCGACTGAGAGTCGCCATACGGTTAACTTAAACTCTGGACGAGTCCATTTTGCCCCCCTTAACAATCGAATTGCCCCCCTGTGGGGCGTGGGCCCCACGTTGGGAAACACTGCTTTAAAGCGTTTCCTCTGACCGCCTTGTGATCGTTTACCACAACGTAGCTCGCCGTAAAAAAAAATTCGTTTAGGGAGCCTGTGATCTGGCATGTGAATCAAGTGACAAGCCCAGCGAATCTGATTCTTCGTTAGTGTAGCGTGGATACTAGGCATGGACGCTCTTTCTAGGACTTCAGTATCTGTGATCTTGTCTTGCCATTTAATTTTCAGTAGCTTCCTGAGGCAGACTGTGTGGACGTGGTTTAATTTCCTAGCGTGTCGCTGATAAACAGTCCACTAATGTGGCATTAATAGCAGATCCGTCAATAGTTTAGTTTAATTTAGCTTAGTCG
>JACEFZ010010286.1:15000-26985 GCA_014155875.1 Cepaea nemoralis | reverse complement strand
ATCGGGGGCCGGGTGTCTAGGATTTGTTGGCATCGAGCGAATTTTATCCTTGAAGGGAAATTTTTCCCCCGCGTGTGGGGGTTACTCAGCAGTTTTGTGTTTACGTTTTTTCAACAGGGGGGAAAACAACGTGTTTTTTTCCGAGCGTCAGCAGTCAACATAACGAAGCGGGAAGGGTTTTGGGTAGCCGCGCGGGGAAAAAAGGGAAGAAAGGGGTAAACCCCGCGGGGGGTTTGGGGACTTTTTTAGACTCAAGTGTCCCCGTCTAGGACCCCAGGAACTTTCCGGGTTTTTTCTATTTTGGAACTTTTCCCCCAGGGAAAAAACAACGGGGCCTCTTTTTTTTAAAAAACCCTAGTTATGGGAAACGACTTGTAGACCCCAAGGAGACGGGGAAGGGGCAAATCAGCTACCCCGGGAATTCCCGGTTCAAATTTTTCTAAAAACAGACGACATCGGGAGGCGATTTCTTTTCCCCGAAAAGCATGGTTGGCCCCGCAGAGTTTAGGAATGTCCATTTGGGACAGTGAGATATACAAAAAGGCGTTGAGAGTTCATTCCAGTTTTCCCATTCGTTTGGGGTTTAATTTTTTATCCCCCGAAAGCGAAGTGGGGAAACGCCCAGAAGTGGCATTGGCTTAAGTGGCATATTAGGCCACGAGAGAAATTTATTTTCGTGGGATTTTCAACGCTAAAGGGCAGATCAGGGGTTTGTAGGATCTTCTATTCGGTTTCGTTGGCTAAACAGGGTTTTGAGACAGTAAAAAGTTTTAACGTGATTCGACGTAAGACAAAAGCAACACAAGTTCTAGGGATTTGGGGGCCACATTAAATACAGAACGAAATTAAAACCCGATCTAAAAAATATATAAACTCAAAACCCAAAAATTTACAGCTCATGGGTTTCTGCCGCTCAAGTTTATCGTTTTTCGGTTTTCAAACCACGGAGATTCACACAAACGCCTTGCTTCATCACACACGCCCCTTTCAGTGTTTTTGTCCCACCCTTGGTCTGCGTACACGACACTGCCCCACTGCCTTGGTGGGGGTCACTTTTGGTTGCGTGCGTCTGTCGTCAGCCTGACCGCGGGTTTCCTTTGGCAGGTAACAATCTCCCCCAGCCGAAAAAATTTCTGGTCCCCCGGGGTTTTTCCCCGTAACGAGGGTTTGCTGAAATTGGCTGGGCCCTCCTGACATTCCCCCCGGGTTTACCTCAATGAAAAGATCCCAAATCTTTCTTCATGATGTATGTATATACTGGGGTTTAGTGTTAATTTAAATGTAGAGGACTTTTTTTTTTCCAGTGTTTTGCATGAAAAATAAACATAAAAAAAGGAATGGAAAATATTTTAAAAAAAATGTACTTTGGGCTTTGGGAAAGAAAAAATGAAGTCCCAATTTTAAACAAATTCGGGGTTTAATCCCCCGGGATGCCGGGTTTTAACCTCCATCGCAAAAATTTACCCAGTCAGATCAGATTTCCCAGCTTCACGCACCAAACCTCGCAGCTTTTTAAAAAAAAAACCGAAAAATTTAAAAATGATTTTTTGCAACAACCATCTAGCCAGACTGAAAAAAACGGCTTTGTTTTAGTCGTATTAAACATTTAAAACTCTCCCCCTCATTTGGTCGGGAGCTTTTATTTTGGGGTTTGCAATTTTTGGCAGTCTATGACTTTGTTTGGGGGAAACGCCTACCTGCTTTTTTGCAACCCATTTGAGCAAAAAAAAATGTTTATCTAAAACAGTACACATTAATGAATATGTTTCAAATTTTTGGGGCCTTGTTTGAAATTTCCCCAAAAAAGGGGAAGGGGAAGGGAAATTTTTTGACATTCAAGAAAATTCTTTTTACATTAAAAAAAATTTTTTTAATTTTTTAGCGTCTTTGTTGACGTTTCTTCATATTAACGAGAAAAAGTCGGTAATATGAATATTTTAAATCAAGATAGGATTCTAAGATTCCCACTAATCAAAAAAAAATAAGTAAACCCCCTTTTGGGGTAAATTTTATTTTATAGATTCAAAAAGGATTTTACAATTGTCAAAAAAATTTTTTAAAAAATTTTTATAGGGTTTCAATTTTTTAACTTTTTTAAAAACACCGGGGGAAAAACACACGAAACGCAAAATTTTGTTGCTTTTAATGCTGTTTGAACACAAATGTTTCGGTTTAAGGGGTGGTTAAAAACGTTATCAAAGTTCGTTTTTTGATGTTATAGTAAAACAACTCTTTGGAAATTTTGGGGGTTTTTCTTTGTTTCCCATGTTTTTCACAACTTATGGATAATGTTCGAATGTTCTTATTTCGGATGTTAAAAACGTCCGAACAATTTGGTTTTAAAATTTGGGTCCCAGAGGTGGTGTAGAAGTCAATGTTCGGTCCACTTTTTTTTTGCACATGTCTTTTTTAAAATATACGGTGAAGAAAATCACTCACGGGATGTCAAAATTTGGTTTTAAAAGGTTCGCTTCGGGGTTAATTTGGGTTAAGCGTTTTTGTGACATGTTCTTGGTTATAATAAAATTAATATTTTTCTTTTTTAAACAACACTACACAATTAAAACTACCTCATTACAATTTATTTTGATTAAAAAAAAGGGTATTTTTATAAATGTCGGTTTCAAACCCGTATCACAATTTAATTATAGACCTTACACAGAAGGTGAAGGGCAAAAAAATTTTCACTCTTTGGTTGGCTGTTTTGGGGCCCTGGTGTAAATTTTTTACACAGTGCCCTCGGGGAAAAATTGTTTACTGGGCGGTGGAAACAACGGGCCCAAAAGGTGGGCCCAAAGGTATTAAATTTTTGCCGGGGAATATGGCAAACCCCTTCAAAAACTGAAATTTTAAAAGTTTTTAAGGCCCAAAGCGAGCAATCATATTATTTGAGGGTTTATTTCCGGAAATTTATATCCCCTAAGGACGTTTTTCCGTTTCGATGTTTTAAAGGGCCCCTTTCCAGAAGATATCGGACAAGCTTCGTCACATTTTCTACAAGGGCCCAATGCTTTAATTGCGGAAAGGGACCAGGGGGCCCGCTCTCGTGGCCTTATTTTTCTTGATAGGAAAAAAATTTTGGATGCAGGATTTTTGTTTGTTTTTCCCTTGAAAACAGGACTGCCCCAATGGCAACGGAGCTAGCTTTCTGTTTTTAACCCTAAAAAGGTAAAGGGTTTGTTGGGCAATTTAAAAATTTGAGATTATTGGAATTCTTATCAGAAAAAAATGTGCCAAAAAATTTATGAAATGCCAAATTTTGTAGGAATTTATCGTTTTTTCAAAATATTTCCCGGGTTTTTTTCTTGGTTTAGTAAGTTAGAAAAAAACCTTTAGTCGTTTGAAAAATCAGGAATAAAGTTTCTGTAAATTATGATAAGTCCCAACAAACTGCGGACTTGTTTCTTTTTTGTTTGGGAAAGTTTTACAGGGGTTTTTGAAAATTTTTTAGACAATTTTGTTTTTTCTGTCCGACAAAGCCATTGGATATTCTGTACCCCAAAAAAAAAGATAAACTTTGGTAAAACCATGTCACCTTTTAAGGTTTCACTGTCAGTCCGTGCTTGGTTTTGATACGTTTTTTGTGTTTGTTCCCGTATCTTTTATATGTTCCGTTTATTGTCTCTGTATGGACCCAGATGTCGTCGAAAATACCCAAAATGATATTAGGAATGTCAGATAGGAGGAGTCGTGGAATGCGTCCGAATTGGCTGGGGCATTGACTAGCCCAAAAGGAAGGGTTTGCACCTTTCCCGTACAGTCCCCAAGGCGTGGCGAAAGCTGTTAGATGTCTGCTGTCTTCATGTACAGCAATCTGCCAGTAACCTTTAGCCATGTAAAAGCGTCGTAAAGAACTTAGCGTCAGTCAGTTCTGTCAGAAGTTTCCCCGTGTTTGCCATTGGTTCAAGATCTAAAACAGTTATTTTGTTAAGTTTTCTTAGTCGATACAAAGTGTATTGTGTTGCCCTTTTTTTTTACGTAAAATTGCCCCATGGGTGAAGAGAAGTCTGATAGGGATGGGTCTGATGATGTTGTTTTTTTCTAAGTTGATGATTTCATGATGTAGTTGTTCTTGTAATGTAATGGAAAGGGGTGTATGGTTTTTGAAATTTTAGGGGGTTTTGTTTTGATGTGAGTGTGATGTGATGCTGTACTAATTCTGTTTGTCCTGGGTTGTCTGAAAAGATGGTGTTGTACTGTTGTATCAACTGTTTGCAACTGTTTGTCTCTGCTTGATTGGGTTTTGGATTGATCTTGATCTCCTTCAAGCAGTTGTCGTGTCTAATGTAGGTGTTGGAATCTCGTCGCTAGAATCGTCATCTTCGTGATCTATTATCACGGTGCCAGCTGTCGTATCGTCTTGTTCGTTGTCTCTGTTGTAGTATGGTCTTAGCATATTGATGTGAAATATTTTGTGTTTGTCTTTTATTAGGATTTCGTAGTCAACAGGTGAGATTTGTCTTGTTACTTTAAAAGGTCCCTGCCAAGAATCTGTCAGTAGCTGTCTGTCACTAGGTAGTAGTAGTAGAACGTCCTGTCCAGCTGTCAATGTTATAGTCCTGTTACCTTTGTCTGCGTACTGTCTGTAAGTAGCACCAGATAGTTTAGTGCATTTTTAGCAATTTCACATGATTTAATTATCCTTTCACGCAATGATGTTACATACACAAATGATGATATGGGTTTCAGTACTGGAGTGGAATCAGTTAACATTTGGTGATAATTGTTAATGGGCCTCGTGGTTTGGCACCATAGATGAAGTTCAAAAGGAGAGAAACCGGTACTAGAATGTGGTACCTCGCGATAAGCAAAAAGGACAGCTGGTAAATATAATCCAGTTATTGGGGTGATCTTGAGTTACTTTGGCAAGCATGTGCTTCAGATCCCCATTAAGCTTTTCTATAATCCCGCTCGAGTGAGGATGATAGGGGGTATTGAAGACTTGCTCACTCCTAACATTTTAGTGAAAGCTTGAGTGGATGCGGCGATAAACTGAGTGCCTCTATCAGACTGGATAGTATCTGGAAACCCAATTCGGGAGAAAATATGGAAGAACACTTCCATGATATCGTTGGCAGTAATGTTCTTTAGCGGAATCGCTTCTGGCCAGCGGCTACATTGATCAATAATTGTTAGAATATATTTATTCCCTCTAGTTTTTGTCTGACTAAGAGGGCCCACAATGTCAACTGATAATTTTTCAAAAGGTCGACTGGCTAAGTCAGTGACTTGTAACTTTGCCTGTGGGTGTTTACCTTTTTTTTACTAGTTTCTGGCATGTATCACAAACTTCTGCAATATGTTTTTATGTCATTACAGAATTTTGGCCAATGAAAACTGTGTCAATAGTCTTGACCTGGTTTTAACATATGCCATATGACCTGCAAAAGGTATATCGTGAGCAAGATGTAAAGCTTGCTTGCGATAAGTAGTTGGCAACACAGTTTGCTTGTTGTAACGTCACCTCTGGTGTAATACCATGGTGAGTATATTATTGTGTAAAGCAAAATGCCATTTCGCATTTTTGGTACTCTTGCCTTTTTGCCGATCAGGTCAAAGTACTTTGACAGTGAAGGATCAGCTTTTTGAGCTGTTATGAATGTTCCTTCATAGAGTCACTAGGTGGTACTTCTGGGCTAAGCATTTGAATAGCCTCAGTTTGGTTACTTTCATCTTGCACTCTAGCAGTAGCTCTTGTTACTGCGTTCACACACTCAATGACATCAGATGTTTATGGAATGATATCGTCAATGATGTGATGAGAATTATGCTGCATTAGCTAACATCCCTTCAACAGGTGATATGACATTTTCAATGACATTTGGTGGTGATGTGTTATCATTAATACATAGTGATGTTATGTAAATGGTTATGAGGTTTGTCATTCACCTCAGGTAAATTTCCTATGATTATATCGCCACTGGGTTTGTAAGTGCCGCGCCCTTTTATTTTCCCCGGTGAGGAATGGTGTTTCAATGTATGCCAAGCTAATGGATTTTTTTCAATATTGCCTGAAAATGTTCTACATGTGATGTGTCTGCCTGTGTAGTCTGTAGGCGTTATGAATTTTTGTTTTCAGGCCAATAAGTGTACTCCCGGTGTCGCGAAGTACTGTAGCAAACTTGCCATTAACATACCCGTGATAGATGTCTAATCTGCCTTTTGAGTCTATTACCAAGTTAGCTTCCTCATTGGAAATGGGGATGGCGTGCCCGCATGTTAAATACCATTTTCAAAGAAGGTATTACAGACGTGCATGTGTTGGCACTAAAAAACATCACAAGCCTGTGCTGCATGTACAGGATGTTTTTGGTTTTTCGTCTTCTGACGCTGAGCTATCGAACAAGGCGGCATTGGTTTTGTTGGTCATATGCCTGCCTCTACAACCCATGCGATGGTGACCGTAAGCCTTGCAGAGAAAACTTTTACGAAAAACTTTTGAACGATTTACGTTCTCTGTCTTGTCGTTTACCATTTTTTTGCAAGTATGTTTGGTACCCTGGGTTTTTATCGCCATCTCGTTCAAATAGTGAGACATTTTACAATGAACACAATGTCAAAATTTTTTTCAGAGGTAGGCCTGTTTGGTTTTTGCCTACTATAGTTTTTCTCATAGTTGGATGCTGCTACCCAGTTACTGTCAGTAGCTTCAGTGGCAAAACACTGTTTATTTGCCGTATAATAGGCCGACCCACGTCTTTCCATTTCTTCCACACTTGTGCATTCATTCTCTTGTAAGAACTTAAAAAAAAGATGATGGGATAGAAGAAATAACTTTATCTCGAATGATGAGATCTTCTAATTTATCATAATTTTTTTTAAATTTTTTGGCTGATGAAGTCCATTTGCTGAAAATGTCTCGGACAAAACAGAGGTAGTCAGAGAACTTTTTGAGTTGATTTTGGACTCAGTTTACTGAATTGTTCTCTGTACCCTGCCTCGCAAAACATAAAATGTGCCATTATTTTAGATTTAATGTAATGGTACTCTTTTCTGAGGTCTTTGGGGATGGTTTCAATGATTTTAAAAGAGGTTCCCCAGATAGACTCCTCATATATAGAATATTCCATTCCGAAAGTGGAACTTGGTAATGTTCCTTATGTCTAAAAATTTTTGGGTAAAGGCTGCTATGCAGTCACCCGAGGTATAGTTACGAACGATACCTTGATACTTTTAAAAACTTTTTTTTTCTTTTTCCAGTCTTTCAGATTTCTTTGACTCTTTATTCATTGCAGTCTCGGTGTCCAGTTGTTTCATTTTCAACTGTAATTCTAGTTCTTCCCTCTTACTTTGAGCTGCTATTTCTGCTTTCTTAAGTTCTGTTTCTGCCTCTATTTGTTTGGCAGCTTTTTCAATCTCTGCCTGTTTTAGAGCTGTTTCTGCCTCTGCTTGTTTGGCAGCTCTTTCAGCTGCTCTTTCTTCGCGTTCATTGTTTTTCTCTTGTACCTGGAGATATTCAGCGTATTTCTTCTCACTCCATTGTGTTAATTCATCACCTTCTAACTTTAATTTTAAACCCCATATCGATGAAAATCAAATAATGTCGACATGATGGAGAAAATATGTCAATGAAAATCAACCACACAAAATATGTTGTAAATGGTTAGTAGAAAAACAACTTACAATTGATTTGACTATACGATGCGTGCCCACTAATGCATACGTAAAGTTAAAGTGAAGAAAAATATACTCAAGTGCCCTTGGATATGGGGACGAATGGTTGGGCAATCGGGCTAGAAACTGTAGGGTTCGTACTTCGGAACCACTAATGACCTCTACGGCAGGGTTATGGATGGTACGCAAAAACCTGCTTTGTTTTTGGAGAGAAATAAGTTAGCGTGTGTTTGTTGGTGTGTGCTGTAAGTCACTAAGTGTTGATTAGGTTTGGATGGCGTCGAGTATAATTGTATGTCGTAAATTTGTCGTCAACAGTGTTTCTTTCAACAGAAATTACACTCTTTCCAAAACTCTTTGCGTTCCACAAACTCGATACACAAAGACAATCTATCTGTATTTCAACACTCAATAACATTGATGACACATCACTTACATCAAGATGACATTCAGTAAGGACATAGACATCAAGTTTACAAGATGGCGACAAGGTCAAAATGGCGACAAAATCACAATGTTGACAAGGTCAAACGGTGACAAGTTTCACAAATCACAAATGTTTAATACGCTTACAGGCTCAAACAATATGTACTGCACATTTACTAATGATCTTAAACATATTTAGACAATGTAGTAATGGATCACACTGAGACTTTTCCGATCACATGTACATCACTATAACCTTGACAAATTTTACAAGTACAAGAATTATAGTTTTAAATAACAAAGACGAACAACACACGTCTAAATATATTAGGTTCTTAAACAAAGACGAGCCACCCACGTCCACACATGTCAGGATCTTCTATTCGGCTCGTTGGCTAACACGTGTGAGACAGTACAAGTATAACGTGATTCGACGTAAGACACAGCAACACAAGTTCTATGGATTTATTGCCACATTAAATACAGAACGATAATTACAACGATCTACAAATATATAACTCACAACCACAATACAGCTCATAGGTCTGACGCTCAAGATATCAGTCGTTCGGCTTACAACCACGGAGATTCACACAAACGCCTTGCTCTCATCACACACGTCCTTTCAGTGTCCTGTCCCAGCTTGGTCTGCGCTATCACGCACACTGTCCACTGCCTCTGGTGAGGTCACGTGGCTTGCGTGCGTCTGTCGTCAGCCTGACCGCTGGTCGCGTGTCAGGTAACAATCTCGCCAGCCGACAACTCTGGTCCGCCGGGTGCCGTAACGATGTTGCTGCATAGCTAGGCTCTGACAATGGGGAAACACTTCCTCCAATACACAAGGGGAGGAGCTCGAGACTGCACTGGAAACCATCGACCTGGTTTGTATCAACAGTGGCTGTGTCACCAGGACAGCAAGCCATCCAGGCGATGAGGACAGTGCTATTGATCTGGCGCTAGTTTCACCTTCACTCACTACAGTGTGTAGATGGGGTGTCCTAGGACACCATGGCAGCGACCACCACCCTTGCAGCATATTGGTGGAGAAAGGCAGAGCCAGGCAGCACAAGCTAAAGGTAAAGACGTTCCAGTATGACAGTACAGGGCAAGATGTGGTGAGTAAAATAAGACGTGACAAGCGCAGAACGTTTCAGGGCAGGAAAAAAAGCTGGGAGCAGCCACCTTGGTGGAGTTTCGAGGTGGAGAAGGCTTGGGTGGATAAGCGTAGTGCTGTAAGGAGATGGCAAAATGCCAAGAAGAACAGAGCTGGTCATCCTAGTCCCTGCTTGCACTTAGAAAGAGAGATGCACACAAAAGTAAGCTATTTCAAAAAACTGGGCAAGGTGGTTAAAAGCGAAAAATGGGCAGAGGTGTGTCAAAGAGTAAGCACAGACAAGTCACTGAAATTGTTCTGGCGACTACATAAAAGCATGAGTGGTGTAGTCAAGAATAAGAGCATTTCTGACTTCCAAGGTGCTGACCTCATCTGGCAGAGGACTGACGAGGACAAGGGCAAAGCCCTCTTTGAACGCTACCTTGAGCAGAGCAACCAGACAGACATGGGAGGCCGGAATCTGGCCAAAGAGGTCAACTCAGACAGATGCAAGGCCCAGAACACTTCGGATGAAGACACAGTGACAGTGAAAGAAATCAAGGCTGTGCTTCGACGATCAAAAAACAGTGCTCCAGGTCCTGATGGCATAAGATACGACGACATAAATATGTGTACCGACAATGAGCTAGAGAAACTAGCAGACATGTGCAACAACAGTATAGGGAGTGCTAGCATCAAGGAGGAATGGTTACACAGCTATCTGATTCCCTTGCCGAAGCCTGACAAAGACCACACAAAAAATTCAGGGATATCGAATTATAACCATGCAGAATACAATAGGCAAGCTGCTGGAGAAGGTAATTGCCAGGAAAATATCAAGCCAACTAGAGAGGCAAGGTGTTTTCCCACCTACCCTGGGTGGGTACCGTCCAAAAGAGAAACCTGGACCAATGCAGCAGTCTTTGCCCATGATGTCTATGAAGGTTTCCACTCAGGCACTGAAACCGTTTGCTGCAGCGATTGATCTTGAGGACGCATACAACAGAGTACCACTGGATTTTTAATGTTTCAGCTTCTTGAACTAAACGTAAGTTCATTCCTTCTTAGTTGGATCGCTGCAGCCCTCTTCCAACGGAAAGTAGTTTCTAGATGTGGCAGTTGGACTTCGGAACCAACAACAATATATCCTGGCCTACCACAGGGATCACCATTATCTCCGGTACTGTTCAACGCCTACACAGTAAGAATCACCAGTGAGCAGATCACTGGACCTGGCAGGACATTGTCATATGCCGATGATGTTTTAGTGTATCGTCAGGGTAAGGATAGAGAGGAGGTTGCTGTGGAACTACAAACCGAACTCAATCGCATAAGTAGTAGTAGTAGTAGTAGTAGTAGCAATAGTAGTAGTAGTAGTAGTAGTAGTAGTAGTAGTAGTAGTAGTAGCAGCAGCAGTAGTAGTAGTAATAGTAGTAGTAGCAGCAGCAGCAGCAACAGTAGTAGTAGTAGTAGTAGCAGCAGCAGCAGTAGTAGTAGTAGTAGTAGTAGTAGTAGTAGTAGTAGTAGTAGTAGTAGTAGTAGTAGTAGTAGTAGTAGTAGTAGTAGTAGTAGTAGTAGTAGTATAATATCCTAGGATAGCCGTTCAAGCTAGGACACAGATAAGTGAAATTTATACTTTAGTGTATTTGTTAGTCTATTTTTGTTTGTTTGTTCTGTGTTGACGAAGGCTTTGGCCGCAACGTCCATTTTGTTTTTTGTAGTCGTGCTTTGGTAAAGCTCACAACCTACTTCTCGTGTTTCAGTGATTCATTCATTGCTAGTAGTAGTAGTAGTAGTAGTAGTAGTAGTAGTAGTAGTAGTAGTAGTAGTAGTAGTAACAGCAGCAGCAGCAACAGCAGCAGCAGCAGCAGCAGCAGTAGTAGTAGTAGTAGTAGTAGTAGTAGTAGTAGTAGTAGTAGTAGTAGTAGTAGTAGTAGTTGTTGTTGTTGTTGTTGTTGTTGTTGTTGTTGTAGCCTTAGTAGTAGTGATGGTGGTGGTGGTTTTGGTGATGGGCGTGATGATTTTGGTAATGTGGTGATTTTAATGATGATGGTGGTAGCAGAATTAATCATGCTAATAGTTACAGCAGCAGTAGCAGCAGACGCAGCACAATACAAGTGTCTATCCACAGATCTTTGACACTGGTATTCCTGGTCAGCTATATTGATGGTAGGTATTCCGTCATGCAACTATCTCAGTCCATCCAGCATCCTTTCTCTCGCCCTGCCTCTGCCATTTATCCAACTCATATTTTCCAGTGGATATTTTCCAATCCTTCTCTTCTCATTTTAAGACCAAAGAATCGCTGTTTGTCTCTTTATTATAGTTATATATAATATACTACTTTCATTAGACTCTTTTAGACAATCGCTGTAAGTTATTCTGGCGGTCCAAGATACGAGGGTAAGTCAATAAGTAAGTCACAAATGGCTGTAGAAAAATAACTAAATATGATAACAACTTGAAAGAAGTTTATTTGTATACATACATTGTCCCTTTATTTCTCAACATAATTTCTACCAACATCGATGCACTTATCCCATCGTTTTATCAGTCTCCCAAACCTGCTGCATAGAACTGCGTGCTTTGTGTTCAGTTACCTTCCATTCCACAGAACTGTGTGACTTACTTATTGACTATCCCTTTTAACTTTTTCTACCCAACTATGCACCGCTTTACGGGAAATCGCTAGGGGCTAAGTCCACGGAAAACCCACCTTGGCTGGAGACATTTCGCGAATGACGCTGAAGTTGAATGTGAAGTGAAAACGTGGTTTAGAAAACAGCACTGATAAAAAGATGGGATAAGGGCATCAATGTTGGTGGAAATTATGTTGATAAATAAAGGGACAA
>JACEFZ010010286.1:0-10000 GCA_014155875.1 Cepaea nemoralis | reverse complement strand
GTTGGCGCTATTGAAGTGGGTGGAGAAGGCTTGCTTTCGTTGGTGTTGATGTCCATCAGATGTTGGCGGAATCTTCGGCTAGCATGAAAACCGTCCCCCCAATGTACTTCATATCACCCCTTTTTGCATATTATGGCGTAAATGATGTTGCGACTGGTGCAGGAACATTCTTCTGTGATGCGTAAATTGCCTTTGGGGAATCGCACTACTGGAGTGTGGATCACATATGGGCAGGTCTTGCATCGAGATCTCAGGCAAGCCTTAGTTCCTAATTGTGGGGGTGGAGGGGAAAAATCCCTGTACTCTATTGTGGACGAGTACATCCCTGAGGTTACGGTCACGTCTGTGGGCCCACAAAGGTTTCTCTGAAAATATCGCGTGGTAGTAGAGTCAGCTTGAAGGATAGATAGTTTCGAAAGAGGATATCTTGACTGAAAAATTATGCGGATGGTAGGTAAGAGAAAGTACCGGTCGAATTTTTTTGGTCTAGGTGCAGAGGTGAGAGCCTCTGCGCGGCTAACGGGTAAAACCCCGGCGGAAGGCTGATGATAGGACATGATCGGATAGCCACGAAGCCTGAAGAAGTCCACATTTCCTGAGCATTGTGCTGAAAATCCTCATCATTTTGGCATAGTCGTCGAAGGGCAGAAGTGAGAATAAGGAATGGGTCTTTGCAGGCCGGGGGGGAGGGGAGGTGTAGAGTAGAAAGGCGTGAGAGTCATTCGGTTTGTAGTAGACAGTCGTGGTGAGACCTTGGGTCCAATAGAAACGGTAATGGTCTAAGAAGTTGACAGAAGTAGAGGAAATATGGAAGTGAGTTTGATAGAAGGATGAAAGTTGGAGAAGAAGTCTATGAATCTTTCGAGATCCGCCCGTGGCATACAGGTGACACCAACACCATCATCGATGTATCGCCTGTATAGTTCAGGGATTCTACCGTTGTAGAGTTGCCATATCTGGTACTCAAGGTGGCCCATAAAAAGGCATGCGTAGCTAAGGCCCATTTTAGTACCCCATTGCAACCCCGCTGATCTGATTGAAGTACTGGCCGTTAAACTCAAATGAGTTGAGAGTAAGGACCAGCTCAGCCAGGCGCAGAATAGCGTCCGTGGCAATAGTAGGGTTGGGACCGCCTGTCAAGGAAGAACTTTATAGCTGAGAGACCATAATTATGTGGGATAGACGTGTACAGTGAGGTCACATCAAGGGTGAAGATGTGATACTGGGTATCAGACGTGAATGGTATAGATTCAAACGTCGCTATCGCATGGTTGGTGTCTTTCAAATATGATGGGAGGTCACCAACCAGCGGTTGGAAAATTCTGTCTAAGAACCCGGATATGTGCTCAGTGGGGCATGCACAGGCTGATACGCTCGGTCTGCCCGGATTGTTCAGTTTGTGTGTTTTGGGCAGCATACAAAACATTGATCTGCCCAAGCAGCTGTCATACTTATTTAAAGACTTGGCTTCTGGGGGAAGAAGCCCTTGTTGGATCAGCGCAGAAGTGACCAGTTTGACCTGGTGGTTATTGTCGACTGTGTCATCTGTTGGGCGTGGTTGGTAGAAAGACCCATCACTGAGTTGTTTATGTCCTTCTGCAATGTACAAGTCCTTCCGCCAAACAACGACTGCTCCACCCGTGTCAGCGGGTTTAATGATGATGTCGTCCGACGTTGAAGTTGGGTCAGCGCCTCCCTTTCATCTGAAGTGAGGTTGGAACGTCTGAGTGGTCTTGCGTCGTAATTTCTGAATGTCAAAAAGCGTTTTGTCGATGAACAGGTCTAATGCCTTAGAAGATCCAGGGTTAGTTTTCCACGAAGACTTGGCTCTTGGAAATCTGAAAAGTCATCAGCTGGGGTAGAGGGGGTGGGAGTGGCGGAGTTGTTGGTTTTAGTGCTGAAGAAGTATTTCAGTCGGAGAGTACGGTGAAACCTATGTACGTCCTGTAGTACTGTATAATAGTCGACCCATGGTCGCAACGGAATGAAACGGAGGGCCTTTTTTCAAGACCGCCCTCTCAAAGTCTGACAGAGGGAGATCAGGGGGGAAAGCAGACTACGCGATTGTCGGGCCTATTATCCACCGGCTGGGTTAAGGGGGGGTGGGGGGGGGGGCAAGCGGGTACGAAGACCCGCCAACTTTGGTTTAGCTACAGATAGCGATTTATATAGTGCATGGTTAGAGGTATTGAAACAGTACGGATGACACAGTACAAAAAGTAATTATGGGTGGTCAACTCGCGTAGGCGTGTCGATAGTTTGTAATTTGAGACGTGAGGTCCGATAGTTGGTACCGTAATTAGCCACTATACATCGCATGCGACTAAAGGAGCATTTTCTGTCAATCTGTAACAAACGTGTCACGGACTGGCTGTTAAGATTGCCTGCTGGGGTGGAACCGTGACGAGAACCCTCGGGGCACTATACGCGATCTAAGCAACGATGTTAGAAGTGAAAATGGCAGGTGGTTCGAGTCTTCTTAAGAATGTGGATGCCGAGATCCGTACACGTTTTTGAGATCAGTAGTAAAGGCTGAAACAGAACATGATGTGAGATCTAGCTGATGGAAAGTTGGAGAAGTAAGAGCCATATCGGGACAGGTAGAGAATGAGGAAAAAAGAGACAACTTTTATGTTTTTTAAAGGGGGGAAAGGGAGAGATGTGGGGGAATTTAAATATGAAACGGGGGGGAACGCGGGTATAGATAAGAAAAATGGAATAAAGCAGAGGACCCAAATGTATATGTGTAGGTATGAAATGGGAGTGGTGGTGGATGTGACTTGACAATAGGAGCATGATGATGTAGTCTCAATGGAAGATACGGTGGATCTAAATAAACACAGAAAAGATAGCTGGTACTGGCTACGGTTCAGTGAATAAATATAACACCCGATGGCAACATATAACGGTTAACAGAGGAAAATAGTACGATTAGTTGCAGTTGAAAACATAGAAAAGTATGCATAAAATTTGGTGGAACTGCGGTAAAGCTGTGAAAGTTTAAACAATATAAAATGACACAAAGTAGTGCAGCTTTACATAACAGAGTTACGACACATACAGAACGTTGCGGCGGTTAGCCTTCATCAGCAAACAAACACATTCACAAACACAACATACAGTCAAGGAGAACTCCTGTGACTACATTAGAAGGTGATGACAGGACGAGAGGAACAAATGCATGGGAAAATGGAAGCAATGAAGAGGAAACGAGAATTGACGAAATGTTAATTGAAAAGAATGTTAGTCCACCCTCACAATTAGGAACTAAGGCTTGCCTGAGATCTCGATGCAAGACCTGCCCATATGTGATCCAAACTCCAGTAGTGCGATTCCCCAAAGGGAATTTACGCATCACAGAAGAATGTTCCTGCACCAGTCGCAACATCATTTACGCCATAATATGCAAAAGGTGTGATATGAAGTACATTGGGAAGAGGGGCTCATGCTAGCCGACAGATTCCGCCCAAAATTGATGGACATCAACACCAACGAAAACAAGCCTGTCTCCACCCCTTCAATAGCGCCCAAACCCTCAAGGTGCTTCCGATGTCCAGGTCACTGGGCCCCCGTCCCGCTCTTTATTCAGCAAAATCGCAAGAATACAGAAAACCCGGGTCTATTCACTATGGGGTGCCTAACACCACACGGCCTCAACACCCCAAATAGTTTCATTTAAACGTAGTCATTTCCCTCCCCACTCGGTTGCTTCCACACCCTCCTGATATCACCCTTGTCCGGTCTCCCAAATTATCCCTTTCCTGTCCCCCATGCCATGTGGGCGTGTCGTAGGCTTTTTCCAATCTCCTCTCTGCTCCTCTCAATTTTCTCTCTCTCTCTCTCTCTCTCTCTCATTCTCCCTCAACAACGTGCTTCTCTGTCCCACCCATGCCATGGGTGGAGTGTCATAGGCTGTTTTCCAATCTATCTCTCTCAATCTCTCTCTCTCTGTCAATCTCTCTCTCTCTCACTTTCTCTCAAAATTGTGCTTTTCTGTGCCCACCTATGCTATGTGTGACGGGTCGTAGGCCCTTTTCCAATCTTCTATCTCTCTTTCTCTCTTTCTCGGTCTCATCTCTCTCTCCCCTCTCTTTCCCCCTCTCTCTCTCTCTTCTCTCTCTCTCTTCTCTCTCGCCAATCGGATTCTTTTTGGACATTACCTATGCCATGTGTGGCGTGTCGTAGGGTCTCTCCAATCTCTCTCTCCCCCTCTCTCTCTCGTTCTCTCTCTCTCTCAATCTCTCTCTCTCATTCAATTTTCAACGATTGTGCTTCCCGCGCCTACCTATGTCATGTGTGGCGTGTCGCCCCTATGCCATTTTGTGGGTTGTCGTAGGCTCTTTCCTATCTCTCTCTCTGTCTCTCTCAATCTCTCTTCTCATTTCCCCCAACAATCTGCTTCTTGTGCCACTATGCCATGGTGGAGTGTCGTAGACTTTTTCTAATCTCGCTCTCAATCTCTCTCTCTCTCTCTCTTTTCTCTCTCTCTCTCTCTCTCTCTCTAAATCTCTCCTCATTCTCCCTCAACAATCGTGCTTCTCTGTGCCTACCTATGCCATGGGTGAGTGTCGTAGGCCTGTTCCAATCTTCATCTCTCTTTCTCTCTTTCTCGGTCCAATCTCCTCTCTCTCTCTCTCTCTCTCTCTCTCTCTCTTTTCAACAATCATGCTTCTCTGTGCCCACCCAGCCATATGTGGCGTGTCATAGGCTCTTTTCCAATCTCTCTCGACCCCCCTCTCTCTCTCTCTTTCTCTCTCGAAACTCTCTCTCATTCAATTTCAAAAAATCGTGCTTTTCTGCCCTACCTATGCCAGTGTGGCGTGTCGTAAGCTCTTTTGCAAACTCGTCTCTCCAATCCCCTTTTTCTATTCTCTCTCAATCTCTCTCAACAATCGTGCTTCTCTGTCCTACATATGTAGTGTGGGTGTCGTAGGGTTTCCCTTTCCCTTCTCTCTCTCGATCTCTCTCTCGATCTCTCTTAATCTCTCTCTCTCTCGCTCATTCTCTCTCAACAATAGTGCTTTCTGGCCTACTATGCCGGGGTGGTGGGTCGTGGCTCTTTTTCCAAAAATCTCTCTCTCTCTTTCTCTCTCTCTCTCTCTCTCTCTCTCTCTCTCTCTCTCTCTCTCTCTTCATCTTGCTGGCTCTATTTCATAGGGTACAGTATGAGGAAGCCTCGTATATGTAGACCGATCGACCCCAAAACATCCGGTGGCGTGCCGTAGGCACTTCTCCAATCTATATCTCTGTTCCTCTCTCTCTCTCTCTCTCTCTATCTCTCTCTCTTCCCTCACTTTCCCCGTGCCTACATATTCCAACCCTATTGCCGGGTGGTCTGATTTCAACACAACCACTGGGTGATTTGATCCTCAAATACGTTGTAAACAATCAACCTACTGCCTCTATTCCATAGGGGGCAGTATGAGGGAAACCTCGTATTTGTAGACTGACCGACCCCGTATTACATCAGGGGCCCCTGTCGTAGGCACTTTTCCAATTTCCTCTCTCTCTCTCTCTCTCCTCTCCTCTCCCCTCTTTCTCTCTCTCTCTCTCTCTCCTCTTCATCTTGCTTCTCTGTGCCTACATGTCCCAACTATATTGCCGGTGGTCGATTTTAACACAACACTGAGTGATTTGACCCTCAAATACGTTGTATAACAAAAACCTTACTGCCCCGAATTCATAGGGAACAGTATGCGTGAAGCCCCGTATTTGTAGACCGACCGACCCCGCATACATCAGGGGCGTGTCGTAGGACTTTTTCCCCTCTCTCTCTCTCTCTCTCTCTCTCTCTCTTCCTCTCTCCTTCCCCTCTCTCTCTCTCTCTCTCTCCACAGGCTTCTCTGTACCCACATATTCAACTATATTGCCGGGGTTGATTTTAAAAACAACCACTGGAAGATTTGATCCTCAAATTCGTGGTATAGCAATTAACCTACTGCCTCTATTCCATAGAGAACAGTAGGAGTGAAGCCTCGCATTTTTAGACCTACCCACTCCGCATTCCTCATGCGGTATATCGCATGCAGTTTTCCTCTCTCTCTCTCTCTCTCCTCTCTCTCTCTCTCTCTCTCTCCTCTCTTCCCTTTCATCTTGCTTCTCTGTTCCTACCTACTTCATTTTTACCAGTGTTGGATCTCACACGCCCCATAAATCTTTCACTGGACGAGTGGCTCCTGAAGTGTGCTTTGTAAAAATCAACCAAACTGACTAAAATTTAAGGGGCCCCGTACGAGGGCGTGTAGTGTAGACTGCGCGCCCCACATGCCTCATGGGGATATCACAGGCACTTCTCCTCTCTCTCTCTCTCTCTCTCTCTCTCTCTCCTCTCTCTCTTCTCTCTCTCTCCTCTCCCCTCTCTCCTCTTCTTACATTTGCTTCTCTGTGCCCCCCCACTTCACTTGTATAAGTGGTTATATCTCACACAGCCCTAACAACTCAAACACTGGGCGGAGGCTCCCGAAGTGTACGGCAATAATCAAACCCAAATGACTATTTCATAGGGTACAGTACGAGGGAAAAAGTCGTACACGTAGACCGACGCGCCCCACACGCCTCAGTGGGTTTTTATCACAGGCACTTTTCCTCTCTCTCTCTCTCTCTCTCTTTCTCTCCTCTTCTTTCTCTCTCTTTCCCCCTCTCTCTCTTTCACCCTCTCGCTCTCTCCCTCTCTCTCTCGCTCTCCCCTCTCTCGCTTTCTTCCTCCTCT
Source organism: Cepaea nemoralis (assembly GCA_014155875.1). Taxonomy (NCBI): domain Eukaryota; kingdom Metazoa; phylum Mollusca; class Gastropoda; order Stylommatophora; family Helicidae; genus Cepaea; species Cepaea nemoralis. The sequence continues at coordinate 3,291 of JACEFZ010010286.1, read as the reverse complement.
CTCACTTTCCCCCTCTCTCGCTCTCTCTCTCTCCCTCTCCACTCCCTTCGCGCTTTCTGTCCTCCCTGTCTCTCTCTTCCCTCCCCTCTCTCGCTCTCACCCTCCCCCACTCTCTCTCCCCTCTCTCTCCCCCTCTCTCCTTCCCTTCTTTCCCTCTCTCTTTCCCCTCCCCTTTTTCTCTCCCTTTTTCTCTATCTCTCTCCTCTCTCTCTCTCCCCTCTCCTCTTCCATCCCCTCCCCCTCTCTCTTCTCCCTTCTCTCCTCTCTCTCCCCCTCTCTCCCCCCCTTTTGCGCTCTCTCTCTCACTCTCTCTCTTCCCTCTTTTCTCCTCTTACATCTGGCTTCTCTGTGCATTACCTTTTCAGTGCATTGCCAGTGGTTGGATCTTACACAACCCAACAACTCTAGGGCTGGGCGTGGGCTCCTGAAGCCGTTTGTAGACTAGAACCATACTGACTATTTCGTAGGTTACAATATACCCATTTGGGAGGGCACAGGGACTTTTCCTCTCTCTGTCTCTCTCTCTGTCTCTCTCTGTCTGTCTCTCTCTCTCTCGCTCTCCTCTCTCTCTCTCTCCCTCTCTTCTTGCATGTCCACATACACTAGCATTTTGTCAGTTGAAGTGTGTCTATGTAAGTACGCGTGTTCCTAAACACCAGTCCACCCAGACAAAAACACAATGGGGTCGTGGTCAATTTTACACGCCTCCTACCCCGCCCCCTTCTTTCTATGTGCTCACCGTACCTTTAACCCATCCAGCACCGTTATTAAAAATACACCTGAGATTTCCGTAAACATTCACAGAGGTACGTGGGGTTTGGAGTATCCCTTTTTTTTTTCTCTATAAACAGTTTTTTCTATTAAACATTTTCTTCGACTAACATTCTTTTCAATTAACATTTCGTCAATTCTCGTTTCCTCTTCATTGCTTCCATTTTCCCATGCATTTGTTCCTCTCGTCCTGTCATCACCTTCTAATGTAGTCACAGGCGTTCTCCTTGACTGTATGTTGTGTTTGTGAATGTGTTTGTTTGCTGATGAAGGCTAACCGCCGCAACGTTCTGTATGTGTCGTAACTCTGTTATGTAAAGCTGCACTACTTTGTGTCATTTTTATTGTTTGGCACGTAATGAGCACGGCAAGGCACGTAGAGCGCCCTGGTCATCCACTGCACCTGTTTTTCGTCTCCAGTCGTCTCGACTTGTTTTGGGCCACTGGACTCAGATGGCCCAGGCGAGAGAGTGAGGTCGACGAATTGCGCCCAAATCTTCCTCACTTTAATCCAAGTCATCGCGCAAGTCATTCTTCATCCACTCCGCAACATATTAACTAATTTGTTAATATACGTTCCGTGATTCACTGTCATACAGCAAATCGGGTTCTATACAAAATGTCAGGACTCTCTTTCAGAAAGCAATAGCAAACTGCTGAACGTGACTTGCCAATAAATCACGGCCACTAAATGATGGGGTTGACTGTGACGTCCTGTAAAGGATATGCAACTAACTTCAACTCGTTTTCTGACATTCAATGAGTTTGACGTATTGTATAAGGTATTGTTTATTCTCTGAAACGCAGCTGTTGCTTGATACATTATGCTTCTAATCTCTGTCACAAGTTATACAGTTCTAACAAGTTATATTCGAATTTTTTTTTTTAATTCGCATATCCTTTTACAGGACATCGCTGTCAACAGCAGCATCTTTCAGCTGTCTGTTGATTTCTTGGCAAGATGACGCTCAGTAGTTTGCCTTTGCTTTCTGAGCGGCCGGCTCAGTTATCCCGCAAGTCACCAGCGGGGGTCGAACCGCTTCCAGTTCTCGCCCGCTACGAGACTCTGCATGATAAACGGGATTACGGAGAAAGTGGTGTAAACCCTCGGCCAGAGAGACCGGCATAATCGAATTAATTAAATGTATTTCATGTGACATTTTTTTAATGACACAAAAGCGTCCCGAAAACATTTTTCGGGAAACTTAAATATTTAGTAAAACACTGGGATATCCCGGTGCATCTGGCAACCGCATTCTTGTACAATTAATTCAAGTCAAATCAATTCCCAAACAGGCAAGTGACATTTTAGCATGATCCCCCTGGTCCCCCCCCCCCCAGTTTTTAAGCCAAGCAAATGTATAAACAGCAGCGCCAGTAATGTCCGTATTCTGGATTCCGTACTTAGAAATTATGTCTGAGTTCGGTTTCATAACCCGGGCTAGCTTGAATTGTGTCAGATACGATACTTCGTTGTTGTTATTGTTGGTGTTAACATTTTGGTGCTGTTTTGGGCATGCTTGTGTCGACGAAACCCGGCACAAAAAGAATTTCCCCGTCGGGTTTTTGGGGTAAATTTTAGGACGACATTTTTTATTTGTTTCGCTTTAAAAATTTAAAATTTTCCGAACTATTTACCGTCACATTGGATTATACAGTCATGGGATAAAGTCAAATGTTTCTTTGTGCCCAAAAAAATTTTCCTGTCTGCTATCTAGGCTGTTTTTTGTTCGTCCCGGGCTGTTTTGTCTGTCTTCTTTCTCGGTCGTCGGTCGGTATTTACCTTCCCCCCCCCCGATTTCCTTTTTGCCCCAGCTGCTTGCAGGGGTTTACCGCTTAAACAAAAGCCCCAAAGGGTTAAATATCCTTTAAAAAGGCGGGGGAAATCCCGGGGGGGAAACCCTTAAATTTTACACCTCTTTAACTAGGATTTTGACCCAAATACACGGTTTTAGAGAACCCATCCGAGGCTCTCGTGATCCTGTTAAAAAAAGCCCCTACCCTGACAACCCAAAAGACAAGGGGCGCCAAAGGTATGCCGGCCCCCCGAACCCCCATTACCTCTCCGGACCCCTGGGCAGTGATAATGGCGATGTTTTAAATTTTAGAACTTAATTTATTTATTTAGTGGCCTTTTTAAAAAAAATGCTTCTGGCACGAACACACCCATTTTAAAAGTTAAATAATAAAAGAGAATTTCAGTACGTGTTTCTGCAATATGGCTAGCATTTAGCCAAGGGCTTGTCAAATGTAAGCCTTTGAGGTAGCTGGCGTTTGCCAAATTGGGGTTCGTTTAAAGTAGGGTTTCTTTTAAAATAAAAATGTCTTATCTAGAATTGTATAAAAATTAAACTTTATTCGCATGGGGAGTTCTTTCTTTTCCCCAACTTGGTTGTTTTTTGCGAGGAAGTGTTTGTGATGTTTTCCCAATGTGTCCATCACAGATTTTAATTTTCCCTCTTGAGTTCAGACGTGTTCGGGATGTTAAACTAATTTGATTTTTAGGGTTTTCTGCAGTTT
>JACEFZ010010284.1:0-51725 GCA_014155875.1 Cepaea nemoralis | reverse complement strand
CAGCTTGGCTACATACACTATTCAACCATGTTTGGGTAGAACAACAGACACCACGAGAATGGGGAAATGCCATAATTATCCCAATTTGGAAAAACAAAGGCAGCAAAAGAGACTGCGCACAATACAGAGGCATTTCACTATTGAGTCATACTGGGAAAATATTTTGCAAAATTCTTGAAAAAAGATTACGAACTACTTTAGAACCCCAGCTAAGCAAAACACAACTTGGATTTAGGAAAAACAAAGGATGCACAGATGCCATTCTTGCTCTTAGAAAACATATAGAAAAATCAATCGAATTCAATGAAACACTCTACTTAGCCTTTGTCGACCAAGAAAAGACATTCGATAGAATAGATAGAAACAAGCTGTGGGAAATTCTTAAACAATATGGAGTGAGTACACATCTAACAAACCTATGTAGAAGTTTATACAACAACAGTGAATGCATAGTGAGAGCAACTGGAGGACACTCAGAACCCTTCACCATAAGATCTGGAGTACGACAAGGTTGTGTCCTGTCCCCTCTCTTGTTCATAACATATATTGACAACATATGTAAAGAAACCAGCTAAGCAGAGACAGCAAGAATACCGCATGACGAAAACACAGAAGAAGAACCATCTGCAAATCTAACCATTAGAGAACTCCTGTTTGCGGACGACCAAGCACTAACAACATAGATTAGCTTTATATTATATAGCACACAACATAAAACACCTCACACCTCTTAACAATGCAGCTGCACACTACCAGGGAACATTCCACCATTCTACCAGACATTCATAAGGCAATACAATGACATGAACAGCTAATACAGCAAACAACGCAACACAATATACAAACAGTTAGTTAGAGAGCAAGCACCACCACTCAAACTTAGGATTAAAAGAGGACACAAATACTTCATGCCTGACTTCACATGCACCTTTTCAAACCTACACAACAAATACATAACACTAAAAGCCAGGAAAATCACATATAAACTGTTATACAATATGACACCGACAACACAGATAGAAGCATACAAATTCAAACAAATATCACAATGTCAGCTATGTAGAAATAACACAAAAGAGACAGAGGAACACATTTATTATACATGTCCAACAATTACAGCCATACGCGCAACACTCAAACACCTCATACAAACGCACACAGGCAAACAAACCGACAAATATAAAGCAATTTTTCTCAACACTATACCAAAGACAGCAAAAGACATACATACAAAACTACTGACAACTCTTTCTTACTACAGACATCTCATATGGACATGTAGAAACTCAGCCAGATACAAACACCGCACATATAACACACACATAATATCATTTATGTACACGCACAAAATATCACAACTATTTCCAGAGTAAATCATATGTATTCTTCTTTATTGTATTACAAATTTGGTATACATGAGTGCGAGAAAGAAACAAGAAACTGTGAGTGAATGGTGAGTGAATGATTATAAAATATCACATATGGTCACCAAGACAAATGAATAATCCCTCAAGTAAAGATTTGTAGAAGTATAAATGCTTGTTTATTTGCTTCAAAATAATAGTTTAACCCTTATAGATTAGGGGGAGGGGGGAAGGAGAAAAGAAAATCAACTCCTTCCATTCCAATTTATTAATTATTGAATGTTGCTTTAAATGCACTTGCCATGCTATACTACCACCATTACTAAGATTATCATTTTAGTAAATAGAATCACATATCTATTATACTATTATTATTATTATTATTATTATTATTATTATTATTATTATTATTATTATTATTATTATCTATCATTATTTTACATGTACTATCCTTAGTATCATTAATGTTATATTGATATCATCATTATTATTTTACAACTTCATCTCCCCTTTGCCCCCCTCCCCCCTTTGCATATGGTTTGTTCTGGGTAAAGCTGAGGCGACCATCCCCGACCCAGCGCGTCCACAGGTGGCGGATCGTGGAATGGCCTCTAAATATAGAGGTTAGCTGCGAATACTCAATAAGCAGCCTCGGACCAACTGGCGGTGGGCACAGAGGGCGAGGCGGGATCTCATGGTGGGATCTGAGTTCCTTATAAAATACCTCATATGCTCGGAGACGTGCTTGCCAAGCGAGTCGGGGCGCTCTAACCCCTTCCCCGGGTAGGTGGAACCCGTTAGCTTTGGATAGCAGTCCATCTAGGAGACGGAAAACTCCAAAATAAACCCCCAAGTTCAAGGTGGACCAGCGTGCTAAGGAACTGGATGGCCATGGGTTAACTGTCGTGAACGTTGGACGTCTGGCAGGCGTGCGGGGCGGCACCAGGCGTATGGACTCCTGCGGGACATCCCCTGCCTCTTCCCTAGCAAGCAGGCAATGCTAGGGTGACCGTTTATTTCCTGCAATATCCAAACTTTGCCTATGGATTTATTTAAACACGGGAATCGTCGCTGGAGCTACGGAGCACGTGCTCTGTGCTTGACACATCCCTCAGAAGCTAGCGAAGAGAGAGTGGGGCGGAGAAGACGAGGAAATGGTGTGAGAAGACAGCATAGAAATAGGAGGGCAGGCGCCAGGAGAACAAGACGAAAAGTGGAGAGACTAGGTTTCAACTATGTAAGAGTGGGATACTGGAATTGTCGCAGTGCCAGACAGAGAGGTCCTGTATTGGAGAGACTAATATATGATTTTGACGTCCTCATGCTCCAGGAGCTAAATACAGACAAATACCATTGCCCTGGGTACGCCAGTTATATAAACCCTACTGGGCAGAAGAGACATGGACAAGGTCTGCTGGTGAAGGAAAGAGTGAAGCATGTGGTACTTGACTTGAACCAGTGGAATCACAGTGCAAGAAAGGTCCAGGGTATACAAATGGAGATTGGTGGCTGACACATGCCTGTGGTCATTGGCATTAAGGTGAGTGGCCGTACAATATAAACAGTTCACGAGATAAAATAGGGCGGATAGTAAGTCCCCCAGAGGGCGAAAATGAGAAGACAGTGATTGAAGGGGGAGCTGAGAAGAGGTCAGCTGGCTAGGATGATTGTGAGGCAGACAGTTGGAGCAGTGAGGTGGGGTTTGTGTGGATCATTGTGAGGGGGCATAGAAGTGTTTAAAAGACAGGGACAAAGATTGACGGGGCAGTTGTTGTTTGGACTCCGAGCTGAGGGGGAGTTGAGTTGAGACCGGACTAGGAGGAGGTCGTGGTCGGAGAACGTGGAAAATTGTGACGGAGTGAGGAAGAGACTCCGCACTGTGGGTTCCAGGGATAGTGAGTGGAATTCGAGACCCAGAGTGGGTTACTTTGAGTCGGGACTAGAGGGAGGCTAGTATACCTGTCGTGTGGGACGAGATTTAGTAGGCCTGAGAGGCAGTGTTATTCGAAGTGTTCCATTGGGATGGAGATATATTCTTAGAGAATTATTGTTCCTGGATTTATATGTTACATGTGTCTGTGTTAATTCAGAATTAAAGGAATATTATGTGCACAAATTAACGCTTGTTCACTGACTGGTGTTTGGTTGTGATGCATCTTGGTTAATCTGTTGTTCAACATCACATTTACACGGACATACCCTAGACACAACCATAGCCACTCTATCTGTCACTCTGTCATCATTTACTTTGTGACAGTGGCTTAAGTTGGAACATCATAAATGTATATGCCACAGTGGACTGTTTTGTCAGAAAGGAACATTGGGACTGGCTTAAGGAACTGGAGGACTTACCAGGTGATAGGCTACTCATATGTGGAGACTTCGATGCAAGGAACAGAGATTGGGACAGTAGTGGAGAAAACTGACAGGGAATTGCCCTTGCGGATGCCATGGTGGACTCCGATATGGTCTGCATAAATGATGGTAGGCCGACCAGAATGGCAATGAGGCCTGGCGATGCAGGCACAGCTATTGACTTGGCACTTGTCTCCCAGTCATCAGTCCTTGATGTAAAGTGGACTGTTTTGAATACCATGGGAGTGATTACATGCCATGCTCAGTAGTGATCTCTAAACACAGGAAAGTTAAAGCTGGGAGAGCGAGCAAGTATGAGTGGACCGATGGCCTTCTTGGACGCCTCAGACAAGGGGCATGCAACAGGACTGTTAAAACTCCCTTTTTGCAACCCCCATGGTGGACCCCAGAAGTAGACCATGCATGGAAAGCAAAGAGAGCTGCAGTGAAGCAGCTAAAGAAAGTGCGACAGACACTTCGAAGCTCACGAGAGGAAGTGGACACCGCGGAAAATGTCAAGAAAGATAAGGTGGAGGTTTTCAAGCGCTGTGCTGCAGAGGCCAAAAAGGCAAAATGGGAATGTTTCATGAAGGAGGTTGGAGGTGATAAAACACTGCGAAAATTCTGGACACTGCACAGGCAAATGCAGAGAAAAGATCGGCCTATGACAGTGGGAACAATGTATAGAGATGATGGTGTGCACGTGACAACAGACAAAGAGAAAGGGGAGGCGTTTCTCCAGAGATTTTTAGAGCAGACCAATCATAATGATGCGGACACCAGGGATGCAGTTAGAGAGGAGCTATCTGGCACCACGAAGAATATGCAGTATGAAGACATCATACGGGTGGAAGATGTTAAACACATTTTGAAAAAGGCAAAAGACGCGGCACCAGGGCCCGATGGGGTTAGGTATGGTCACATGAACGGTTTGAGGGATGCAGACCTGGAGGAGATGACCGACTGCTTTAACCAGAGCATTATGACAGTATCAGTACCGCAGGATTGGGTGCACAGCTATCTCATCCTTCTCCCAAAACCATTCAAGGATCAGTCAAAGCTTAGCGGCTTTAGGATCATCACCCTTCAAAATACATTTGGGAAGGTTTTAGAGAAGATAGTCGCTGTTAAGCTGCAGGATTTTTTGGAAAGGGGGAAGCTTCTTCCAAGAGGCCTGGGGAGCTACAGGCCAGGAAAAGATACCTGGTCAAATGCAGCCACTTTTGCCTTTGATGTTTATGAGGGGTTCCAGAGTAGACAGGAAACGATGGCGGTGGCGCTTGATCTCGAGGATGCGTACAGTAGCGTTCGATATGATATTTTGATGACCGCACTTATGGAGAAGGGGGTCAATCCCTGGTTGGTGAACTGGATAGCAGCCGTCCTGCACTCTCGTCGGGTTGCTCTCCGTCTGGGTGCATGGACCTCAGAGCCACATATGTTAACCCCGGGACTGCCACAGGGATCTGCAGTCTCACCGGTGCTCTTTAATGCGTATACGAGCAAGATTGCAAACCTAGAAGCACCAGGGGTATGAAGAATACTAACATTTGCAGATGATATTCTTGCATATAGGCAGGGAGAGATAGGGAGCAAACAGCCCAGGAGTTACAGGCGACAGTAGATAAAGTGATTGACTGGTGCACAGAAATGAGTGCTGTCATCCACCCGGAAAAGGCGGCTGTTTTGTAATGCTCTCTGGACAACAGGATTGTAAAAGCTGATGTCCCAAGCCTCGCGATAGATGGTAGAAATGTCAGCAGAGAGAACAAACTGAAGTATCTGGGGATCACATTTGACAGGAGCCTATCCTTCAAGGACCATGTGGAGATGGTTGTGACAAGATCTCAAAAGGGACTCAGTGCACTTAAAACTATGGCTGCAATTGACACAGAGCAGAGAATGCTTTCACACTATACCAGCACTTGATCCTCTCAGTAATTGATTATGGATTTGGTCTGCTCACTGTCTCAGAGAGTCAGCTGGTAAAGTTAGAGCGCATACAGAACGAAGCTATGCGGGTCATTCTGGGAGTCACTAGAGACACCCCAATAGTGTGTATGCGTTACATCCTTGGTCTGCCGACTGTTGCTGGTAGGCTCAAGGTGATGCAGGCGAAGGCATACCTCAGAGTAGCTGCAGACACAGACCACCCACTGCATGAGGCGCTGGACGCAGTTAAGGGTCAGCGACTGATAAGATGGAAATCATGGATGGCTCAGGCGGAGGACACGATCAGACAGGTGTGCCCCTTGGAGAACATTAGGCGTGGAGAGGAGTGTATCAGAGTGCCAGCGGAGCAGTCAGACTTACTTGTGCAGAGTTATAATCACATTAAGCCGGGAGTGCAGGGAGTGGCCAGCAAGGGATACGGAAGTGGAATTCAAGCAACTAATTCAGGACAATGCTCACTCGGGTGATGTGATTATCTACACAGATGGTTCGGTGTCAAGAGGTGAGAGAAGTGGCTGGGGTTCATAGCCAAAGCTAATGGTCGACGTTTGATGCAGGAGAGCCTGGCATATGATACCACAACATCCAGCTTAAGAATGGAGGTGGAGTCAGTCACTGCGGCTCTCCACTGGATGGAGAATACGACACACAAACACATCGTGATTGTAACTGACTCAGAAAGCATGCTGACGAGGGTGAGGACGGGCAGGCTTCGTGCGGAGTGGCTCGCTTCGCTTCGGAGGTTACGGGTGACAAGCATCGCCTGGATCTTTTCTCCGGGGCATGCCGGTGTGCTGGGAAATGAACAGGCGGACAGATTGGCTGGCTCTGCAGAACTTGGTGGAGTATTGATACATGTCAAGGCAGACGTGGTTGCAGCCTTGTGGGAGCACGTGCACACCTCGGAGAGCAAATGGATTACCATGGTCTGGCAAGAATGAGACAGCGAGGAGTGACGAGGGGATCTGGCCGACGCTCAACGCTCAGAGGAAAGGCGAGACGGACTTATAATCAGATTGCTACTGGTACTATTAGAGTTGGAACTCTTCGCTGGCTGCTGAGGATGGGGACGGAGCACTTATGGGAATGCCCCGAATGCTGTGATGTCGATTCCTAAATCAGTCAATCAATCAATCATTATGGTTTGTTGCCTTTGCTACTACCCCCACTGGTTGGTTCAAACATTTATCCTGCCTGTACCATCATTACCAGAGTGGTCATGAGGGCATTGGTGGAGTGGAACCAATTGGTGAGAGTGTGGCAAGGGAAACAAAAATGTTTCTAAGAAGAGCGCCAGGAAATACAATGGGAAGTCAAGGCAGCCGGCGCAATACTGTAGGAGTCTTCACAATGAGTTTGCTGCATGGGCAATCAACATCACTATATCATCTCATCTTATCTAGTTCCTCTTGTATCTTGTGGTGTCTAGGTGTCACCGCCTCACAGTTATAGATATTAACTAAAGGGCTGCAACTCCCGCCCAAGGGATAGAAGTGAGTCACTCAGGGACCAGAGTAATCTAGAGCCTTCTCGAAAAGACTGGTCATTGAGTCCATGGTCCCGTGGACACTGATGTGACCCGCCTATTGCGGGGTCCACGAGGAACTCGGACGGAGTTGCCACCCGTGTCGCATTGGGACACGTGTGGACGGTCAGAGGACAGACGGACTGTGAGAGAGGCAACAGGGCCTGCCTTAGAGGGACTCAATAGATTAGTAGATTAAACCCATGTGTATTTGGGATATATAGACTAGATGCTAGATAGTTTGCTAGGATGTTTGTGATGACTATGTTTGATAATGTTCATATGTGATATAGCGCGGGATTGTTAACCCACTGCGCCAACGCACTGTATAGTGAAACTACAATAAATGTTCGATATTGTATTGAACGGAGTTATTGTTGCCTGTGTGAACCCGAGTCCAGATACCTAGACATGAGCAAGACGATGACACTAGGTAAAGTATAAACAATGGGACAGTGCCGGTTTATGGGCTTCATGTATCGATATTCCCGTGAAAATCATTATATTATCATTAATTCAGTTCTTTGTCACCAATTCCAATTACTAATTCCCAGTTCTTCATCATTAATTTCCAGTTCTTCATCACTAATTCCCTGTTCTCCATCACCAATCCTTTATCACCAGTCCCCAGCCCTTCATCACCAGTCCCCAGTCCTTCATCACCAGTCCTCAGTTCTTTATCACCAATCCCCAGTTCTTATCACCAATCCCCAGTTCTTTATCACCAATCCCCAGTTCTTTATCACCAATCCCCAGTCCTTTATCACCAATCCCCAGTCCTTTATCACCAATCCCCAGTCCTTTATCACCAGTCCCCGTTCTTTATCACCAATCCCCAGTTCTTTATCACTAATCCCCAGTTCTTTATCACCAATCCCCAGTTCTTTATCACCAGTCCCCAGTTCTTTATCACCAGTCCCCAGTTCTTTATCACCAATCCCCAGTTCTTTATCACCAATCCCCAGTTCTTTATCACCAATCCCCAGTTCTTTATCACCAATCCCCAGTTCTTTATCACCAATCCCAAGTTCTTATCACCAATCCCCAGTCCTTTATCACCAGTCCCCAGTTCTTTATCACCAATCCCCAGTTCTTTATCACCAGTCCCCAGTTCTTTATCACCAATACTTTATCACAAATCACCAATACCTCATTACGCCAAGATTACAGCTCCTGGGAAAATCGCAGGAGACCACCGTATTATGTTCACAATAGTGGGTCGTCGCACCGAATGCCCTACTTGTGGTCTGGACTCACACTGGGCCAACAAATGCCCGAGCCGAAGGCAGAAGAAAGACAATATAAATATCACACAACCAATTGAAAGATCACAAGAAGATTTCCCCTCACTCGGGGGAAAACCTCAAACAATTTCGAACAACAAAAAACAAGATGTCGCCGAGACAGCCGGCCAAAAAGAAACCACGAGGCCAGACGAGGACAACGCCGCCCAAGATGACGTCGAGGTAGCTGGCGGACCGGTGACCACGGAGACAGACGCAGAAACTCAAGCAAAAACAGTTTCAGAAGAAACCAACGACGAAGATTTCCAAACCGTCCTCTACGGCAGAAAAAGACAGAGGGCAGAGAGGAGAAATTCCTCAGGCAACAAAGACATGAGAGAAGAGGAAGGAAGACTTTCCCCCTCTCCTTCCAAACCATACAAGAAAGCTGCCACAAAACAAGATGAAAACAGCGACAACGAAGGACCACTTTTTATAAACACTGACGAAGACACCGACGAAGACCACGAGGAAAACGGAAACTACAAACATACCATCAAACCCGAAGACACAACCCAGAATTAAATTACTACAGGAAATTAATTACTACTACTAAAGGTAATCACTTAAACTTAACCATCATGTTGTTTTATTTTTAATTTTTAAAATGGCTGACGATTTATGTTTACTTAGCTTAAATATTCGTGGTATGAGAATGAAATTAAAACAAATAGTCAATCTCATACACAAATATAAGCCGGATTTTCTGTTATTACAAGAAACAAATATCCAAACAGATTTCGAAGCAGCTGAATTGGTAACACGGCTAGGTTTAAAAAATTCGTCATTCAGTTTGGCAGAAAACAACACAGGGTCAGGGACAGCGATCCTACACATTTCCGACACATGGACCATTTTTAGGTCACACAGAGACCCACATGGTAGGATTTCTACAGTTGAGGTCAAAAACGAAGCACACACGTACGCTATTGTTAACATACACGCACCACCAAACTACAATTATCAACCACAATTTTATGAACAGTTAGACGATTTATTAACACAGACATACAGGGGACAAAATATTGTTCTTGCCGGTGATTTCAACTGTGTTCTTGAAGGAATGGATGTGGTAGGAGGTGAAGTGAGAACACAGCTGAGAAGGACCGGCAAGGACAGCATACATCAACTAGACACACTGCTAAACATCATCGACACACACAACCTCACAGACGCATTCAGGCAAACACACCCCGACAGCAGAGAAACGACATACACAAACAAAGCACACAACAGATCATCCAGATTAGACAGATTCTACACACCCGCAACACACCACATATTAAAAACCCAACACCTACGAGAAACACTAGACTTCACAGATCACAAAGGTACACTTGTACACATTAGCCCAAACAGCACAGACACGCAGCCGCACAAACGGTCACCACACTGGAAGTTCAATTGTACACTTCTGAAACACGCAGGATATGTACAATATATGACACAGCTCATACACACATACACAGACAATATACCGACTGAGAACATCACACAATACTGGGACTTGCTAAAAAGCACGATACGAAGCAGAACACAACATTTAGCAACCATGATTCACAAAGACAGAATAACACAGGAGCGCATTATACAGACAGCCATACGACTAACAAAACAGACAGACAGAGATGCACTTCATTTACACACACTTGAAGCACAGCTAGAAGACCACCAACAACACAGATATTTGGGTGCTCTTCTCAGAACAAAGCTCAACACTATTACACAAGAGTCAGCAAGTAGACAATACATGGCAATAGAGCAGAATATACAGCATAGGAGACAAATAAGCCAAATATCAGACATGCAGGGAAACATGCAGACAGAAACACTACACATAGGGACCGCTTTCCAGCAACACTACAAACATCTATTCACAGCAGAGGCAGTAGACACACAGATACAAGACAACTTCCTACAGTACACAAAGAAATTACCTGACACAGACAGAGAAACACTGGACACAGAGCTGACACTGGCAGACATAACACAGACACTGAGCACACTAAACAAAGACAAAACTCCAGGACCAGACGGTTTGACAGTAGAATTCTACCAACATTTCTTTCCTATCCTAGGCAATCTTCTCCTCAAAGTCTATCAGGAAGCCTTTGACAAACAACAATTACCTGAAAGCTTTAACATGTCCTACATCACACTCATACGCAAAGACAACACCGACAAAACACAACTGAAAAACTACAGACCAATTTCCTTACTCAACACAGACTACAAGATACTCGCCAAATCACTCACCAACAAACTCAAACCCTTCATGCCTACACTCATACACCCCGACCAACAGTGCAGTGTCAAAGACAGAAATATACACAGCCACAACCATCTCATTAGAGACATTATTAACTACACACATAGGAAAGATTGTCCATCCTCCATCTTGTCCTTGGATCAAGAGAAGGCTTTCGACAGAATTTCCCATACTTACCTGCATAGGACACTAGAACACTGCAACATAGGAGAGTACTACAGGCAGTGGATACAGATCTTGTACAAAAACCCTGAGAGCAAAGTGTTGGTGAACCACTCACTGACAGATAGCTTCAGGCTCACTAGATCTGTAAGACAGGGATGTCCCTTATCACCACTACTGTACGTGCTCACCTTAGAGCCTTTACTAGAAAAGATAAGACAAGACACTAGTATTAAAGGAACCTTCCTACATGGGATAGGAGAGCAGAAGCTTGTCGCTTATGCAGATGACACTGCCTTCTTCCCCACTAGCAACATCTCAATAAGGAACATACTCCACACCTTTACCCATTTTGGAAAAGGCAGTGGAGCCAAAGTAAATATACAGAAATCACAGATAATGGGACTAGGAAAGTGGAAACAAAAGTCTGATTTCCCTCCAGACCTGAGACACACAGGCACCATGAAGCTGTATGGGATCACATTCCCATGTGATCCCACAAAAACACACAAACAGACATGGCACTCATTGACTGAACAGATCACAGACATGTTACACAGGTATAGGTACAAAACATCCACAATATTTGGTAGAAGCACAATAGTCAACACATACATAATACCCAAAATATTATACTTAGCGACAGTACTAAACCCTCCCAAACAGACCGTCACAGACATAAACATACAAATCAGACGCTTCATCTTCACCAATACAATACACAGCATACATCACAAAACACTCATGCAGGACAAACTACAGGGGGGAATTGGACTACAGGACATCCACACAAAAATACTGTCACTTAGAATCAGTCACATAGGTAAAATCATCAGACATCCAGAACAACATAGATTAGCTTTATATTATATAGCACACAACATAAAACACCTCACACCTCTTAACAATGCAACTGCACACTACCAGGGAACACTGCCAACATTCTACCAGACATGCATACAGGCAATACAAGGACATGAACAGTTAATACAGCAAACAACACACAAAATATACAAACATTTAGTTAGAGAGCAAGCACCATCACTCAAACTTAGGATTAAAAGAGGACACAAATACTTCATGTCTGACTTCACATGCACCTTTTCAAACCTACACAACAAACACATAACACCAAAAGCTAGAGAGATCAATAATAGACTGTTATACAATATGACACCGACAACACAGACAGAAGCATACAAATACAAACAAATATCACAGTGCCAGCTATGTAGAAATAACACAACAGAGACAGAGGAACACATTTATTATACATGTCCAACAATCACAGCCATACGCGCAACACTCCAACACCTCATACAAACACACACAGGCAAACAAACTGACATATATAAAGCAATTTTTCTCAACATTATACCAAAATCAGCAAAAGACACACATACAAAACTACTGACAGCTCTTTCTTACTATAGACAGCTCATATGGACATGTAGAAACTCAGCCAGATACAAACACCGCACATATAACACACACTTAATATCATTTATGTTCACGCACAAAATATCACAACTCTTTCCAGAGTTGGTATAAATGGTATACCAACTCTGGAAATTTTTGTGGTAATTTTGGTATACATGAGTGAGAGAAAGAAAAAAGAAACTGGGAGTGAATGATTAAAAAGATCTCATATGGTCAAAAGACCAATGGAAAATCCCTTATGTAAATCACCCTTATAGATAAGGGGAAAAAGGGAAAAAGAGAAAAGAAAACTTAACTCCTCCCTTTCCAAGGTACAAATTATGGAATGTTTTGATCCAATGAATTTGTTGTGCTAAACTACCACCACAACTAAGATTATCATTTTAGTAAAGGAAATCACATATCTATTATAGTATTATTATTATTTTATCATTATTATTGTTTTCATTATTATTATTATTATTATTATTACTATTATCATTATCAATTTTTACTTTTTACTATCATTACCCAACCCCTTTTATCCTTAGTATCATTAATTTAATAAGTATTAATGTTATCACCTTTATTATTTTACAACTTCATCCCCTATGTCCCCCCCCCCTCCCTTTATTAAATGTTTGTTGCTTTGGCTACCACCCCCACTAGTTTGTTTCAAACATTTGCCCTGCCTGTACCATCATTAGTGGTCATGGGGACATTGGTGATTGAAACCAATCGGTGGGAGAGTAGAGAGGGAACAACATGTAAAGACTTTCCCCTATCCCTGCAGTCAATACTTACCCCATTATCCTTAGTATCATTGATTTTACAAGTATTATTGATATCATCACTATTAATTTACAACTTCATCTCCCCTGCGCCCCCTGTTGCTTATGTTTTGTTACCCTTGCTGCTACCCCAACTGGTTGGTTCAAACACTTGTCCTGCCTGTACCATCATTAAGAGTTGGCATGGGGGTTTTGGTGGGGTGAAACCAGTTGAGGAGAGTATAGTGAGGAGGGGAAACATGTAAAGATTCCCCCTTTTCTTTGTATTCAGTATCTACCTAAATATCCCTAGTATCATAAAGGTTATAAGTATTAGTGGTATCATCATTATTATTTTACAACTTCATCTCCCCTAGTGCCCCATTTTGCTTAAGGTTTTGTTGCCTTTGTTACCACCCCCACTGGTCAGTTCAACATTTGTCCTGCCTGTACCATCATTAAGGGTGGTCGGAGGGGCATTGGAGTGAAAGCGATTAGTGGGAGTGCGGCAAAGTAAACAAAAATGTAAAGATTTCCCTTTCTCCTTGTCACCCCTTTTGAATCATGTGAGGGAGTGTTGAAGGAATAAATACAAAATCACATATGTTTACCAAATCAATAATACTGAAATAAATTTGTGCAAACACAAATGATTGAAGGAATGAGGGGAAAAAAAAAAAAAACCCAACTCCCTGTATTACAACTATTATTAAAAACTATATTTGGCTTGTGTATGTACACTGCTATGCTATGTTAACACCATCCCAAAGAAAATCATCCTAGCAAATGGAAACCAAATTTGCAAAAAGTTTATCATTTTCATAACCATTATTACCATTGCTAGTTTTTTATATTGGCTATTATTACCCTCAGTATGTCTCTTCTTGTCATTATTATTATTGTCATCATTAGTAATAAACAAAATCCCTTTCCCATGTGCCCCCCACCCCCTTGCTCATGTTTTGTTGCTGCCTTTGCTGATACGCACACCGGTTTGGTTCAAATATCTATCCTGCCTTTACCATCATTGCCCAGAGAGGAGTGGTAGGGCATTGGTGGAGTGGAACCAAATTGGTGAGAGGGTGGCAAGGGAAACACAAATGTAAAGATTGTAACAATTTGTGCTAATATTGATGCTTGTTTACTTTCTACAATAAGTTTTAAAAAAAAGAGGAAGGGAAAAAATGAATAAACCCTTACACATAAGACCAAAGGAAAAAAAAATAAATAAATAAACAAGGAGAAAAAGATAACCAACTCCCTTTACTTCTGCTATTACTGAACATTGCAGGTTGCAAGAATATGTAAAAAAAAAAAAAAAAATAAGCAAGGAGGAAAAAAAAAAAGAGAACCAACTCCTTTTTACACCTACTATATTATTAAACAGAGCAGGATGCAATTGTTATTGTATGCACCAGCAATAATTTAACACCATTTCTAAGAAAACCATTTTAGCAAATGGAATCACATGTTTGGAAAATGTGATCTTTATCAAAACAAATCCTACCATTGTGTTTATTAATATTAGCATTGCTGTCATCACCCTTAGTAGTTTTTATTCCTTGTCATTATTATCATAAGATGTATTTCATGTAAACACCATTCCTAAGTTAATCAATTTAGCACATAAAATCACATGTTAAAACTATTATTTATTTATTATCATTGATTGAGTCTATCACTAGTCTCAGCACTGTTTATTCCTTGTCACTATGGAAATTATTTATGTATTTGGTTGTTACTTTGCATTATTATCATTGTAATCACTATTAATATATATGGCTTTGTAAACGCATATACTATCACATCCCCCTTGCCCACCCTTTTGATACTGTGATGTTTGTCTCTGCTGCCAACCTCACCGTTTTGTTTCAGTCCTGCACCGCCATGTTTACCATCATCGAGGGTGATGGTACTTGGTAGGAGTTTTTGGAGCTGACAGGAGAGCGGGGCGGCAGGGGAAAAATAACAGCCCGCTACCATCACGCTTTTGATTTAAAATATTTCCTTACAACAATGTCAATGGAGAAATGTTTAAATGTATAAAATATTTGAAATTTTTGCGCATATGTCACCTACACGCCCACATGCAACGCTCTGTAAAAACACGCACACAAATACTGAACACACAGTACGCATGTAACAACACAAACAATATAAATGCAGCAACTACCACTCCTGCATTGTAAACTAGGATACTCCTTGACAACCCCCCGCCTCCCCCCCCCCCCTTTTCGATACTGTTGTTTTTGATGCTGCTGCTGCCTTCACCGGTCGGTTCTAACAAGTTTTTACTGCCATTTCCCTCATTACCAAGTGGTGATGATGGTATTGGTGGGGTTGGAGCTGACAGGTGAAAGGTTAGCAGAGGGAAAATAATGGTATACTACCGTCTTGTTGTTGTTTGTACTCGTTTTTCGTTACCCCCCATTTCAAATGTAAATAGCTTGAAACAAATGTTGTAAAAATTTTGCGCATATGTCACCTACACTTCCACATGCAACGCTCTGTAACAACACGAACAATACAAATGCAATGTTTCTTAACACTCAATAAAAGTTTTAAAAAAAAAAAAAAAAAAAATTACCTCTTCGAGGGTAACTATCGCCACGAGAAGGCATGATAATAATAGTGCAATTGCATTTGTATTGTTCAAAGAGACAAGATAATTTTTTTTTTTTTTTTTGGCCTTTTACAGTCCGGACAAATATTTAATGGAAAAAACTGTAGCGAATCGCCAGTGGCTCATGTCCTTATACATTCTTTACATTTGGGGAAATAGAGGGAAACAGCTTTAGGGAACCCTCAGTTCTCTGGTTCGCTCAATCCCCATGGAAGATACTTTAACAACACGATCTTCTTAATAGAATTAGTAGAAATATATCTTTCTTCGGGGAAAACCCGATAGGGTCCCCTACACCAAATGAGCACCAGTGCAAGTTCTGGTGCAATTCATGGCCGTTCCAGCACATACCGTTTGGTAGTTGCAGCATGTCAAGTTAATTTAAAGATTAAGACAGAGGTGCAACCTACTACTGATACAGTTGGAAAGGTAATAATTGGGTTTTCTTGGGTCCAGGCAAAACTTGGCCTATAAATATCTATTGTCTTAACGACTGAAAAGAACTGGCGAAAAGCCGGTTATGCCCATATTGTGAGTGGGTTGACCGTTGGCAATCTGACTAGGCGTCTTGTTCTTGGCATAGCAGGGGGAGTGAATCTGAACAATATATCTCCCCAGAGGATTTCATTTGTTCTTGGCGGCAGATGAGCTGTTGCTATCTTTCTTCCTACGGCTTACCGTTACTTAGTAGCATCTCTCTTTTAGATATAAGCACATTAGATAGCTACGGTGTGCTCCTTGGGAATGGGGTCCACCAATCTATGATCTATCTTCTTGAGCCGGAAGAGGCTATCCACAGTGCTATCTCTTTCGTCTTTTACTCGATAGGATGATGTCGGGAAGATAATGGGCTTCTCTATCTCACTGAGAGAACCTGAACTCATCTACACGTATGGCTTGGGAAGGGCACTGCCGGTACATTGGCGCTACAGCTCAGTCGAGAGCGGCGGCCGGGAGGGGTGGTATCTTCTTTCTTATTCTTGCTGGCAATAGGGAACGAAACTTCTTTACATACATAAATGTACCCACACCACACCACAAGATCTTGGTTGCGAGAAAGGCATGGTTTGCAAGTGAGAGGAAAGCATGGAAATGAATGTGCCCAATAATAATAAAGGCTCGGTATGAGAGTGATTCGTGTATGTAACAGGGTGCATAGTGTAGCCGACCGGACGTCTACAGATTTGAGGTCTATGCAAGCCAGGACGTAGCCAATCCAGGGGCTACCTGACATGTCCGACGCATTCAAGCAAGCCACTGATAAACTGGTGTTGGTAAGCTGAAATACATAAATAATGTGTGGTGCTTGAGTCAGCTTGATCCCTCACTCGAATGTTTGTCCTTTCCAGGGTTCTTCTTTTGAAAGTGTGAACAGAGCTGAAGGTCTCGACAGGGCTCTACGCAGAAAGCAGGTTATGATTATGCCATGGCAAGGTTTGGGCCATGCCTGTTGTAAGAATATGATCTCTACAAGATAGAGCCACTGCTGACCTTGAAAGAATGACCATCAGCTGTACTGACACATCACCAGTCATCTAGATACGTTTGGATTGAGTCCTTTTGTATTATTGGCTGGACCCCGCCAATCACTCAGACACACCCATTATTATATGAGAACTATTCTGCAGGACATTATTTCCTACCTGACATTATGACAGGTGATTACATGGCACTTCCCTAGAACATTTGATAACTAAAGTGGGCCATGGAAACCTGGAAGTTTGTTTCTACAGAAGCCTGTTGAAATTACACCCAATTCCCGGGAAGGAAGGAGATTCCAGCAAACAGGGTGAGATGTATATGGACAGATCGGACAGTTTATGAAGCTGGGACTGTGACTATGGCTACTTGAGGCCATGTGCCTGAACTTTATCTGTGTGGTGTCGGTTTAGAACTTTCTGTGTTAACTGCCTCGATGTTTTTCTGTGCTGTCCTGTATTGATTTAATAAATCAAGTTTTAGTTTATTCCAACGAGCACTGTGTTATATATATGGATCAGCCAGAGGAACACGACAGGAAATAGGTCCTTAGGTCGAAAGAAAGAGTGACAGTGAGTCCGGGGAAAACGGAGGAGGGTTGGCAGGTAAAGACCTATCCCAGCCAGGGCTATAAAGAGAATAATTTTGAAACATTGTGACAGGGCTATTTGGGACCCTCTACATAGCTTGTTACAAAAACACAGCTGTTACACAAGGAAAACTCCTTATATGAGTTATATTTTACGGCCTGTTATAAAGGCCAATTTTAAGAGACAAGATAAGTCATATGGAAATACGTTGTGAAGAGAAACCAGAGTGACAATGTCTGGGCGTCAGTTGGTGTGTATGAGTAAAAATTGTGCAAGTAGCTTGCAGTGTTGATGCATTGTATATACTCTGGTTTCTCTTTCGGCCTTTTGGCTAAGATCAAGTGTATTTGCTGGCCCCCGACAGTAGTGCGCTTGGTCTGGTCGGAGGCCGGGATGATCGTTCTCGGCCCTTCGGCTAAGATCAGACGCATTTGCTGCCCCTTACAGTAGTGCGCCTGGTCTGGTCGGGGGCCGGGTGATCAAAAAAAAAAAAAACCTCACATAAGCATCACTTTAAATGTGGGCCCGGTGGACCACTGTGGGCAATGGCTCACAGTGGGACTAAGGGTCCACGCCAAAAACAGGGGAGGCGGGGAACCAGCTAGTCTGGGATGACCGCCAAACCCTAAAAAAAAAAAAAAAAAAAATTACCTCTTCGAGGGACTTCTCCTCTTTAAATGGATTTTGAACGCTAACGAATGTTCGTAAGTGTTTCCCATTTTCACCACGTGTATATTTGGATTTAATATTTTCTCTTTCACGGATTATTCAAACATATCAGTGATATTAATTTTGTGGAAGTGATTTCGATAGATTTCACCACGTGTAGATCTGGATTAAAATCTCGTCTGTCACGGATTATTCAAACATATCAGTGATTTCAATTTTGTGGAAGTGTTTTCGATTGTTTTCACCATGTGTATCTGTATCTGTGCGTCCGTATTGAAGATTTCCTCTGTCACGGATTATCGAAGATGGAAAACCAAATTGTTAAAAGTGTCAAAGTCAACACAAGTGAAGGTTTCGAGGGAGGAGCGTTCCATCAAGCGAACACACTTGTGTTTTCTATATCAGGACCTCATGTAATCCGGTTCAACTACTCGCTGATGGCGAGCGTCTTGTGGGGGGGGGGGGGGGGCCTTGCGGGATCGGTAGGGAAGGGATAAAATCCATCTACCGTTTTGAGGACCCTCAAAGATGGTACGCTACGCTGACACCGGAAGTAAAAGCGGCTCATTACGAACGGCTTCACGGGACGAAGCATGAACTGCAGGATCCTAAAGTAACTATTGTAATTAAAAACATAGAGAAAAGACCAAGGCTATGATTCACTGGATGCCTACAACCGCAAAGGTTGAGACAGTGAAGCAAATAGCCGCGGATATTTCGGGAGATATAAACGCGGAAGTGCATAAACTGAAAAACAGCACGGACAAGTGGTTACTTCTGTGCAACCCGAAAGAACCTCTGCCACATAACGTGGACATGGAGTTGGACGGGGCAGAAGACAAGCTACACCGTCTCTTCATCACAGTTCCGGGGGGAAGACTCCCACTGTAGTAATAAATGTCCGGCCAAAGTACAAATCAAGAAGGGACCCAGACTGGCACAAGAAGTCACTTCGAACTCTCAAACAGATCAACATAGTAAGGAGGATGAAGAGGGTTTCCAGCTGGTCAGTCGGAAAAGGGGACGCTCAACCAAGAGCCTGTCTGACGGTGAGAGCTCGACACCTCCAGCCTGCCAAACACCTGTTACCACGCTGCCGCCCCTCAACAACCACGACTACCCTACACCGCTTGAAGCGTACAGGTCAAACAAAAAGAAATGTGTAAGTAATTATACTGAACAGATAACGACCAGCGCCATGACCGGAATAGACAGTGATAATATTAACACACCACCACGACAAAGAAACCTGTCAAATTATTCACCACGGCTCGTTATTGACTTAGAGATTTCAAGCCCGGCAAAGGAAACCACTGACTATCCCAAGAAATGATAACACAAATACAGACAGTTTGAAACAAGAAACATAATTATGCTCAACCGTTTTTTATTTTACAACAAAACAATGGCAGCGGAAATTAAAATAATGAGTATTAACATTCGAGGTATAAGATCCAAAATTAATCATCTTATACCACTGATACACAAATATAAACCTGATTTTATACTCATTCAGGAAACTAACGTTAAAACCGACGAATACGCATCATATATCATAACATGCTTAGGTCTAAGACACTCATGTTTTAGTCTTAGTACTCAACATATCGGATTGGGTACAGCAATGATACAGACATCGGACAGGTGGCAGATTATAGAGAAGGACAGGGACTGCCAGGGTAGGATAGCTATAGTACAGGTGAGATATAACATAAATAAATACACAATTGTCAACATACACGCACCACCTGACTACAGAATTCAACCGCTCTTCTACCAAACACTGTAAAATTTATTATCACGCTCATATCGGGGTCACAACATCATTCTATGGGGTGATTTTAATTGCGTACTTTCGGCGCACGACCTTATAAATGGAGATGTAAGAATGCAAATTAGAAACACAACGGGGGAGGAGGAACATCAATTAGACACATTGCAAACAATTTTAGATATCCATGAGCTAACAGACGCATACAGGCAGATGCATCCCCATGGAATAGATACAACACACACAAACAATGCGCATAATAGAGCAGCGCGATTAGATACAATTTATGCGCCCATAACACATCATATAACACAAGACAAGCATTTACAGGAGACATTGAACTTCACATATCATAAGGCGGTAGTTGCAACAATAAACACAGTACAAGCAACACCACATCTTAGAAGATCTCCCCATTGGAAACTTAACAGCACACTTTTACAAAATCAGGACTATGTAGATTGCATAACAAAACTGATCCTCGCATACTCAAGCGATATACCAGAGGGTAATGCGCGAGAACTCTGGGAAACACTTAAACAAACTATACGAGAGATAACACAAACACTAGCAGCAGTAATATACAAGCAAAACCTACAACAAAAGTATTGGGAAATGCAATTAAGCTCTTACTACAGACAGACAAAAATTCACCACACATCATAGCATTACAGGAAGAATTAGATCTCCACAGACATCATCGATTTCAGGGGGCTTTATTACAAACTATAACACAAGAGATACCGAGTAAACAATACCTAGCTTTAGAACAAAACATACAGCGCAGCAGACAGATAGGCCAGTTAATTGACAGGGAAGGAAATATACAAGTCGAGCCACAACCAATAGCCTTAGCCTTTGAAGATTATTACAAGAACCTTTATACAGAGGAAAACACACAGGCGCACGTGCAAGAACACTTTATGAAATTCACAAAAGAACTCACAGAGGAACAGAAACTAACACTAGATAATGAATTAACACTAACAGATATAACACAAGCGGTTCACGGAATGCAGAAGGGCAAATCGCCTGGCCCTGACGGTATTACCGCTGAATTCTATCAGTTTTTTTCCCTCTTCTAGGTCCCCTTTTACTAGCAGTATTCTCTGAATCTTTCCACAAACATGAACTCCCATCCAGTTTCAACACGTCTTACATCACTCTTATTCCGAAGGAGACCACCGACAAGACACTTTTAAAGAGTTACAGACCGATCTCGCTTTTAAATGTAGACTACAAGATTATAACAAAGACTTTGACGAATAAATTGAAACCAGTAATGGCATCTCTCATTCATGAAGACCAGCAATGTAGTGTACAACACCGGAATATCCAGCAACGCACAGACTTCATACGGGACATCATCAACTACACACATATGAAAAACTGTCAGTCCTCAATACTCTCTTTAGATCAAGAAAAAGCATTCGACAGAATATCTCACTCATACCTCCACAAAACTCTCTCACACTGCAACGTGGGAAATTATTTTCGGACATGGGTCAAAATTTTATATTTGAAACTGGAAAGTCGGATTCTATTAAACCATACCCTAACCAATTCTTTCAGGTTGACTAGGTCAGTGAGACAGGGATGTCCCTTGTCCCCATTACTGTACGTTGTCGCTCTACAGCCACTTCTAGAAAACATGCGACAGGACGACAATGTCAGGGGTACGTTCATACCAGGGAAATGTGAACAAAAGCTGCGTGCTTATGCGGACGATACCATTTTCTTTCCGACAACTGAAACATCTGTACGTATCATTTTGGAGACGTTCTCGTTTTTCGGCAAAGGGAGTGGGGCAAAATTAAACGTCCAAAAATCTACTATAATGGGCTTAGGCAAATGGAAAAATAAGGCGGATTTTCCATTTGACTTAACATCAAACAATCTTATAAAATTGTACGGAATAGTCTTCCCTTGTCAACCAAATTGGACACACAAAGACACTTGGCAAAATCTAGAGAAGAAAATAACAGATATGTTACATAGGTACAAATACAAAACAACTACCATATTTGGTAGAAGTACCATTGTTAATACATATATAATTCCAAAAATACTATATCTGTGCACAGTCCTAGATCCCCCACGTCAGACTGTCACAAACATAAACAAAGAGATTAGACGCTTTGTGTTTGGCAGCACCATCTACAGTATTAAACATACTTCACTCATGCAAGACACACAAAAAAGATGGAGTTATCGCCCTCCAAGATATAACAACCAAAATACAAGCATTTATGATCAAACACGTAGGTGAAATCCTATAACACCCAGAAAAACACCCTTTAGCACACTATTACATTGGAATTAGGCTATCTTATTTAAAAACTATTAGGAATACATCCTCACATTACTTTGGCACTCTGCCAACGTTCTACAAAACATGTATTTCAGCCATTAAAGGACACGAACAATTACTACACAAGAAAACACTTACAGTCTACAGGCATTTAGTTAAATTACAAGCAACTCCGGTACATCTCAGAATTAAAAGAGGACATAGATATTTCATAAAAGAATATACCGAAATTTCTCTATATTCACAACAAGCAGATTACTCCAAAAGCAAAGGAAATTACATATAGGCTTGTTTACAGCATGACCCCAACAACAGAGAGAACAGCAAATATAACTAAACAAATACTACAGTGTCAGCTTTGTAGACGGAACGTCCAAGATTCAGAAGAGCACATCTATTACGAATGCAACACAATCATGCCAACAAGAAATCTCCTACAAAACATCCTAAACACTCATACGAAATAAAGAACAGATGTTTACAAAGCAATCATGATAAATTCCATTCCTTACTCCACACAAGACATCCACACATAGCTACTTGTTCTATTGGCAGAGTACAGAAATCTTATATGGACATTAAGAAACAAAGCTACTATACAATTACAGAACAATCAACAAAGAAATTGTCCAACAACTTTATGAAAAAAAAGTCGCAAACATTCTAATCTTAGCCCCACAAGCGCTAATCTCGTAAAAGATTTGGCTGAAGACAGCACATATTACAGAAGAAGCAAATAACTTGTTTTAAACAAAGGATACTACGACTTTAAATGTGTTTATTGATGATATTAATAATCTTACAATTATATTATTATTATTAATAATACTATTATTATTACTGCTAATATTATTATTAATTTTCCCATTATTATATTTGAATGTGCAACATGAAATATATTGTGGATGGGTATCTGTGCCGTTGGCAGTAACATATGAATGCGTCTGTGTGTGGATGCAGGTGTGTGTGCGTGTGTGTGTGTGTGTGTGGTGCATGAATTTGCACACGCATGTGTATGAGAATGAGTGTGTGTGTGTGTGTGTGTGTGTGTGTGTGTGTGTGTGTGTGTGTGTGTGTGTGTGTGTGGGCGCATGCGTGCGTGTAGCAGCCTTTAAACCAAGGCGGTATCTCAAGTATTAAAATGATGTTATTTGGTAATGATATGTTTCAAAAGAAAAATTTGCACCACCATGTATAAACAAATTGAATGAGCCCTTTAAGTACCCAGTAAGCTAAGGTGGCTTTTAGTGGCCAGGTTTTAAGTCCTTCCCATTGTATATGAAACCCAGACACTATCACAACTTTGGACCAATTATCTCCCTGGGGCCAGGCCATGGACTCTAATTGCTAGTAGTAAATCCCTGATTCTTGTCCCCCAAACAAAAGGTATCATGGACTAGAGCGTCACCCTGTAATTTGTCATCAGGCAACAACACCAATGACCTTCACCTCGGTAGCTAAGTGACCCAGAAATTACAAAGAAGCCACATTTTAATGGAAATGATAGTTTAAAGTTTTTGTCCAAGCGCGGGGCATTTAATGTACTGCGGTCTCCAGAAAGCACGAGATTGTGTATGTGTGCGTGCGTGGTGCGTGTGTGTGTGTGTGTGTGTGTGTGTGTGTGTGTGTGTGTGTGTGTGTGTGTGTGTGTGTGTGTGTGAGAAAGAGAGAGAGAGAGAGGAAGAGAGCGGAAGAGAGGGAGAGTTGATCAGGTGTTTCATGCATTCCGCTTGCGGAAGTGGAA
Organism: Cepaea nemoralis; assembly: GCA_014155875.1. Lineage (NCBI taxonomy): Eukaryota > Metazoa > Mollusca > Gastropoda > Stylommatophora > Helicidae > Cepaea > Cepaea nemoralis. Next base: position 27,438 of record JACEFZ010010284.1, on the reverse strand, counting down.
GTGAAGCATATGCAAGGAATGCCTATCTACATGCACTATGCCATAAATGTCATATTAACATAACTGTATATATGTATGTATTTGTTTTATTCACAATGTTACACTTAACACTAACAAACGGCAACGCTCTGTAATATACACAAACAAAAAGAAACACACACTACATTTTTGTAAATATACATTGCTTTGTATGAAATAAAAGTTTTTATGAAAAAAATACTTGTACTTTTTTTATTTATACGTGAAAAATCAGCCCAGTGCACTAGAAGTAGGAGTATGTGTATGGGCTACCCTAAAGTGCACCGAAAAATATATGTTCAAAAGCCCTGATTTTCTGCTTTAGTGATTGTGAAATTAATATTAATATATTAATTTATTTATATATGTATATATTAACATTAATATACTTGCACGCATTTATTCACATACCCAAAAATACTCACACACTGTTCTGATTTTTTTGGTGATTCACGCAACAATTAAATACAATGTGAAATGCATTCACATTTCAGACAATACAGATATATATATATAAACTAGCTGACCCGGCCCAGCTTCGCCCAGTCCCTGGTGGGGAGCATCTCATTTAATTCATATAAGTAGTCATATAAGTTCTCGTTCCCGTTACCAACTATCTGTCTGTCTGTCTGACCCGGCCCGGCATCGCCCAGCTCCTGGTGTGGAGCATCGCATTTAATTCATATAAGTAGTCATATAATTTCCCGTTCCCGACTGTCTATCTGTCTGTCTGTCTGTCTATCTGTCTGTCTATCTGTCTGCCTGACCCTGCCCGGCTTCGCCCAGCCCCTGATGGTGAGCATCTCATTTAATTCATATAAGTAGTCATATAAGTTCCCGTTCCCGTCTGTCTGTCTGTCTGTCTGTCTGTCTGTCTCTCCCTCCCTCTCTGTCTGTCTGTCTGTCTGTCTGTCTGTCTGTCTGTCTGTCTGCCTGTCTGTCTAATCATTTATTGGTTGCAGTTAGAACAACCTAGATAAACGAAGATCAACTTACAAAAAGCATTAGAAAGAGCACTTGAAAGGTCTTTACATCTTCCCCAACAATTAACTTGGGTAAATGGAGCGGCGGCAGCAGCAGCAGCAGAAGAAGAAAAAGGAGGAGTAGGAGCTGGGAGGAGGAAGAGAGAGGAGGAGGGAGGAAGAGATAGGCGGAGAGAGGAGGAGGAGGGAAGAGTAGGAGTAGGGAGGAATAGTGTCACGGAACTGCAGTTTAGTGATTCTTTGATAACTTACATATCAGAATACAAGGAGGGTCAACCATTGTGTACGTCATTCTGAGAGAAGGAATAAAATTAACGATCATTGACCTACTAATATAAAAATAGGATCCAGGTGTTCGCCGAGTCATTGCTTGACGATCTGACCGGACACGGGAAACGGTACGATCGCGCTGGGGGAAACTTCGACACCGGACAAACACAGCGGGAGACGGTGATCAGAGAATAGAGTTCTTTGAAGTGCGACCAGCGATGAACGGAGGAACAGCGTAACAAGAGAGAGAAACGAACAACTAACCACTACGTGATTTCACCGCTGTTTGATGGACAGGATACGGCAAATTTGATTGTAGATCAAACAATCAACGGAGGATTGGACACTTGTTATAAATAGTAGCAACTGGGGTTGCTAGTTAGTGTGTGTTCCAAACTGGGCTGAATGAGATATGCTCCTGAGTGGGGAAAGAAATACACGTCCCTAAGGGTCGAAAGAATATGGGATATTAGTGTGTTATTCGCTAGTGTATTTCGATTCCAGGAGGATAAGTGAATATATAAGGTTCAATCCCCCTATTGAAATCAGAGAAGAGATGAAGGTTACTGCACTTGAGCAAATAAAGTACCTACTTAGAACCAACAAGAACATAAACATGTTTTAATATGAAGAAGTGATAACTTAAAGTCAAATACAGAACACTGTATGCTCAAACGAATATACAACTAAAACCCTTAAAAGGAAAAGACGTTAACCGGTGGCAAGCAGGGATACTTAAAACTGCATGCAATTGCACTGTGCCGAAACATTAAACATTATTAACAATAGACATGGTGTAGAACATTCATAGTAACTCTAGACAATGTTGGATAGTGGCGGTGTGTATTCAGAGGTGGATTATAATACCTTCCAAAACGGGAAATATATGAACTTCAGTGACTTACCAAATCGGATTATTTTCTGGTGATAAGACATTGAACAGTTGTTTTCTTCAAGAATTGGATTAAGTCCAGACTCAAGCAGGAGGAGATCATTCAGGGTGAGATCACTCCATTTCTGTGTGTGCTGTCCTGTGTTTTGGCCGACAGAAAAGGCGAGAAGAACGACGGCACATACGAAGTCAACCGTCCTATCTTGCATTCACACTAGCAGACAATACCAACTACATATACACAGTCCATACATACACCAGACATAGTTTTTTTTATTAATAAATCTTTTATTTATCGTTGAAAGGAACTGTTGTCGGAGTATGTGTTGAGGGAATAACCGAGAGAGTGAAAGAAATAGATATATGGAAGGGAAGACAGAAGGGAGGAGTGTAGACAGAAGTCAGTCAATAATCCCAACAGATAATAAGTTTGAAGATGTGCTTGTTGATTCCACATTCCTCCCGGGAAAACAAGTGACAAATAGGAGGGAGGAGGAGGGATTAAGAGGAGGAGAGAGGGGGAGGAGGAAGGAGGAGGAGGAAGGAGGAGGGAGGAGGAGGAGAGAGGAGGAGAGAAGAAGAGGAGGGAGGAGAAGGAGGGAGGAGGAGGAGGAGGAAGAGGGAGGAGGAGTTGGGAAGGATGGAGGAGGGAGGATGAGGAAGAAGAGAGGAGTAAAAGGGAGGAGGAGGGAGGAGGGGAGGAGGAGTAGGGAGGTGGAGGAAGAGGGATGAAGAGGGAGGAGGAGGGAGGAGGAAGAGGAAGGAGAAGGAGGAGGGAGCATGAGGGAGGAGAAGAACGCAGGATGAGGGGGGAGGAGGAGAGGGAGAAGGAGGGAGATAGAGGAGGAGGGAGGAGGAGAGGAGGAGGCGGAGGTAGAGGGAGGAGGAGGAGAAGGAGAGGGAGGAGGAGGAAGAGGGAGGGGGAGGGATGTGGAGGGAGGAGGAGGAGGGAGGAGGGAGGAGGAGGGAGGAGAGAGAGGATCAGGAGGGAGGAGGAGAAGGGAGGAGAGGGAGGAGGGAGGAGGGAGGAGTAAGAGGAGGAGGTAGGTGGAGGAGGGAGACAAATTGAGGAGAAGGAGGAGGGATGAGGGGGAGGACGTAGGAGGAGGAGGAGGGAGGAGGAGGAGAAGGGAGGAGGAAGGAAGCGGAGTGATTAGGAGGAGGGAGGAGGGCGAGGAGGTAGGAGGAGGAAGAGGGAGGAGGAAGGAGGAGGAAGAAGAAGGAGGAGAAGGAGGGAGGAGAAGAACGCAGGAGGAGGGGGAGGATGAGGAGGGAGGAGGAGGAAGAGGGAAGAGGAGGAGGGATGTGGAGGGAGGAGGTAGAGGGAGGAGGAGAGAGGATGAGGATGGAGGAGGAGAAGGGAGGAGGAGGGATGAGGAGGAGGGAGGAGGAGGGAGGAAGGGGAGGAGGGATGAGGGGGAGGACGTAGAATTAGAAGGAGGGAGTGGGAGGAGAGAGGAGGAGAAGGGAGGAGGAAGGAAGAGGAGTGATTAGGAGGAGGGCGAGGAGGTAGGAGGAAGAGGGAGGAGGAGGAGGAAGGAGGAGGAGGAGAAAGAGGGAGGAGGAGGGAGAGGGAGGAGGGGAAGGGGAAGAGGAAGAGGGTAGAAGGAGGAGGAGGGGAGAGGAGGATGAGGATTTTAACGCATATGCCTGTACATAACTGCAGCGAAAAGGTGGGTCTGTCTATCTATCTGACCCGGCGTGGCTTCGCCCAGCTCCAGGCGGGGGTAGCGTTTCATTAAATTCATACAACAAAAAAAGTAACTTAAAAGAATGTCCTTCCACACACCATCCATTATTTTTAATGAAAACTCTTTCTAATCACCTGCATGACTACAGTAACTTCTTAAGCATAAAAAGATGAGTTACAATCTTATGCATTGTGCATTATTTTTATGAAAACTTTGAAAATGCCTTAAAGATTGTATCATTATTTATTATAACTCATATGCCGGTACATAACTATGGACAAAGAGTTTATAAATCTTTGAAAACGATGCAACAATATGACTATAAGTTATACAGAAAAGTTATTAAAAGTTATGCCCCTTGAAATCACTTTTACAGAGTTAGGTCCCCTCGCTGTATATAAATTATAATGAAAAATGGAAAATTAAATAATATTCAGTAAGCAGCCAATTTCACACTAAAAAAATATGACAGTTGGCTGCGCTGGAATGAAAGGAAGACGTGTAGAAAATTTCATCTCAATCGGATGGGCCGTTCGCGAGCGCATAAAGGACATACGGACATACAGACAGACGGAGATCGCCTTTTATATATAAGACTAGCTGACCCGGCCCGGCTTCGCCCAGTCACTGGTGGGGAGCATCTAATTTAATTCATATAAGTAGTCATATAAGTTCTCGTTCCCGTTACCGTCTGTCTGTCTGTCTGTCTGTCTGTCTGTCTGTCTGTCTGTCTGACTCGGCCCGGCATTGCCCAGCTCCTGGTGTGGAGCATCTCATTTAATTCATATAAGTAGTCATATAAGTTCCCGTTCCCGTTACCGACTATCTGTCTGTCTGTCTGTCTGTCTGTCTGTCTGTCTGTCTGTCTGTCTGTCTGTCTGTCTGTCTGTCTGTCTGTCTGTCTGTCTATCTGTCTGCCTGACCCTGTCCGGCTTCGCCCAGTCCCTGGTGGGGAGCATCTCATTTAATTCATATAAGTAGTCATATAAGTTCTCATTAAATTCATACAACAAAAAAAGTAACTTAAAAGAATGTCCTTCCACACACCATCCATTATTTTTAATGAAAACGCTTGCTAATCACCTGCATGACTACAGTAACTTCTTAAGCAAATAAAGATGAGTTACAATGTTATGCATTGTGCATTATTTTTATGAAAACTTTAAAAATGCCTTACAGTTTGTATCATTATTTATTATAACTCATATGCCGGTACATAACTATGGACACAGAGTTTATAAATCTTTGAAAACGATGCGACAATATGACTATAAGTTATACAGAAAAGTTATGCCCCTTGAAATAACTTTTACGGAGTTAGGTCCCCTGAAATATATGAAATTATTATGAAAATTGAAAAATGAAATAATACTGAGTAAGCAGGCGATTTCACACTAAAAAAATATCACAGTTGACAGCTCTGGAATGAAAGAAAGGCGTGTAGAAAATTTCATCTCAATCGGATGGGCCGTTCGCGAACACATAAAGGACATACATAGATACATACAGACATACGATCCTTATTTATATATAAGACTAGCTGACCCGGCCCGGCTTCGCCCAGTCCCTGGTGGGGAGCATCTCATTTAATTCATATAAGTAGTCATATAAGTTCTCGTTCCCGTTACCGACTGTCTGTCTGTCTGTCTGTCTGTCTGTCTGTCTGTCTGTCTGTCTGACCCGGCCCGGCATTGCCCAGCTCCTGGTGTGGAGCATCTCATTTAATTCATATAAGTAGTCATATAAGTTCCCGTTCCCGTTACCGACTATCTGTCTGTCTGTCTGTCTGTCTGTCTGTCTGTCTGTCTGTCTGTCTGTCTGTCTGTCTGTCTGTCTGTCTGTCTGTCTATCTGTCTGCCTGACCCTGTCCGGCTTCGCCCAGTCCCTGGTGGGGAGCATCTCATTTAATTCATATAAGTAGTCATATAAGTTCTCATTAAATTCATACAACAAAAAAAGTAACTTAAAAGAATGTCCTTCCAGACACCATCCATTAGTTTTAATGAAAACGCTTGCTAATCACCTGCATGACTACAGTAACTTCTTAAGCAAATAAAGATGAGTTACAATGTTATGCATTGTGCATTATTTTTATGAAAACTTTAAAAATGCCTTACAGTTTGTATCATTATTTATTATAACTCATATGCCGGTACATAACTATGGACACAGAGTTTATAAATCTTTGTATGACTATAAGTTATACAGAAAAGTTATGCCCCTTGAAATAACTTTTACGGAGTTAGGTCCCCTGAAATATATACAATTATAATGAAAAATGAAAAATGAAATAATACTGAGTAAGCAGGCGATTTCACACTAAAAAATATCACAGTTGACAGCTCTGGACAAGAAAGGAAGGCGTGTAGAAAATTTCATCTCAATCGGATGGGCCGTTCGCGAGCGCACAAAGGACATACATAGATACATACATAGATACAGACAGACAGACATACGATTCTTATTTATATACAAGACTAGCTGACCCGGCCCGGCTTCGCCCAGTCCTTGGTGGGGAGCATCTCATTTAATTCATATAAGTAGTCATATAAGTTCCCGTTCCCGTTACCGACTGTCTGTCTGTCTGTCTGTCTGACCCGGCCTGGCATCGCCCAGTCCTTGGTGGGGAGCATCTCATTTAATTCATATAAGTAGTCATATAAGTTCCCGTTCCCGTTACCGACTATCTGTCTGTCTGTCTGTCTGTCTGTCTGTCTGTCTGTCTGTCTGTCTGTCTGTCTGACCCGGCCCGGCTTCGCCCAGTCCTTGGTGGGGAGCATCTTATTTAATTCATATAAGTAGTCATATAAGTTCCCGTTCCCGTTACCGACTGTCTGTCTGTCTGTCTGTCTGTCTGTCTGTCTGTCTGTCTGTCTGTCTGTCTGTCTGTCTGACCCGGCCCGGCATCGCCCAGTTCCTGGTGTGGAGCATCTCATTTAATTCATATAAGTAGTCATATAAGCTCACGTTCCCGTTCCCGACTATCTATCTGTCTGTCTATCTGTCTGATCCGGCCCGGCTTCGCCCAGCCCCTGATGGGGAGCATCTCATTTAATTCATATGAGTAGTCATATAAGTTCCCGTTCCCGACTGTCTGTCTGTCTGTCTGTCTGTCTGTCTGTCTGTCTGTCTGTCTGTCTGTCTGTCTGTCTGTCTGTCTGTCTGTCTGTCTCTGTCTGTCTAATCATTTATTGGTTGCAGTTAGAACAACCTTAGATAAACGAAGACCAACTTACAAAAAGCATTAGAAAGAGCACTTGAAAGATCTTTACATCTTCCCCAACAATTAATCTTGGGTAAATGGAGCAGCGGCAGCAGCAGAAGAAGAAGAAGAAAAAGGAGGAGTAGGAGCTGGGAGGAGGAAGAGGGAGGAGGAGGGAGGAGGAGGAGAAAGAGGAGATGAGGAGGATGGAGGAGGGAGAGGGAGGAGGGGGAGGGGAAGAGGAAGAGGGTAGGAGGTGGAGGAGGTAGAGGAGGAGGAGGAGGAATATAACGCATATGCCTGTAGATTTAATAATGGCTGAAGTTGTTCCATGTCTTCTTAGAGTTGGCGACAGTGTAAAGAAATATAAAATCTTCAAACTTGATAGAGATAAGGTAACTATTATTTATTCATTCTTTAAGCAAAAAAAGATGAGTTACAATGTTATGCATTATGCATTATTTTTATGAAAACTTTGAAAATGCCTTACAGATTGTATCATTATTTATTATAACTCATATGCCGGTACATAACTATGGACAAAGAGTTTATAAATCTTTGAAAACGATGCCACAATATGACTATAAGTTATACAGAAAAGTTATGCCCCTTGAAATAACTTTTACAGAGTTAAGTCCCCTGAGATATATGAAATTATAATGAAAAATGAAAAATGAAATAATATTGGGTAAGCAGCCGATTTCACACTAAAAAATATGACAGTGGGCTGCGCTGGAATGAAAGGAAGACGTGTAGAAAATTTCATCTCAATCGGATGGACCGTTCGCGAGCGCATAAAGGACATAGGGACATACAGACAGACAGACAGACGGACGGAGATCGCCTTTTATATATAAGATATCAACATTTCATACTTGAACTAAAAGAATATGCTTTAAAAAAAATAAAAATAAAAAATATTGGCTTTGACAGTATTGGCATATTGACCGTATACCAACAATCTTGGTGTATTTATGTTATAATGAACATTAAGAGAGAAGCTGTGCGTCATGTTGTATTCATCATTTTGCTGGTTATCCGTAATGGTTCCTCGTATTTACATGATCAATATGTGACAAACGATGTGACGAGAGACAATTTTGATCCTTTCATGACTGGTAGAAATCGAATTCCATATCCACAACTTAGTTATGCAGCATTTGTACGTTCGTGCGCGCGCGCGCGCGTGTGTGTGTGTGTGTGTGTGTGTGTGTGTGTGTGTGTGTGTGTGTTCATTGACTTTGAACTTAAGCGTAGTCCATACACGCGCTCCTACTTCTAGTGTTCTGGACTGATTTATGCATGTGGATTAGCTTTCCCTATTACAAGTGTCCCTCGCCATCAGGAGACTCCACTCCGACTTCTGGAGTCATCATAACTGTCATTTACTGCCTATAGTACCTTGTGGTGTACCTTGTGCCTGAGGAATTAAGGCCACAAGGCTAGTGCAGTCGCCGCGAGCTTGCAGGTTAGAGTTTTTATTTTTGCTCCGGACAGAAAAGAAAAAAACTCTACGCCTTACCGAGGATTCGAACCCGGGTCTCCAGAATGAGAGCCCGGCATTCTAGCCACTCGGACAGCCCCCCCCCCTCCTTTTTTGCATATTCTATTTACAGGACATAGCTGTCAACACCAGCACTGCTGTTGTGATTGCCTTGTGAAGTTTACGTTCAGTAGTTTGCCATTGCTTTCTGAACGACCGGCTCCCATGCCAACAAGTTAAAACCCAGCGAGTATTTACTTCTGGAGTACTTGTAATTGACGTCCCCATGTCAAGGACGAGAAGACAACATTTTAGTCAAACTGACCAGTGTAGGGGTTGAGCCTATTACCTTGGCATCAGCACACCGGAAGTTTAAGAATGAGTGCTTTTATCTATTCGGCCACGCTGACCTCAGTTAAACAGGATATACGGTCCTTCTTTCAAATAGTGATAAGTGGTTAGAAAAGTTGATCCTGTCTGTCAAGAGACTCAATGGAAATCAGAATCGTTTTTCTGAACTTAGAAAACAAAGGCTAAGATAAAGTCCACAGACAAAACTACATGCCAAAAAAAACAAAAAAAAACTAATCAACACCGAAGAAATTTAAAACGACACAAACTGTAGCATTTAGCAGATGCGGTTGTGGCATACAGTGAACAACTGGGGTTAGAAATTAATTGTAAGAAGACACAAATTATGGTCGTCACTGGGAAGAAGGAAATTCTACAATGTGATATACGAGTAAATGGGCATATTCTTAAACAAGTGAATCAGTACGGTTATCTCGGGAGATGCAAATTAGAACAAGAATTGCCATTGTGAAGGTAGCCTTTTGCAAGATGAAAAACATACTGACCAATAAAATGATATCAATTGAAATGAGAAAAAGAGTGTTGAGATGCTACATTGAACCTGTACTTTTGGATGGATGTGAAGCGTGGACAATGAGCAGTCAAGCTGAAAAACATCTGATGGCTGTGGAAATGTGGTTTCTGGGGAAAATGCAAAGAAAACCATAGACAAACAGAAAAAAAAAAAAAAAAAACAATGAACAAGTCCTTCAAGAAACAATGAAGATCTTAAACTTATTAGAGACATTAGACGTAGACAGTCAAAATTTTTTAGGCATGTTTTGAGAGGAAATAAATTGGAGAACTTGGTGACAACTGGCAAGATCGAAAGGAAGAGATCAAGGGGAAGACCGAGAAGTAAATACCTGGATGGCTTGGCCTCGTGGCATGGTCGAGACAGGAACACGGAGCTGGTCCATGACTCTGGTGATCGAGTGAGATGGCAAAACATGACCGCCCACGCTTATCGGCATGGCACATGATGGATGGATAATCAACAGAATGGGTTCTGTTCAAAAGATGGCACACATAGAGTGGACACAGCAATGCAGAGTTTATAAACAATAATAACTGATTCACTGCCAAACAAAAAGTAAGTTTAGACCAAACATGGCACACGTATCAAATGAAGAAGTATTATAATGTGAACATCCGTTCACTGAGCATTGACATTGCAAGGGACACCACGAAACAAAACAAACAACTCGATGGCCCTAGTATGGTCGATATAGTGTCCTTCTGTTCAATTGGGAGGTCACATTTGACGTCTTATTTATCCTTCGGCTCTGAATCAGTTAAGAGCCTATGGACCAACACCAGCAAGCAAATTAAAGTAAAATTTTGAAATTCCTGTAGCTAAATACAATGTGAACTCTTTTTCCTCGATCACGAAAGAAGGCAATTGGGGCTTTTGAGCTTACAGAAACATTCTTAGATTGTCGTGAACCAAGAAAAGGAAAAATATTGGCATTTTTCAAAATCTGAACAAGGAAGAAAACTTGCTCGTAAACAGCTATATATCAAAGAAACTGAAATACCCACAAACAGCTTTATATCAAGATTCCATCCACGGATAGACGCTCAAGCAAGGATACAGATAAGTAACCTTAATACTTTCATGTAGTGTAGTGTCTTTCGTGTATTTGTTTGTCTGTTTTTGTTTGTTTGTTCTGTGCTGACGAAGGCTTTGGCCGCAACGTTCATTTTGTTTCTTGTAGTCATGCTCTAGTAAAGCTCACAATCTACTTCTCGTTTTTCGGTGATTCATTCAACTTTACATCAAGGAAACTGAAATATCCACAAACAACTTTATATCAAGGAAACTGAAATACTCATAAACAACTTTATATCAAGGAAACTGAAATACTCACAAACAACTTTATATCAAGGAAACTGAAGTACTCATAAACAACTTTATATCAAGGAAACTGAAATACTCACAAACAACTTTATATCAAGGAAACTGAAATACTCACAAGCAACTTTATATCAAGGAAACTGAAATACTCACAAACAACTTTATATCAAGGAAACTGAAATACTCATAAACAACTTTATATCAAGGAAACTGAAATACTCACAAACAACTTTATATCAAGGAAACTGAAATACTCACAAGCAACTTTATATCAAGGAAACTGAAATACTCACAAACAACTTTATATCAAGGAAACTGAAATACTCATAAACAACTTTATATCAAGGAAACTGAAATACTCACAAACAACTTTATATCAAGGAAACTGAAATGCTCATAAACAACTTTACATCAAGGAAACTAAAATGCTCACAAAGAACTTTATATCAAGGAAACTGAAATACTCACAAACAACTTTATATCAAGGAAACTGAAATACTCATAAACAACTTTATATCAAGGAAACTGAAATACTTTGGCGACCTTAAACGTCACATTAGCTTTGAAAGAATAATGATGGAAGGTATGATTTCTGGAAGAAGTGGCAGGGTTTCGACCACCACGAAGGTGCACACAGGTCATTGCAGATAAGACACCTTTGGCATGAGTGCCTTTGAGGTAAGAGAACTGGCAACGGATCGAGACACTTATCGGCAGGCCATGATGAGACCGGCGTTTTCCTAAGGACCTGCTATATAATGATGATGTGCTGGACTCCTGTTGTTCATATAAGATCGTTCATTCCGTCCTGTTTTATTGTTGATCGTGAGTGGTTACGCTGCGGTTCGTGATGCTTGTGCACATATTGCTCTAGTTTCCAATGCTCTTCTTCGCTATGGCCTGTTGAGATGGCTGTGTTAAATTATTTGGTACACACAGGTAATTAACTCCTGAAGACCAAATGCAATTTATGTCATCTTTTTTGAAGTTTCCTCCCTTTCTACTCAGTCAATTTGTATGTATCCTTTCTCTTCCTATGTTGTAACTATCCTGTAATTCATATTCAGAAATCTCTCTCTCTCTCTCTCTCTCTCTCTCTCTCTCTCTCTCTCTCTCTCTCTCTCTCTCTCTCTCTCTCTCTCTCTCTCTCTCTCTCTCTCTCTCTCTCTCTGTATGTGTGTGAAAAGTCATATGACCATATGACCACTACAGACCCGCTCAACTTGACCTAATAATGAATGTAAACACATGTAGCATTAACCAGTTTCTTACACCAACACCTGCCGCTCAACTTGACCTAATGAACGCAAACGAATGTAGTATTAACCAGGCTCTTACACCACCACCTGTACAAGGATGTTATGAACCTAAAACCAGCTACAGTGTACAGCTGTCAGATTTATTGAAAGCTATTGACAGATCGGCAGGGCCGTGCTGTGCAATGATACAGAGAGGCAGCTGTATCAAGAGCACCGTAAGGAGACGACATTTTTAAAGAAAACAAAAAACATGTAAAAGGCGGCGTTTCGAAGATTTGCATCATACTGAAAAAATCTACCACACGGTCCTACAAATCGGGATTTGAACTTGTTTCCTCTAAATGTCGACAGCGCCTCACTGATAAAACAAGTAAACTTCAACGGACGACCAACAAGACACCCCTTACAACAAACAACAACAAAAATGTCACATATCAAGACAGTTAAGTAATGTTGTGACTAATGGAGTGGCATGCTTGTTTGGCTCCAATCTATAATGTGTAAGACGCAAACAAATACCAATCGAAGTGAAAATATTGAGGCCACTGAAATAGATCCGTTAGTTATAACTTCGCTAGTATTTATGGACACCCATAGATAGGGTGACCAGATGTCCCGGTTTTGCGGGGAATGCCCCGGTTTTTGTTTTTTCTAAATGATTTATCCTAGTGTCCCGCAAAACTTCCTCGGAATGCAAAAAAATGTCCAGGTTTGTAAAAATCGGTCAATTGATATTAACAGAAATATATCAAATGATATAATATGTGCCGCAATTATTCACGTGCGCAAACTTTCCCTGAAAATTCACCGACTTCTTGATTAATAAGAACAGGTTGAAGGTAAAATGTTCTCACCAAAGAGTACTGATTCTGTCAAGTGGGTGCTTGTTGTGCAGACATATTTGTTTTTCTGGACAACATTTTAATCTCCGCTGAGTTGTGTTGTGCTTTTCTGGTTCAAATTATTTTCAAAACAAAAATTCCAAATTCGGCCTGGTTCAACCTGCGTCTTTCAGCTGTGGTTATTGTTGAGGTCCCTGGTTTTTGTGGGTTCATTCTCCCTAATTCTTGCCTTGTGCTCTCTTACGAGTAAGTCCTATCTCGGACTGGTTATGTTGGTTTGTGTCTGTGACGTCAGCTGAGGGTTGGTCGGCGGCTATCCTTTGTGCTCGTCTCCTCTTGTGGTTTTCTTTGTTGGTGCAAGCTCCAGGCTCGTCTGGCTTGGCTTGGTGCCTTTCTGGTGGCAAGCGTGGGGCTTATATTTAGCCTGCAGGTCCGCAAGGTCGAATGGATAAGAACGCGTGTTCTTAAACATCCGGTGTGCTGATGCCGAGATTAGCGGTTCAACCACTACACCGGACAGTTTGACTGAAATGTTGACCTGTCGTCCTTGACTTTGGGGCGTTAATTACAAGTACCTCTGAAGTCGGCGTAGACGTTAATTACAAGTATCTTTGAAGTCGGAGTGGGTTCGCTTGGTGGCGGGGGACACTGTTAATAAGGAAAGCTAACCCACACGCAAAATTCAGTCCATCACTACTATAAATAGTGTATGGACTACGCTTGAGTCCAAAGCGAGCGAGCGCAAAAAAATATTTAGCCTTATGAACATTTACTGGAGCGATGAAAAGAATCGGGCTTCTTTTAGTTTAGTTAAGACAATTCCATTATAAGAACACGTATTGGCCTTTCTAGTGCGGGATTTTATACATGGAGCAAAACTCGGAACAAAACTTCTCGCTCAGAAAGCAATGGAAAAATACTGAACGTAAAATTGCTTAGAATATCAACCTGTGGCTGATGGTAACTTCCTGCAAAGGATATGCAGCTTTTAAACAATTATACCAAAAGTAAGGTGCTAACATTTTGAGCAATTGGGACAACTTAGGAAATCCAATAGGTATTATAAAACACAATATTCGACAGAGTAATTACCAACACCAGCAACAAACAAAACAAACTGTAATGAGTTGAGATTAGCAACGGAAATGTGAAGTCTCTAATGTTAATATGTACTCGAACATTATCGTCAGATTCAACACCTTTTGCAATTATAAAAGAAACATTTCTATCTGCTCATTCTCACATTTCTTTCCCGCGATCAAAGAAAGGCGAGGTGATCATGTTGGCTGATGCACCGAGTGCACAATGTTTGCCTCCCCGAGCGCGGAGTGGCTTCTGGGCAGGCACGGTGATGTTTATGTTGGTCATTTGGTGTATACGAAACGTCTCGAAGGTCGATGTGCGAACGCACGAGGGGAGGGAAATGCCTGGGAGTCATGACCAAGGCGGGCCATTCTCTTGAGAGTGTAAGTAAAGTAAAAGGGCAGAAACATTCGGTGAGGGAGTACCCTATGTGATAATCGGAAGCCTCCAGTTGTGCTTGCTTCCCGGTGGAATTCATACTAATACTATAGTGCGTTCACAAATGTTTTTCCTCATTCGTGTTCACTTTTTTTTTTTGGGGGGGGGGGGGGGGGGGAGTATCTGTTGCATCATTATGAAATTGTTCCCGCCGTCTTATATTTATTCCCACCCAATGAATGTGTCTTTGATAGGTCCAAAGGTAATTGAAATCATGGAAAGCGACGGAAATTCTTTAATATTTTGGCGAGAATGTTTTGAGTTGATGCTAACTTGGGGGTACATAATGATAAGGTTATATGCTGAATCTCATCATTGTCCCTCAGTTGGTTACTGAGTTATGGGTTTTTTATACGGGGGAAAACATTTTTGAACGCACTATAAGTAATTACAAATGTTGAGATGCAGTGAACAGAATCAACCACTGTTTATTACCTTCATTGATCGCATAAAGGCATTTGATTTGGTCAGCAGTGAGGGTTTGTTTAAGGCGCTAAAGAAGATCCGGCAACTCTTCTGTCCATAGTGGAATCATTCCACACAGGCATGAAGGCATACTTAAGTTTGATGGTGCATCTTCACAAGAGTTTGAACTCAAGAGTTGAGTTAAGCAAGTTTATGGGAGTTAAGAAGGTTGTCTTCCATACTCTGTCTTCGTAGACTTAGATGGATAGGATACATTAGGAGAATGGACGATGGTAAAATATCAAAGGACATTTAAAAAATGAATTTCTCATCCTCACCTCACCTCATCTTGTTCCTCTTGTACCTTTCAGGTGTCGAGGATGAAGCATAAACAGCGGGAGAGTGGGCTTCATGTATCGAGATTCCAAAAAGACACCACTGTTGCCTCTGTCCATCGTTTGCGTGGCCGGCCTCTTCTAGCTTCCATTTCTTCTGTATATCAGTGCTTAGTTGTGGTATACTGTTAGTTAGTTGTGTTAATATAGTTATATAACCGAACCATTTAACTTACTGGTTTCTGATGAAATATAGCGCTGCTATAACCTCCATTTTAAGTCCTGATTTCTTCATTTCTGGTTTTCTCTCTTCTTGATACATTGAATCTTCTTCTCAGGAATCTCATTTTTGTTGTGATTTTTATTTTCTCCTTTTATGTCGTTGTCCAGTTTTGCCATTGCTATCATAGAGTTGGTAAGAAGCTTTTGTTGTAGAGTACTTTCTTATAAATGTTTTTTATTTTTGTTTATTTGGTTGTTGCATATCCTTTTTACAGGACATCGCTGTCAACACCAGCATTTTACTGCTGTTGTTGATGTCTTGGCAACTTTTATGTTCAGTAGGTTAATTGCTTTCTGAACGACCAGCTCCCGTACCAACACTTCTTCTTCTTCGTTCATCCGGAGTTTTTTTCGGATGTGATTGCGTTGTGCCTGTTTACAGCAGAGCTGCGTTCTTGCGCCGTTAGGCCGACACATCCGACTTCTGCGGGCATTTGTTGACCGGGTTAACCTTCCCGGGGGTACCAACACTTTAAAACCTCAGCACTGCTGCCAAAACGGTCGCCGCTGTGTTTCGAACGCGTGGTAAGCGGCTCACGAATCGCGTTCGCAAGCCTTTAGGCCAAGGAGATAGTTTTTATGAATTACACGTGGATAATAGATCTCAGGGTCGGCCTCTACTACGATACAAAGATGTGTGTAAGCGGGACATGATTGATACAGGCATTGATATTGCACCTTCGGAGCAAGTCGCCGCTGATCGCGTTGCATGACAAATGGTGGTAGAAAAGTGGGGAAGGGAGCGGGGGTATAGAGATAAGAAATAAAGTAAATACAAGGAGAAAATAAATGCAGATAGGTCACAAACTTGAGCGTGTGAGTCGTCAGATGGTGCTTGATGCTTGAAATGATCATGTGTTCACACGCATCCATTGTGGACGAATATTTACCTGGATAATTGGTCTTTTCAGTCACATTCGCCAACGCCATGGGTTGTTCTTATTATGCTTTCTTGAAGCACAATATAACAAACTATCGTCTGTGAATACGGCAGGGTGCTAGTATATATTTAATGTGTCATCTAATTCTCTAATTCTTTCATGCACTTCTTTGAATGCCAATCAACCGATATTTCTGTGTATTACAAGCAACACCAGCAACAACAACTTCACACTGTTCAATTGTTAACATTTGTTTAAATTTCAAATCCCGAAACAACCACATAATCAATTGTTAACAGTAAGGGAATTAAGCAGGGCATGGAAAACAGAACCACCAAGGTCGCGAGTTGTGTCCTCTGGATGTCATCATTTCCAGGTCTTACATTCTCTTGTCCCCAAACCTGCCAGATCAGAATGATGTCATTGGGCTTGGGCTTTGCCCGGAAGTGGCTGCCACTGCCTGGGAGGCCGCATCAGTTCTCGCCCTCCTCCTATGGGTGTGACCTTTTAGTTGTAAGTTTACCTGTGTTATAGTGTGCAGGAATTCTGTCCATTTCTTTAACTTCAAACTGAAGACACTAATAATTACCCACAAGCAGAAGACACAGGTAGGTTCTAGAAACTGTCGTTTGATGTTAATGTTGTTTAATCGATGACAGCAATCGATAGAGAGATCGACGAAGAAGAAGAACACAACGGGGCCCTGGAGGGAACTCAATTCAATAGTGATCAAGCGAGTTTCTCTTAGTCACATTTAGGGCTGACACACCGTGCAGACAAGAAACTCGATTGTGCAGTTACTGGCTCTTTCTTAAGTCACTTTCGTTTGTTCTGACGTTACAATAATACTCGTTGGTACGGATATTAAAGCGTTGTCTCTGCTAGTCTGTCTGTCCCCCTTGTCGTGAGTGTAGGGGATAGCTGTGTTTTAGGGAGGGGTGGGCTTTAGGGAACGGACTGGCGCCTTTGTTGGTCTGAAGTCTGAAAGAGATGAACGAGTTACATAACTTATTATAGGGGCTGTATACAGTTACAGTACTCTCTTAACATTTACCTCGGTAAATGGATTATAGTAGTGGTTTCAGTAGCCATCACTTGTAGTTAATTGTTACAACAGCCATTACTTGACTGAATTTATTGTAATAGTAATAGTTACTACAGCCATTACTTGACTGGATTTATAGAAGTAGTTACAACATCCATTACTTGACTGGATTTATAGGAGTATGGATTTATAGGAGTAGTTACAACATCCAATACTTGACTGAATTTATGGTAGTAACTTACAGCCATTTGATTACTTGACTGGATTTATAGAAATAGTTACAACATCCATTACTTTACTGAATTTATAGTAGTAATCTACAGCCATTTGATTACTTGACTTAATTTATAAAAGTAGTTACAACATCCATTACTTGACTGAATTTATAGTAGTGACCTACAGCCATTTAAGTACTTGACTGAATTTATAGAAACAGTTACAACATCCATTACTTGACTGAATTTATAGTAGTTGTTACAACAGCCATTACTTGACATAATTTATTGTAATAGTTACAACGGCCATTACTCAACTTTATTTATCATCATCATGTGCAGTGCTACGCTGATAAGCGTGGATGGTCATATTTCTCCATCTTTCTCTATTAATTCACAAAACATGATTCTCTAGGCATCTGTAAAGAAGGTAGTTTGCCGTTGCTTTCCTTCTTAGCAGTGACCATACTGGTTGGTGACCGCAACCATTGTCTCGAAAAAGAGATTCTTTGCCTTGTGTCGTGAAATTGGAGACCATAACCAACAACTATCTGTTGGCTGCTCTTCAACCTCATCCACCACCTGCATCCATGGCTTTACGTAACCCTGATCAGGAGGCTAAACGGGTACTCCACCTTGCCCAAGAGTGTCCCGTAGGCTAGCAGAGGGAAGGAGGCATCTTACTTCTCCTTTGATAGGGGATACCCCTATCCCGCCACCGTTTTATTTATAGTATTAAACAGGCATTCCACAGCCATACTTTTAAATAGATGTGAAACATGGGCAATGAACACACAAGCTGAAAAAAACATCTAATGGTAGTGGAAATGTGGTTTCTGAGGAAAATGCAAAGAATACCACAGACAGACAGAAAAACTAATGAGCAAGTCCTACAAGAAACAAATGAAAACCGTAAACTGATTAGAGAAATTAGACAATAGACAGTAACAATTTTTCGGACATGTTATGAGAAGAAATAAACTAGAGAACTTGGTGACGACTGGAAAGATTGAGGGGAAAAGAACACAGGGAAGGCAGAGAAGTAAATACCTGGATGGCTTGGCCAAGTGGCATGGTCGAGACAAGAACATGGAGCTGATCCAAGACTCTGGTGATCGTATGAAATGGCGAAACATGGCTGCCAACGCTCATCAGCATGGCACATAATGATGATGGAACAGCCATTGCTTAATTGAATTTATCATATTAGTTACAACAGCCATTGTTTGACTGAATTTAAAGTCGTCATTAAAAAGTTGTTGCTTGGCGAATTTATAGTAGTAGTTTCAACAGCTATTGCTTGACTGAATTTATAATAGTAGTTATAACAGCTATTGCTTAATTGGGTTTATCATAGTTGTTACAACAACTATTCTTCTTCTTCTTCTTCTTCTTCTTCTTCTTCTTCTTCTTCTTCTTCTTCTTCTTCTTCTTCTTCTTCTTCTTCTTCATCGTTCCGAGCCATTGAGGTTCTTTGCTGCAGATACAATCCGTCTCCATTCGTCTCTCTGGTTGAGCTTCTCTTGCCAGTTGTTGATTCCAAGTGCTATTACCTGACTAAATGTAGAGTGGTCATTGGTCATTTAAAAGCTTTTGCTTGGCTGAATTTATAGTAGTAGGTACAACAGCAATTACTTGACTGAATTTACATTAGTTGTTACAACAGTGAATACTTGACTGAATTTACATTAGTTGTTACAACAGTGAATACTTGACTGAATTTACATTAGTTGTTACAACAGTGAATACTTGACTGAATTTACATTAGTTGTTACAACAGTGAATACTTGACTGAATTTACATTAGTTGTTACAACAGTGAATACTTGACTGAATTTACATTAGTTGTTACAACAGTAATTACTTGACTGAGTTTACATTAGTAGTTACAACAGTGAATACTTGACTGAATTTATATTAGTAGATACATTAGAAGAAAGTTGCCTACTAAAGACGATAAAGCAAAGAAAATTGAAATATTTTGGTCTCTTGAAACATCATGAAAGTATGGAGAGAACAGTAATGGAGTGGTATATGCCTGGGAAGAGAGGAAGAGGAAGGCCAAAAAGAAGATGGGTGCAGGATGTGGCAGATGGTCTCCAGATAAATGTATTGGATGCGAGACATCTTGCTTATGACCGCGAGGTTTTCTGGAAGGTTGTTATGGGAGCGAGGTTCTGCCAAGGACATGCTATTGAATGAATGAATGAATGAATGAGTGAATGAATGAATGAATGAATGAATTAAGATACACCTTCGTGTAACACATTCTGTGCAGAACATCAGTCTCATCACAACTCACTGAAAATATTCCTGATCATGTGCTAACTCCCTTGCCTCATGCATTTTCATTCATGCTCAGTGTGTCGTCAATGTCCTGTGTCCATGTTTGTGCTGATCATCCACTGCCTCTTCTTCCAAGAACCATGTCTTCCATCATTGTTCTTTGTAAGCCGCTGTGATGTTTAATATGGCTTCAAGGGGGCTTCAAATGAAAATCTGAAATGTTTCTCTGTGTGTGTGTGTGTGTGAATATATTCTGAAAAATAAAAGAACAAATGCATAATTTTTCGATGTAGTCACCACTGCATTCATTGCAAGTCCTCCAGAGCTGATAAAGTGATTGGATTTCGGTAGAAAAAAAAATGATCTTGGTCGCGCTTGTAACAACTTGCACCACCTGCTGTACCTCTTCATCGGACCGAAAAGTTTTGAAACTTCCTACTCCACCCATATGCTTGTTGGGCTGACAGGCATGCATAACCATACTGGACCTTCATTCGATGATGAACTTCTATAGGTTTCACCCCTTCACTGATCAAAATATGGATAACAGAACACTTCTTCACTATGGTGCATGTCAGAGGTGGGAGGTCATATTTAAACTGTCCTTATGACGTCACTGTGTTAATATGCACTGTGATATCACATGCTGAACACTCCTTGCACCCTTAACAACAATTTTGACAGGTTACAAGACAGTGGCATGTATTGTTTAGTTTAGTTTAGTTTAGTCGACGGATCAACGTCACGGCACACAGGTGTAACCCATAAGTGCTCCATTTTCCTCCTAAATCACACCTGAGTCTGGAGAAACTCAGCTCAGTGCATGAACTCCGTAACACCAGCGAGTATCCTGAAATACTTTGGGTATATTTTTAACTTGAAATTTTGCCTGGGCAGCGCCGTTAGGCTACTCTTTTTCGATTTCCAACTGCCAAGGGATTTTTTACGTGCGCAACAATACACACGGATGTCTGATCTCTTTACCCAGAGACCAGGAGAAATTTTATTAATATAAGTCCACATGAAAAAATCCCGGTCTTCACCGGGGCTTGAACCTGGGACCTCCAGCACTCGAGGCGGACACAGTACCTCTAGACCACTCAGCATGTATTGTAATTTCTATCACACTTTTAAGGTTTTCATTTGAAGCCCCCTCGTATTTCAGGTTCTGATACATGATGCTGTTTATGAGCTGGTGTTCTTCGATAGTAGTTACAACAGCCATTAATGTGACTGCTTTATAGTGGTCACCAGGTTTACAATGTGACTGATTTATAGTGGTCACCAGGTTTACAATGTGACTGATTTATAGTGGTTCACCAGGTGTACAATGTGACTGATTTATAGTGGTCACCAGGTTTACAATGTGACTGATTTATAGTGGTCACCAGGTTTACAATGTGACTGATTTATAGTGGTCACCAGGTTTACAATGTGACTGATTTATAGTGGTCACCAGGTTTACAATGTGACTGATTTATAGTGGTCACCAGGTTTACAATGTGACTGATTTATAGTGGTCACCAAGGTTTACAATGTGACTGATTTATAGTGGTCACCAGGTTTACAATGTGACTGATTTATAGTGGTCACCAGGTTTACAATGTGACTGATTTTTATAGTGGTCACCAGGTTTACAATGTGACTGATTTATAGTGGTCACCAGGTTTACAATGTGACTGATTTATAGTGGTCACCAGGTTTACAATGTGACTGATTTATAGTGGTCACAGGTTTACAATGTGACTGATTTATAGTGGTCACCAGGTTTACAATGTGACTGATTTATAGTGGTCAACCAGGTTTACAATGTGACTGATTTATAGTTGGTCACAGGTTTACATATGTTGACTGATTTATAGTGGTCACCCGGTTTACAATGTGACTGATTTATAGTGGTCACCAGGTTTACAATGTGACTGATTTATAGTGGTCACCAGGTTACAATGTGACCTGATTTATAGTGGTCACCAGGTTTACAATGTGACTGATTTATAGTGGTCACCAGGTTTACAATGTGACTGATTTATAGTGGTCACCAGTGTTTACAATGTGACTGATTTATAGTGGTCACCAGGTTTACAATGTGACTGATTTATAGTGGTCACCAGGTTTACAATGTGACTGATTTATAGTGGTCACCAGGTTTACAATGTGACTGATTTATAGTGGTCACCAGGTTTACAATGTGACTGATTTATAGTGGTCACCAGGTTTACAATGTGACTGATTTATAGTGGATCACCAGGTTTACAATGTGACTGATTGTATAGTGGTCCACCAGGTTTACAATGTGACTGATTATAGTGGTCACCAGGTTTACAATGTGACCTGATTTATAGTGGTCACCAGGTTTACAATGTGACTGATTTATAGTGGTTCACCAGGTTTTACAATGTGACTGATTTATAGTGGTCACCAGGTTTACAATGTGACTGATTTATAGTGGTCACCAGGTTTACAATGTGACTGATTTATAGTGGTCACCAGGTTTACAATGTGACTGATTTATAGTGGTCACCAGGTTTACAATGTGACTGATTTATAGTGGTCACCAGGTTTACAAGGGTTCAGTAGTTCAGGAACTTATGACAAGTCTAGCAAACCAGTAAGGAATTTACATGATCCTAGAAAAATACTGCTCATGAATCAAAAAGGTAATTGGAGGGAAGGCGCTGGTCACAGGTGCTGGAACTTTAATAACCCTTCCCCATCATGTTTAATGCCATAAATGGAAGAAAAACAACAACAACAACAATAACACCTATTACAAGGGCCTTAAACTGAATTTGTAGTGGTAGTTATAATGATGAGGGGCGGCTGGCCGAGTGGCTAAAAATGCTGGGTTGTCCTTCATGAGACCCAGGTTTTGAATCCTCGGTAAGGTATGGATTCTTTTTGTCGGGGGCAACAAGAAAACCTTAACCTACACATTTTGTGGTGACTGCACTAGCCAGGCTGCCTTAATTCCTCAGGCTCAGGAACTCCTTGTCCTACACTGCAAGCTACGATTGGCAGTAGATGACAGTTATAATAACCCCCAGCAGCAAAGGGCCAGTGTGATATTGGCACCTTGCCGTCTTGACAGACAATAGTTTGTGCTTCAAAAAGTGACCACATCTGCCATCATGCTGCTGATTGGTCTATAAAAATTAGGGGCTAGCACCATATACCCTATTCATCTCAAAAAGCATGGCTGCGGGTTAATTTCTTCTTTTAGTTTATTAACAATAGGGGCAGTCCCATGTGAAGTGTTTGGCCTTTACATATTCTAGAACTTCACTTAATTTGGTCCACGAAATAAAATGATGAAGTGACCTTATTCTCTTCCTCACTATTTTTGCTGATTTGGAAACATACCGCCTTGTGTTGGTTTTCTTGCAATGGTATGAGTGTTGGTCATTCATAAAGCATTGCAAACTACTGAACATAAACTTGCTAAGAAATCACAAACAGCCAAAAAAAATACTGAGGCTAACTGCGACATCCTGTAAAGGATATGCAACTAAATATAGATATAATCATTAATACAAGTGTGGAGCACACATGTTAGAGTAATCACTAGGAGACTACGCTGATAATGTCATGAGTTCGGATGAGGATTTATTGCCTGCATTTGTTGTCTGTTGAAAGAGAGAGAGAGACTGACCACCTCGTCATCCTTGCACTAAGTCTTTAAATTGTTATGGTCCTGGCACATCACAGGCCCACAGCAGGCTTCTGCTTCGAGATTTGTTATATGTTGTTTCTTTTCTGTTTGTTCACTGTGGATTTGTTATATGTTGTTTCTTTTCTGTTTGTTCGCTGTGGATTTGTTATATGTTGTTTCTTTTCTGTTTGTTCACTGTGGATTTGTTATATGTTGTTTCTTTTCTGTTTGTTCACTGTGGATTTGTTATATGTTATTTATTTTCTGTTTGTTCACTGTGGATTTGTTATATGTTGTTTCTTTTCTGTTTGTTCACTGTGGATTTGTTATATGTTGTTTCTTTTCTGTTTGTTCACTGTGGATTTGTTATATGTTGTTTCTTTTCTGTTTGTTCGCTGTGGATTTGTTATATGTTGTTTCTTTTCTGTTTGTTCACTGTGGATTTGTTATATGTTGTTTCTTTTCTGTTTGTTCACTGTGGATTTGTTATATGTTATTTATTTTCTGTTTGTTCACTGTGGATTTGTTATATGTCGTTTCTTTTCTGTTTGTTCGCTGTGGATTTGTTATATGTTATTTCTTTTGTTTGTTCGCTGTGGATTTGTTATATGTTATTTCTTTTCTGTTTGTTCGCTGTGGATTTGTTATATGTTATTTATTTTCTGTTTGTTCACTGTGGATTTGTTATATGTTGTTTCTTTTCTGTTTGTTCGCTGTGGATTTGTTATATGTTGTTTCTTTTCTGTTTGTTCGCTGTGAACTTGAGCATAGTCCAGACTGGGCTGATATTTGCATGTGGGCTAGCTTACTCTTTCACCAGCATCCCTTGCCATAAGACGAACCCACTCCGACTTCTGAAGAACATGTGATTTAGATATCCAAGTCAAGAACGAGAAGTCAACATGTTAGTTCTTCTTCTTCTTCTTTTTGCGTTCATCTGGAGAGTTTTTTCGGACGTGATTGTGTTGTGCCTGTTTACAGCAGAGCTGCCATCCTGTGCCTTTAGGCCGACACATCCGACTTCTGCTGGCATTTTTTGACAGGGTAACCTTCCCGGAAACATGTTAGTTCAACAGGCCGGTGTAGGGGTTGAACCCGATATCCCCCAAAAGCACACCGGAAGTTTCAGAGTGAGTGCTCTTATCAACTCATATGTAAGATTGCTGCCAAAGAGATTAACTGACTTATTCTTTGTCTTTCACTTTTTAGCTGTGGAGTTGTGCCTCATGACCACCAATAGGCTAGTGTATAATCCTGTATACAGCCAGAGCTCTCCCTAATGTAAGAGTAAAATATAAAGGTCCCGTCTACACACCTTGAGGCATGTTACTAGACACATATTTCTATAGGATCAATCTGTGCTCGTTGGGGTGGTGTGGCTTGGGAGCGGTGTTGCCTTTATGTCCTCCTTTACTTCCCAAGACATTTCCATGTAGCCATTTTAGGCGGGGTCGATTTAAATAAAAATGTGACTGTGAATTTGAACCAATGACCACTGGGCTGGCAGGCAAGCGACTAGCCGTGATGACACTATGGCCCCCAAGTATCGTCTAATGTCAATATTTATTTGTCACTCAGATTTAGCATTAACAATTCCCTTTTAAATGCTACTCTTTCAGTGTGTCTTGTGACATATGGCTGGTTCTTTCATTAGTTTTATACTGCTATTGACTGCTATGTTACCACTTTAAACCTTTTACTGGAATACAGGTAAAAATCCCCGGTTTGACAAAACATTTTTATACAACTGAGGTTAAATAAAAATTCTGGCAAGTACACTCCGTGACAAATGCGTGGTTAAGTCGTCTTCTCACTCTGAAAAAAAAAAATCCATGTGACAGAAACCAGCAATAGCATAATTATCCAAAATGACAGTTTAAGAAATGCTTTCAATTCATTCATACACTAACCTTCAGAGACAAAACATGTCTGCCGCACTATTAAAAACCTTACCTTAAAAACCAAAACCCTCATACTTCGACGTTTAGTTTTGCATGTACTATTTTTGCTGGTATTTAAAGTGCATATACTGTTTGCCAATTTCAATACGTCAGTCAATGGATGAAAGTTTATTCAGTTTCAGTGTTTATTTTAGGCAGCAGAAATGCACTCAGGACATAAACAAATTCACTTGTATTATTAATTGACACTTTTAGAAGTAGAAGAAAGAAACTGAGATTAGAAGATGCATTAGGCAAGATAACAATTGAAAGCTATATTTACCACACTGGCATTCAAACTTGTAACCTCCAAATGACGTCACCACCACTCTACAGGAACAAAGTGTATCTTTGATGGATGGCCAATTCGGCCATGTTCTCATTATGGTAAATTATAGCTTTCAATATTTGTATTGTCTGAAGTGTCCTCTAATCTCTCCTTCTTTCTGCCACTACGATGAGTACTAAACAATACTTGAGAACTTGTTTATATGTTGTCTTAGTGGCCTTAGAGGAGCATCTGGCCAATGGCTAGAACTCTGGAGCGACCATTCAGTAGACCTCAGTTCAAATCCTTGGTAAATTGATGGATTTTTTTTCTGTTTCGGGAAAAAAGAAAACCATAACCTGCAAAGTTTGCGGTGACTGTGCTGGTGAGGCGGCCTTAATTCCTCAGACTCAAGACCTTCCTTTCGTACACTGCAATGTACAATAGGTCCGTAATGACAGATTTTAGTTTAGTGGCCTTAATGGCTTCACAATAGTTAATATTTCTGTGTATTAAGAAATGCTGTCAACTTGTTTATTAAAGGTTTCTTTAAGAGACTGTCGGAATTGTTTTCATAAACCAGAAATAAGGAAACTTTCCAGTGAGTGGATTAATGTACAAAACTTTCTTGCACGTATGCAACAAATTAGACACTAGTAGAATTTGACTGGCATATCGACAGGTGCATATTGCAGAATAAATAAATACTATTTTGGGGAGTTTCTGAGGCGAAGTGGTAAAGCCGTTTGACTCGTGCTCCGAAGGTTGTGGGTTCGATTCCGGGCCGCACCCTTCGGTTTACGAGTTAAATGTTTCGGAGACTCCTGTGGGTCGTCGCTAAAAGCTACAGAGTTCGTGCTTTGTGCGACGCTTTCCGTGCTGCGGAAAGAGACCGAGCCATATGGGATAAAACCCAGTGCAATGAAGTCGACCCTGTCGACTTTTAAGCGACTTTTTATTTTGGCTGAAATACAAAATACACATGGTCACTGATATTGTTCGAATGTGGAGTTTGTTAACCCCATGGAAGATTAGATTGAAAAGGAAGTACTTCTGTTTGCATAGCAACAGCTGGAATCACTGAATTGGGAATTGTTAATGTTTCTGTTTTACCAATGTTAGCAGCATTAGCATATCATGGTTCTTGTTTTCCTAGTAATAAACAATGTGCCCACAGTTTTGCACTGCTCCTGCCTTCAGCAGTATGTGTTAGTGGGGCAGTTTCATAACCAATCCATCCTTTTATTGCCTGAAAAACAACTTGAGATTGGGATTGATTGCAATGTTTTGCAAAGGATGTGCAATAAAAAAAAAATCTAGACAGTCACAACTGAGTACAAATTTAGTTTCTTCTATCTTGTCAATAACAAGTTGTGTTGTTTGTTTGTAGTTAGTCACAGTTGCAAGTGCAAGTGATTTTTGTTTATATATAGTAAGTTTGCCACACTTGGAAGTTGATGTAGTCAAACGTTTAATGTGCTCTTGTTGAGTGGTCTGCGGTAGAGAGTTCATTCTACATGCTGGTCGTTAGACTTCTTGTGTTTGACTTCAGGATGTAAATTACATGTACTCCTGAGGTTGGAGTGGATTCACCTGATGGTGAAGGACACCAATAAATATGGAAAGCCTAGTCCACTTCCCAGTAGTGGCAACTACTAGTACAGGATGTATTATTAATGACTCGGGTTTTTGATAATATTTGCAGCTCCCAGTTTTGTATTTACCTTTTATGTTGCATGAACTCCACAGAGGGTGAATTTTTG
>JACEFZ010010283.1:0-26644 GCA_014155875.1 Cepaea nemoralis | reverse complement strand
GATGAGGTTGCTGTAATCAGTGTAATCAATGATGAGTGTTGCTGTAATCAGTGTAATCAATTAGTGTTGCTGTAATCAGTGTGATCAATGATGAGTGTTGCTGTAATCAATGATGAGTGTTGCTGTAATCAATGATGAGTGTTGCTGTAATCAACGATGAGTGTTGCTGTAATCAACGATGAGTGTTGCTGTAATCAATGATGAGTGTTGCTGTAATCAATGATGAGTGTTGCTGTAATCAATGATGACTGTTGCTGTAATCAATGTTGAGTGTTGCTGTAATCAATGAGTGTTGCTGTAATCAATGTTGAGTGTTGCTGTAATCAATGTTGAGTGTTGCTGTAATCAATGTTGAGTGTGCTGTAATCAATGATGAGTGTTGCTGTAATCAGTGTAATCAATGATGAGTGTGGCAATTCCTGCTCACCCGTGTTGTTGACTTCTTTGAATGTTGGCTGCGAGTTGTAATTCTGATCCAGTTGTAACCAGCCAGAAACGTGGCTGGTGTGCGTGATATGACCAGCTAGTCACCCAGTGCCAGGTTGTGTGTGACGCTTGTATTGTGTGCGTTGATTGTGTGTGGCACTTGTTTTGTATGTGGTTGATTGTGTGGGTGTCACCAGTGAAACATAAGGAAGAGAATCTACGAGGATAAGTTAAAGAGAATCTACGAGGGTAAGTTAATAAGTAAGTCACAAATGGGTGTAGAGAAATAACTAACTATGATAACAACTTGAAACCAGTTTATTTTTATACATACATTGTCCCTTTATTTCTCAACATAATTTCTGCCAATATTGATGCACTTATCCCATCGTTGTATCAGTCCTCCCAAACCAGCTGCATAGAACTGCATGCTTTGTTTTCATTTACCTGCCAACCCACAGAACTGTGTGGCTGGCTTACTGACTCACCCTCGTAACTTTTTCTACCCAGCTATGCACCGCTTTACGGGAAATCGCTAGGGCTAAGTCCACCGAAAACTCACCTTGGCGGGAGACATTTTGCAAGTGATGCTGAAGTTGAATGTGAAGTGAAAATATGGTTTAGAAAACAGAGCACGCAGTTCTATGCTGCTGGTTTAGGAGGACTGATAAAACGATGGAATAAGTGCATCAATGTTGGTGGAAATTATGTTGAGAAATAAAGGGACAATGTATGTATAAAAATAAACTGGTTTCAAGTTGTTATCAATCATAGTTAGTTACTTTTCTACAGCCATTTGTGACTTACTTATTGACTTAACCTCATACCACGAGTGATAGCAACAGGTTGAATATGGTCATATTATTGGTGGTCAAGTCAACAACACAAAAGAAATAAAAAAATCAGTATGTTGGTAGTACGTGAAACAGTGCTGCTCTCAGACCACACAGAGGGATATGCTCCCCACATCCAGCAGATGCCCTCGTGTTATCTAGGGAGGCAGAGGAAGCTCTAATAGAGTGGGAAGCCATGAGTTCTGAAACAACATGGACCAGAGACTAAATGTGAATGTCCTGCAGTGTTGGATACCAGCAAATGATCAGGAGGAATCAGTTAAGGAGCAAGTTTACACAACTACAGAGTGTTGTAGGTAAGCACAGAACTGGCAATATCACAGTTCCCATGGGTGACCTGAATGCCCAGATAGGATCAGATAACGCAGGTTACGATGAGATCATGGAGAAACACAAACTTAGGGTAATGAATGAAAACGGAGAATTATTTGGCAATGTTTGCGCAGTGAATCAATGTGTCCTTGGAGGAAGTGTTTTACACTTACAAAAATACAAAACACAGCCTGGATGTCATCCAACCACCACACTGTTCATATCTGTTTTCAATACATATAGATCATACAAACAAAGTGTAGATATGCCTTAAACCATTAGAAAATACAGCACAGATATATAGACATACATATATATATACATACATACACATACATATACACATCATATATATATATATCCATCCATCATGTGCCATGCCGATAAGCGTTTTCGGTCATGTTCTGCCATCTCACTCGATCACCAGAGTCGTGGATCAGCTCTGTGTTCCTGTCTCAACCATGCCACATGGTCAAGCCATCTAGGTATTTACTTCTCAGTCTTCCCCTTGGTCTCTTCCCTTCGATCTTGCCAGTCGTCACCGAGTTCTCCAAGTCACCATATATATAATACTGGTTGAGACACTGGGCACACAACTGGAGCTGGGAACTAGCTGAAAGAATGGCCACACAACGTGACTGTCTGGAGCTGGGAACTAGTTGAAACACTGGGAACACATCTGGAGCTGGGAACTAGCTGAAACACTGAGCACACAAGATTGTCTGGAGCAGAGAACTAGCTGAAACAAAACAAGTCCACCCCACATCAGCTACCACAAGTGCCACATATAATACAGACAGTTATGATATTGCTGAAAATGTTTCATTTATTCTAGTTATAATGTTTAATGTAGTTTCTCTGTTAAACACCAAATATGTTATATTCATCTCCTCCATGACAACATATCTCATACATACACTCACATATGCATACAATGTCAGAAACTAGCTGTTATACATCAACAAGTAATACCATGTAACCATCCATAGCTACACAATCTATATCAAATGTAAGCATCTGGATTTTGCATGGCTGCAATGTTCACTAATATTGCAAGGTTGCAAGCCCTTTAATATTGCAAGGTTTAAATGCCTATTTCTGTAAGCAAACATATAAAGCCTAAAAGCAGACAATAGTTTGTTATATAAGTCAACAGACTTGTTACTTGTAGGGCTGTAGGGAAAACAATCTATTCTGTTATATAAGTCAACAGACTTGTTACTTGTAGGGCTGTAGGGAAAACAATCTATTCTGTTATATAAGTCAACAGACTTGTTACGTGTAGGGCTGTAGGAAAACCATCTATTCTGTTATATAAGTCAACAGACTTGTTACTTGTAGGGCTGTAGGGAAAACAATCTATTCTGTTATATAAGTCAACAGACTTGTTACTTGTAGGGCTGTAGGGAAAACAATCTATTCTGTTATATAAGTCAACAGACTTGTTACTTGTAGGGCTGTAGGGAAAACAATCTATTCTGTTATATAAGTCAACAGACTTGTTACTTGTAGGGCTGTAGGGAAAACAATCTATTCTGTTATATAAGTCAAACAGACTTGTTACTGTAGGGCTGTAGGGAAAACAATCTATTCTGTTATATAAGTCAACAGACTTGTTACTTGTAGGGCTGTAGGGAAAACAATCTATTCTGTTATATAAGTCAACAGACTTGTTACTTGTAGGGCTGTAGGGAAAACAATCTATTCTGTTATATAAGTCAACAGACTTGTTACTTGTAGGGCTGTAGGGAAAACAATCTATTCTGTTATATGTCAACAGACTTGTTACTTGTAGGGCTGTAGGGAAAACAATCTATTCTTTATATAAGTCAACAGACTTGTTACTTGTAGGGCTGTAGGGAAAACAATCTATTCTGTTTATATAAGTCAACAGACTTGTTACTTGTAGGGCTGTAGGGAAAACAATCTATTCTGTTATATAAGTTCAACAGACTTGTTACTTGTAGGGCTGTAGGGAAAACAATCTATTCTGTTATATAAGTCAACAGACTTGTTACTTGTAGGGCTGTAGGGGAAAACAATCTATTCTGTTATATAAGTCAACAGACTTGTTACTTGTAGGGCTGTAGGGAAAACAATCTATTCTGTTATATAAGTCAACAGACTTGTTACTTGTAGGGTTGTAGGGAAAACAATCTATTCTGTTATATAAGTCAACAGACTTGTTACTTGTAGGGCTGTAGGGAAAACAATCTATTCTGTTATATAAGTCAACAGACTTGTTACTTGTAGGGCTGTAGGGAAAACAATCTATTCTGTTATATAAGTCAACAGACTTGTTACTTGTAGGGCTGTAGGGAAAACAATCTATTCTGTTATATGTCAACAGACTTGTTACTTGTAGGGCTGTAGGGAAAACAATCTATTCTGTTATATAAGTCAACAGACTTGTTACTTGTAGGGCTGTAGGGAAAACAATCTATTCTGTTATATAAGTCAAACAGACTTGTTACTTGTAGGGCTGTAGGGAAAACAATCTATTCTGTTATATAAGTCAACAGACTTGTTACTTGTAGGGTTGTAGGGAAAACAAATCTATTCTGTTATATAAGTCAACAGACTTGTTACTTGTAGGGCTGTAGGGAAAACAATCTATTCTGTTATATAAGTCAACAGACTTGTTACTTGTAGGGCTGTAGGGAAAACAATCTATTCTGTTATATAAGTCAACAGACTTGTTACTTGTAGGGCTGTAGGGAAAACAATCTATTCTGTTATATAAGTCAACAGACTTGTTACTTGTAGGGCTGTAGGGAAAACAATCTATTCTGTTATATAAGTCAACAGACTTGTTACTTGTAGGGCTGTAGGGAAAACAATCTATTCTCAAAATCTTCAAGAGAAGAAAATACACAATCTTGTTTATGTCACAGTCTTCATACAATCAACTCCAGAATTCATCTCCATCGTGTTATGTCACTGACACACGTGAGATAACCCCCATGGCACATATAAAGCTACCCCCATGACAAATGCAAAAGGTCAATCACATAACCTCTCAGATGGCCATGGCAAAATGGGAACAAATCTTCTAGTCACGACACCACCATCACCCTCACAAAGTCCATATGCCAAGTTATTAATTTTTGTACTCCCAACAGACACATATTTTAACACTATTACCATTCACTTTTTAACCCTACATAGGTTCACTTTTAACCCTACTGGGGTTCACATTCTAACCCTTCTGGGGTTCACATTTTAACCCCATCAGAATTCATATACTTTTTAAATTCAAGCGACTATCATTGTGGCCACATAAATTTCCACTCGGGCAGAAATAAAAACATTGACAACAAAGACATAGCAAGGAAATATTAGATAAAACAATGCATCTAAAATTATGTACAACAGATTTACATCAACATGAATTATGTGAAAACTGGCTTAAGTTGTAACAATGTGAAAAGTGGTAAACACTGATCAGAAAACTGAGCTAGAAAAACATGTCGAGAAATGAGACACGTGCTGAGGTCAACTATGAGTAGTGAGCTGAGACAGATGGGTCAACTTTAAAAATGTAAACAAATCAAACCAGTGTTATGGACAACATACAACAATCTGCAACATCACACATACAGACAACACCACCTCCCACATACAGACAACTGTATAAACTGGCTAGTACAGATATGCATTGAACCACCACATACAAACACAGGCAAATATAACAGCACAGGACACACACGTGCACTCATTCAAACGTATATGAGGGGAGGATGAGGGCCTGGGGTCTGAGTTGTGACTCTCCAGGAGGTGGGATAACGTAAGTCATATAAAATACACAATAACAATATAATGATGAGACAGAATTCACAACCTGGGGTTCAACAAGGTCACTGGTCAACATGTTTCTCAGCTTTACCTGCAGACAGACACAACTGCACATAAACATACCAGCAGATAGAGTACAGGTAAGAGCTGACCCACACAGGTATGTCAGGTGTGATCAATGAACTAGATACAAGATCACAGACATGACAGCACACTCCAGGTACACATAGACAGCAGACAACCACACTCTCTCATGTGTACATCAGACAACCACTCTCGCACGTGTACATCAGACAACCACACTCTCTCATGTGTACATCAGACAACCACACTCTTTCATGTGTACATCAGACAACCACTCTCTCATGTGTACATCAGACAACCACTCTCTCATGTGTACATCAGACAACCACTCTCTCATGTGTACATCAAACAACCACTCTCTCTCATGTGTACATCAGACACCACATTCTCTCATGTGTACATAAGACTACCATACTCTCTCATGTGTACATCAGATAACCTTTTAACTTTCTAACTCATAAATTCAACAATGTAAAGGACAGGACAGAGATGGAAGCAGACTAATGATCATCATAGACAGGACATCAGACAACCACACTCTCTCATGTAAAAATGTGATCTCAATTATTTGACATCTCAGACGATGGTCAGACTAAGCCACGCCCACCTTGCTGGTGGCAATATGCACATTACTGTCAGCTTCAGACATCCGTCCATTCACTTCCCTGCCGACATGTGTCAGCTTTCTGTGGAGTCTGTCTGTTTATGACAGTCTGGCGTATGTACTGCAGATCAGCCTGGTTTGACCAGGTAACAGCTCTGTCCTGGTTGACTAACTCATCAGTCTTGCCTGACAGATGATCTCACTCAGTGTGAACTTACGATGCCTAGTTACATACCCAGGTATCACATACATACCCAAATGTCAACTACAAACCCAGGTGTCAACTACATATGCAGATGTCCACTTATCATTGCTGACAACATATCCATGGACACAACTAAAGCTCACTGGATTCACTGGGTGTCAACTTATACATAATGAATTAACAGAGAGTAGGAAGGAAAGCTTCGCTGCGTGGTATTGCATCTGTTCATTCAGTCATGATGATAACACAGACACAACCTATTCAACAAGAGAATTTCCTACACAAACAGGGATAGTCGCTGGGATGTCCAAAACTATTAAAGATAGAATGCTGGAAAAAAAATATCAAAAGATAAAATTCTAAAGATTTGATTAAAATAAAACATGAGTGGTTCAAAATGAAACTGGGCATTAAAAATAACGGAGACTGGAAATGTTAAAACACAAGCAGGTCTGGTCACATGGCAAGCAGGTTTAGATATATCATGGATGTACTGTTAGCACAACACACAACTGTCCAGTGAAGGACACAACTGTCTAGTGAAGGACACAACTGTCCAGTGTAGGGCAAACCTGTCCAGTTAAGGACACAACAGTCCAGTGAAAGCCATCTCAGATGAGCCTTCCACAAACCAGCAGACTGGGC
Organism: Cepaea nemoralis; assembly: GCA_014155875.1. Lineage (NCBI taxonomy): Eukaryota > Metazoa > Mollusca > Gastropoda > Stylommatophora > Helicidae > Cepaea > Cepaea nemoralis. The sequence continues at coordinate 19,719 of JACEFZ010010283.1, read as the reverse complement.
ACAAACACGTGCTCCAGTCAGACAACAACCAGGTCGGCTCATCCTTGTTTCTGCTTCAGCTTCCTCAAACGCTGCAGGTTCTCCAGGGTGACCTGGTCGTTGGGGCGTAGCTCCAGGCCCCTCAAGTAGGCCTTCTCGGCCTGCTGGTACTTGTTGTTGATGTGCAGCATGGCTCCCAGGTTCATCCAGGCCGCTGCTTCCTGTAGGGTGTCAGATCAAACATGTCTGTGATGAGAACTACAACTTAAGTCAGGCTTCTCTTATAGAGATACGAGGTGATAGATGTCACAAGTTCTAGCTTATAGGCACAGCCAGCAGGTAGTGTTGCTGCGGTGTGAAGTGTAGAGATGTGAGGTGATAGATGTCACAAGTTTTAGCTTTACGGTACAGGTAGCAGATACTGTTGATGTGGTGTGAAGTGTTAGGCCTTCACATTTTCTAGGTCATGAGAAATGGGGTGAGGGTGGTCAGTTCCCTGCCCCATCATCCTGCCTTCCCATCAACTCCAAACATGGCCTGGTATCCATGTGATGAGGCTGTGTGGACCCCAGACCTTTATAAGTCAGACACACTCACTCAGCCTGAGCGGGGGATTGAATCTGGACCATGTCTAGGCAAGCCAGCACTGTCACAACTATGCCCCCACTGCTCCTGTAGGTACAGACATGGGGTAACTGGTTGCCTTGCTGGTCACAGACATCTCTGCCACCCACAAACCTGACCCACCCAGCCATGGAATATGAACCAGACCAACCCAGCCGTGGAGCAACCATCCAGCCACAACCCCAGCTAATCGCCGTGTAATGTTCTGACCCATGACCTGCTTGTAACCCAGTATGCTTCTCCTTGGACGTGATGTTCCAGTACCAGCCTGGCATACCCCGCTGGTTTCTGAGCTTGGAGAGGGGAAGGAGAGTTTACACACAATCCCCATGGAGATGGTACTTTGGTATTGGGTTGTGGGAGAACTGCCTACACCAACCTCACTCCGAGAGATGCAAGCCATTCTCAGGGCTCCAATGACTTCAATCGGACTTCAGAAGATTCACCAGCCATCCAGACGAGGCTGGATTCATTTTTAGTTGTATGTGGTTGGAAACAACATGCCTCCTCAGCTGAGCAATAAACTTACAACCTTTATAGTTGATGTTGTATGGCCCTGGTCATCATATCTGTTTGCAGCTTCCTGTCTCCCATGTTGCCATACAGATGTTCCCCACTGCCAGGCTGTCTGAGATGTTCTCTCAAGCCCCCCACCCCCGTTCAGTTCTGTCCACAGAATCTGGAAGGTCAACTTGTGATAGTTTAGTTTAGTTTAGTCGATGGATCAACATCATGGCACACGGGTGAAGTATAAGTGCTCCGCTCTCCTCCTAACTCAAACTTGGGGTCTGGAGAAACTCAGCTCATTTCACGAACCCCGTAGCACCGGCGAGGATCCTGAAATACTTTGGGTAGATTTTTAACTAAAAATTTTTGCCCAGGCAGCGCCTTTAAAGCTACTTTTTTTTGATTTCCAACTGCCTAGGGATTTTTTATGTGCGCAACAATAACAGGGGAGCCCGATTCACTACCCAGAGACCAGAGGAAATTTTTTTACTAGAAGTACACGAGAAAAAATCCTGGTCATGACCGGGGCTTGAACCCGGGACCTCCAGCACTCGAGACCACGTGATATGAGTGACCAGTTCTTTGTGTGAATTGTTGTCTGTCACATTACACAGCAATATAGACCATGAACCCATGAACCACAGCAGCTGGTAGTGACTGCAGCAGAGACCTGAAGGCTGGTTGAGTTCCCAGCCAAGGATCCCCACTTACACAGCATCACACAATACCACAGATAAGGTGGCTGAAGCTGCAGAAGCTGCTGAATTAGCAAAGCAATACTCTAACTATCCACCTGTCAGAGCTTCGATCCTAGACCAGCTGCCAACCAAGGCTTAGGGCCTGGTCTGCCTTGCGATAACATTTAATCTATAGGTTGCATTTCCTCGTATGAAAATGAGGCTTGTACCCTCCCAATTGCTCTTTTGGCTCAGCCATATCTGACTAAGACCTGACCAACAACTTTCGGAGCTAATAAAAAGCAGGAAGTACCATCTACTGTCATACGGTAGCTGAGTCATATCTGGCTAAGACCCGACTAAAAATATGAATATGATACTTTACAATCATAACATCATGAGCCTTATTCTATTTTCTCTGCTCCCACTCATGACAGCAGAAACATGTATGCATGACCACAATCTCAGCAAACACATGAACTCATCTACTGGAAGCAGCTGTTACAAGGTGAACAGACACAGAACTCACACAGACAATGTCAAGAATACAAACATGAACTCATCTACTGGAAGCAGCTGTTACAAGGTGAACAGACACAGAACTCAAACAGACAATGTCAAGAATACAAACATGAACAATATCTACTGGAAGCAGCTGTTACAAGGTGAACAGACACAGAACTCAAACAGACAATGTCAAGAATACAAACATGAACTCATCTACTGGAAGCAGCTGTTACAAGGTGAACAGACACAGAACTCAAACAGACAATGTCAAGAATACAAACATGAACTCATCTACTGGAAGCAGCTGTTACAAGGTGAACAGACACAGAACTCACACAGACAATGTCAAGACAGGAAGGCTTACATTTGGTTTCAGCTTGGCAGCAGCAAGATACATTTCCTCCGCTTTTTGCTTCTTCTGGGCATCTCTGGAATATATCACATCACATATGTCAATGTAAGCAGGTGGAGGGTATAGTTGAATGCCTCACAGAGACTGACTACAGTGGATGGGGAATGATGTTGGATACATGATACCACCTGCTGTGATACTCAACAAGAGCTGATATTCAACAACTAGGAACAACAACATACACTCAGCATGCACACAGAAGAGAACAAAACCAAAACATTAGGAACTTGAGCCTGAGGTAAACTGGCAAACACATTAGACAAACTGCTGAACAATATCAAGTAGAAAACGAACACAGGGAATACAAGAAAAATTTAAAAACAAAGTATACACAAACACAATTAGTCTACACCTCTGGTACAAAATAGCTACAGACAGATAGAGCGCAGACAGATAGAACACAGATAGATAGAACACAGATAGATAGAACACAGATAGATAGAACACAGATAGATAGAACACAGACAGATAGAACACAGATAGATAGAACACAGATAGATAGAACACAGATAGATAGAACACAGATAGATAGAACACAGATAGATAGAACACAGATAGAACACAGATAGATAGAACACAGATAGATAGAACACAGATAGATAGAACACAGATAGATAGAACACAGATAGATAGAACACAGACAGATAGAACACAGATAGATAGAAACACAGATAGATAGAACACAGATAGATAGAACACAGATAGAACACAGATAGATAGAACACAGATAGATAGAGCGCAGACAGATAGAACACAGATAGATAGAACACAGATAGAACACAGATAGATAGAACACAGATAGATAGAACACAGATAGATAGAACACAGACAGATAGAACACAGACAGATAGAGCGCAGGACAGATAGAACACAGATAGATAGAACACAGATAGAACACAGATAGATAGAACACAGATAGAACACAGATAGAGCGCAGACAGATAGAACACAGATAGATAGAACACAGATAGAACACAGATAGAACACAGATAGAACACAGATAGAACACAGATAGAACACAGATAGAACACAGATAGAACACAGATAGAACACAGATAGAGCACAGACAGATAGAACACAGATAGATAGAACACAGATAGAACACAGATAGATAGAACACAGATAGATAGAACACAGATAGATAGAACACAGATAGATAGATAGCAACACAGATAGATAGAACACAGATAGATAGAACACAGATAGATAGAAACACAGATAGATAACACAGATAGATAGAACACAGATAGATAGAACACAGATAGATAGAACACAGATAGATAGAACACAGATAGAACACAGATAGATAGAACACAGATAGATAGAACACAGATAGATAGAACACAGATAGATAGAACACAGATAGAACACAGACAGATAGAACACAGATAGAACACAGACAGATAGAACACAGACAGATAGAACACAGATAGATAGAACACAGATAGATAGAACACAGATAGATAGAACACAGATAGAACACAGATAGATAGAACACAGATAGAACACAGATAGATAGAACACAGATAGATAGAACACAGATAGATAGAACACAGACAGATAGAACACAGATAGATAGAACACAGACTAGATAGAACACAGATAGATAGAACACAGATAGATAGAACACAGACAGATAGAACCACAGATAGATAGAACACAGACAGATAGAACACAGATAGAACACAGATAGAACACAGATAGATAGAACACAGATAGAACACAGATAGATAGAACACAGATAGATAGAACACAGATAGAACACAGATAGAGCGCAGACAGATAGAACACAGATAGAACACAGATAGAACACAGATAGAACACAGACAGATAGAACACAGATAGATAGAACACAGATAGATAGAACACAGATAGATAGAACACAGACTAGATAGAACACGCGATAGATAGAACACAGATAGATAGAACACAGAAGATAGAACACAGATAGGGTAGAACACAGATAGAACACAGATAGATAGAACACAGATAGAACACAGATAGATAGAACACAGATAGATAGAACACAGATAAAAACACAGATAGATAGAACACAGATAAAAACACAGATAGAAAAAAAAAAAAAAAAAAAAAAAAAAAAAAAAAAAAAAAAAACACAGAAAAAAAAGAAAAACACAGAAGATAGAACACAGAAGATAGAACCAGATAGAACCTGAAAAAAGATAAAAACACAGAAGATAAAACCCGAAGATGAAAAGAACACAGATAGATAGAACACAGATAGAAAAGAAAACACAAAAATAGAACACAGAAAAAAAAAGATAGAAAACAAAAATAGAACAAAAAAAAAGACAGATAGAACCAGACAGATAAAAACACAGATAGAAGAACACGGGACAGATAGAACCCCGACAATAAAACAAGGATAGAACAAGACAATAAACACAGATAGAACACAGACAGATAGAACACAAAGAACCGGGACAGATAGAACACAGATAGAACACAGATAACACAAAACACAGAAGATAGAACACAGATAGAACACAGACAGATAGAACACAGATAGAACACAGACAGATAGAACACAGATAGAACACAGACAGATAGAACACAGATAGAACACAGACAGATAGAACACAGATAGAACACAGATAGAACACAGATAGAACACAGACAGATAGAACACAGATAGAACACAGACAGATAGAACACAGATAGAACACAGAAGATAGAAACACAGATAGAACACAGACAGATAGAACACAAGATAGAACACAGATAAACAGACAGATAACAGATAGAACACAGACAGATAGAACACAGATGATAGAACACAGATGATAGAACACAGAAGATAGAACACAGACAGATAGAACACAGAAAAAAGATAGATAGAACACAGAAGATAGAACACAGACAGATAAAGAAACAGACAATAGAACACAGATAGATAGAACACAGATAGAAGACAGAAGATAGACACAGATAGAAGAAACAGATAGATAGAACACAGACATATAGAAACACAGATAAGAACACAGACAGATAGAACACAGATAGAAAAACAAAGATAGAACACAGATAGAACACAGACATATAGAACACAGATAGAACACAGACATATAGAACACAGATAGAACACAGACATATAGAACACAGATAGAACACAGACAGATAGAACACAGACGGATAGAACACAGATAGATAAAGAACAAGACAGATAGAACACAGACAGATAGAACACAGATAGATAAACAGAAAGATAGAACACAGATAGATAGAACACAGAGAAAAAAAAAACACAGAATATAGAACACAGACAGATAGAACACAGATAGAACACAGACAGATAGAACACAGATAGAACACAGACAGATAGAACACAGATAGAACACAGACAGATAGAACACAGACAGATAGAACACAGATAGAACACAGACAGATAGAACACAGACAGATAGAACACAGATGGATAGAACACAGACAGATAGAACACAGATAGATAGAACACAGACAGATAGAACACAATAGAACACAGTAGAACACAGACAGATAGAACACAGACAGATAGAAACAGATAGAACAGATAGAAAAAGAACACAGAGATAGAACACAAGATAGAAACACAGACAGATAGAACACAGACAGATAGAACAACACAGATGAACACAGACAGATAGAACACAAAAGAAACAGAAGATAGAACACAGACAGATAGAACACAGATAGAACACAGATAGAACACAGATAGAACACAGATAGAACACAGACAGATAGAACACAGATAGAACACAGACAGATAGAACACAGATAGAACACAGACAGATAGAACACAGACAGAAGAACACAGAAGATAGAAACACAGAAGATAGAACACAGACAGATAGAAAAGACAGACAGATAGAAAAGACAGATAGAACACAGACAGATAGAACACAGACAGATAGAACACAGAGGGATAGAACACAGACAGATAGAACACAGATAGAACACAGACAGATAGAACACAGAAGATAGAACACAGACAGATAGAACACAGATAGAACACAGACAGATAGAACACAGACAGATAGAACGCAGATAGAACACTGACAGATAGAACACAGACAGATAGAACGCAGATGGATAGAACACAGATAGATAGAACACAGACAGATAGAACACAAGACAGATAGAACACAGACAGATAGAACACAGACAGATAGAACACAGACAGATAGAACACAGACAGATAGAACACAGACAGATAGAACACAGACAGATAGAACACAGACATATAGAACACAGACAGATAGAACACAGACAGATAGAACACAGACAGATAGAACACAGAGGGATAGAACACAGACAGATCAGATAACTGGCTAGAGACCGGATACCTGTAGGCACTGGCAGCGTTGTAGACAACGTCAAAGTCCTGGCTCATGTGCGGCAGGATCCTCTCAAAGATGTGAACAGCATCATCAAATCTCTTCATGGAGGCATACATTTGGGCTAGGGATGAAGTAGGAACAACATGGTCATTGCCATACGACGCACGTCAAAAATAGAGATTTAGGAAGAACTGAAATTACAAGTGCAGCACGGCAAGTGAACGCACACACGTAAATATTGGAAACGGGACGTCATAGAGAAACAAGACGGCAAAGACGATCCATGAAGAAAGGAAGGCACAGAGTTATCAGCGGGACAAGAGCTTGAGATGCAAATGACGAAAGGGAGTGAACATCCAAAGAATATAAGGACCAGAGGAATGCAAGAAGAAGCAAAGATGAAATGAGGACAGAAAGATATTTAGCACGGAACACGGAAAGAAGAAGATAATGAAATAAGAGTTGATAGACCGTTGGTTCAGAGTCACAGAAAGGTCATCCAACGAATAACGTAACAAGCTTCAAGTATGGCGTAAGTAGTTTAAGTAAGAAGATGTTCTATAAATGTGACAGCATAGGGCAATGACATGCTAGACTTTAGTTTTGTGCTGTTTAATGAGGGACTGGAAAGGAGATACAATGTAATGCGAGCTAGAGAGTTCATGTGGAGTTCTCTGCATGTTGTATGCAGTACGGTGCTTCAATACAGACTCAAAATATGGCCTGCGTGTCGGCGTTGTTCATGAACAATTTTTAATAGTTCTGCTGTTCAATTCACATTGGTTATTGAGAAAATACAACCTAGATAAAATGAGCTAAACTGTGCCATGGAATAGTGGAAGTAATACATGGCAGTCATGCCACCAGATGGGATATAGACAGAAGTAGGAACAATGAGATCATGACACAAGATGGGATGTAGACCTATCCAAGCCCATCACTGTACTGCCACCACATTACCAGTCCATTCCTGTATCACCGACCCACTAGGGTACCACCAGCACTTTACAGTACCACCAACCCACCAGTGTACCACCAGTACTTTACAGTGCTACCAACCCGCCAGTGTATCACCAGTACTTTACAGTGCTACCAACCCGCCAGTGTATCATCAGTACTTTACATTGCCACCAACCCGCCAGTATACCACCAGTACTTTACATTGCCACTAACCCACTAGTGTATCACCAGTACTTTACAGTGCCACCAACCTGCCAGTGTATCACCAGTACTTTACAGTACCACCAACCTGCCAGTGTATCACCAGTACTTTACAGTGCTACCAACCCGCCAGTGTATCACCAGTACTTTACATTGCCATTAACCCACCAGTACTTTACATTGCCACTAACCCACCAGTATACCACCAGTACTTTACAGTGCTACCAACCTGCCAGTGTATCACCAGTACTTTACAGTACCACCAACCCACCAGTGTATCACCAGTACTTTACAGTGCTACCAACCCACCAGTGTATCACCAGTACTTTACATTGCCACTAACCCGCCAGTATACCACCAGTACTTTACAGTACCACCAACCCACCAGTGTACCACCAGTACTTTACAGTACCACCAGTACTTTACAGTACCATCAACCCACCGGTGTACCACCAGTCCATCACAGCGCTGGTAGATTACAGCTGACGCGTATGGTCTTACCTCTGTGAAAGTCAATAGTCAGGTCTGAGGGATTCTGCTCTTTTGCTCTATCCAACCAGTTCTCAGCCTCTTCAAACAAGTTCTGTAGACAAATCACCAACAACTGAATGAATGCATGCCATGCTAAAAGCAACATGATGATGATAATGTTTGTATGTCATTCTTTCTGTCACATAATTAACTACCACAAAAGTAACCACTGCTGCAGAGTGAACAGCTAGGCACAGAGGGACAGACAATGAGACACTGCCCTGAGACCATGCCTTCAGACACAGACCAAACATGTTCAACACACACACGCAAGTTATCCAGTGATGGCAAGTAATTAAGTGATTAAATGGTTGAAGAATGGATGGTCAAGTGGTTAAAGTATTAATGATAGAGAGGTAAATAGATAGAAGGGCCAATTGTTAAAGATAGTAAAGGATTAACAGTCATAGGTTAAAGGGTAAGTGACAGAGTGGTTAGAGAACAAACAGAGAAACTATCAAGGGTTAATGATCAACAAGAATAATTCTGAAATAGTTGAAGAGTTCAAAGGTCACAAATTGAAGGAGGAATAATGGTCACGTTGTAGGAGAGGGCAGGAGAGGAAATAGTAAACATGACAGAATATAAGCAGGACACACTACCATGAACACATGACTTTGATCTCTGAGAGAACAAAGAGCCACTGTTTGTCCACATACAACATTTAGAAACTACTGTTGAATGAGAGTTGTGATCTCTAAGAGAACAAATAGCCACCGTTTATCCACACACATCATTTAGAAACAACCACTGTTGAATGAGAGTTGTGATCTCTAAGAGAACAAATAGCCACCATTTATCCACACACAACATTTAGAAACAACCACTGTTGAATGAAAGTTGTGATCTCTATGAGAACAAATAGCCACTGTTTATCCACATACAATATTTAGAAACAACTACTGTTGAATGAGAGTTGTGATCTCTGAGAGAACAAAGAGCCACTGTTTATCCACATACAACATTTAGAAACAACAGTGTTGAATGAGAGTTGTAATCTCTGAGAGAACAAAGAGCCATTGGCCAACTACATACAACATTTAGAAACAACCACTGTTGAATGACAGTTGTGATCTCTGAGAGAACAAATAGCCACTGTCCATCCACATACAACATTTAGAAACAACTACTGTTGAATGAGAGGTCAGCTTGGCTGAGAGGGTCAACACACTCATGCATAAACTGCCTGTGCTCTGACAGCAAGTTCATTCCACACAGCAGTCACCTGTACTTAAACGTTGAATTCTCATTCAGAAAGCAATGTGAAACTACTGAACACAAAACTGCCTAGCACATCAAGCTGGGGTTGATGGCCACTCCCTGCAAGGACATGCCAGATGTCGGGTCAACTGTTGGATGCTGCATGCTCCCTGACACAGGTCAAGGCTACTCACCTTTGCCTGGTACAGTTTTGACATGGTCAGGTAGGCAGGTAGATGATCTGGCTTGACCTTGAGGGCCTCCCTGTACCATCTTTCAGCATTGGCTAGCTGATCCATCTTGAAGTAGACTTCACCTGGAGGAGGCAGGGAGACAGGAGAATGTAAACTGGGTGTGTGGTTTACACGTGTTGGGATTATATTGTGTGTAAACTGGGTGTGTGGTTTACCAGTGTTAAGATTATGTTGTGTGTAAACTGGGTGTGTGGTTCACCAGTGTTAAGATTATATTGTGTGTAAACTGGGTGTTAGTTAGTTAGTTAGTCGACAGATCATCCTCATTGCACATCGAACCATTCAGTCCATAAGTGCTCGGATCCCCTCCTCAGCAAATCCCGCAGCGTGTAGCGGCTAACGACGCCAGTTCTGTGTTGGTTTATCAATCTTCTTTGGCTTCCTGCGTAGTGTTCTTGTTTGGCCACCCCTCTTTTAATTTGCTGCTCTCGCAGTCTGGCCATTGTTGTAGATTCACAGTCATCACTTGGTTCTCGCAAAAGTCTTACTTCTCGTAGAGCATTCAGAGTGTCAGCCTGGTCCATGGCGCGTCTGCCCTCCACAGTAGCCTTACCTGCGAGCTTGTCAGCCCGCCCATTTCCTTGTACTCCCGCATGCCCTGGTACGAAGATGAAACTAATTGCCAGCCGAGACCGCTCCAGAGACAGCAACCATTCTCTTCGGATTTCCCCCCCCCCCCCCAATCTCTATCCTCTTGAGCATGTTCATTGAGTCGCTAAGGAAACAAGCCCTCGTGAATGTCTGTGTCTCGAGCCATGTTATTGCTTTACTTACTGCCATGACTTCCATGGTCAGGCTACTTGTGGTTTCAGTGAAAGCACCAGAGTCCTCCTTCACAATTCTCCCTCCGGCCCGAGCTGTAAAGGCCCATGAGCTTCTCACATGTCGGACGACCGACCCATCTGTGTAGATGACCACGTCACCGTCTAGCGAATTCTCGAAAATCAACGCTTGTACTTAAGCCTCCACAGCAGCCGGATTATCTTGTCTGCATTTTCTATCTAGTTGGATGCAAACTGAAAAGGATGTGCAGAAGTCTGTTGGCACTTGCACCCACTCCTCGCCAGGTTCTAAGTCCTCAAGTGAACACACCTGTTGAAGAATGTCTTCGGCTTGACCCATCCACGACCGTCCTCTTTTTAACCTGCTGCCCTTCACCTTCCTAATTTCACTATGCAGTGGATGTTGTGTGTTTGCGTTAATTCTGAGGTAGGCGCGTTCCCTGCAAACTTGTATTCTCTCTTCAATGGTTGGAAAATCAAGAAGGTAGCGCATTGCCCTGCATGCTGTATCTCTTGTACATCCAAGAATAATGCGCATAGCTTCATTCTGTATCCTTTCCATCCTTTTTATCTGCTTATGGCTGAGAGTCAGGATTGCCATTGCATACTCCAAAACAGACATGACCAGCCCCTCGTACAGAAGACATAGATGGCGCTGCTCACAGTTTGCTGCCGCCATCACCCGCATCGCAGCCAAACCCCGCTTGGCCTTTGTTATCACCTGGTCTATGTGCACATTATAAGCAAGGCTTCGATCAAACCGTATCCCCAGGTAATTCATTGCCTGTGTTATTTCCACCGTCTCTGAACACAGCATTACAGTTGGTGTTGGAGTGTTGACAATATGATTATTCAACGAGAACCAAGTCACTGTTGCCTTTGTTGGGTTGACCATTGCCCCAGCTTCATCACACCAAGTACTTATGCGATTGAGTTCGGTTTGTAGTTCCACAGCAACCTCCTCTCTATCCTTACCCTGACGATACACTAAAACATCATCGGCATATGACAATGTCCTGCCAGGTCCAGTGATCTGCTCACTGGTGATTCTCACTGTGTAGGCGTTGAACAGTACCGGAGATAATGGTGATCCCTGTGGTAGGCCAGGATATATTGTTGGTTCCGAACTCCAACTGCCACATCTAAAAACTACTTTCCGTTGGAAGAGGGCTGCAGCGATCCAACTAAGGAGGAATGGACTTACGTTTAGTTCAAGAAGCTGAAACATTAAAAAATCCAATGGTACTCTGTTGTATGCGTTCTCAAGATCAATCGCTGCAGCAACGGTTTCAGTGCCTGAGTGGAAACCTTCATAGACATCATGGGCAAAGACTGCTGCATTGGTCCAGGTTTCTCTTTTTGGACGGTACCCACCCAGGGTAGGTGGGAAAACACCTTGCCTCTCTAGCTGGCTTGATATTTTCCTGGCAATTACCTTCTCCAGCAGCTTGCCTATTGTATTCTGCATGGTTATAATTAGATATCCCTGAATTTTTTTGTGGTCTTTGTCAGGCTTCGGCAAGGGAATCAGATAGCTGTGTAACCATTCCTCCTTGATGCTAGCACTCCCTATACTGTTGTTGTACATGTCTGCTAGTTTCTCTAGCTCATTATAAAATGGGTGTGTGGTTCACCAGTGTTAAGATTGTTGTGTGTAAACTGGATGTGTGGTTCACCAGTGTTAAGATTATGTTGTGTAAACTGGGTGTGTGGTTTACCAGTGTTAAGATTATGTTGTATGTAAACTGGGTGTGTGGTTCACCAGTGTTAAGATTATGTTGTGTGTAAACTGGGTGTGTGGTTTACCAGTGTTAAGATTATGTTGTGTGTAAACTGGGTGTGTGGTTCACCAGTGTTAAGATTATGTTGTGTGTAAACTGGGTGTGTGGTTCACCAGTGTTAAGATTATGTTGTGTGTAAACTGGGTGTGTGGTTTACAAGTTCTGAGATTATGTTGTGTGTAAACTGGGTGTGTGGTGTGTGATACATTCAGTGTGTGATATACTGAGTGTGTATGTAATGACACCTACCAATCATATTGTAGATACTCTGGGGAGGGTAGTGGTCTGGCCGTCTCTGCAAAGCTTTGTTGAATACTTCCAATGCTTCCTGTAGAGGAACAGACACACCAGACATTCTATGAGAGACAATAAGATTACCTACAATGTGGTAAACAACACAAACATGTCAAATAGTTAAACAATTATCCTCCAGTCGTCGTCTTCTGCAAAAGTGTCACTTGGGGCGATGTCTTCCGACTTCGATGGTTGAGATTTGTCTCCAGGATTACTCCTCCCATAGGCAGAATGCTTTCCTGGGCTGGTGGGCTCTGCCTGCCCACATTTCCTGTCAGGCTTTGTTGTCCCGGCCTTTGTTCTGACAAGAACTTCCACAAGGCAGTGGTGGTTTGGCATTCAGAGCGTCCTTCACATCGATGGATTTCCTTCCAGGGTACATGAACTTCATCAGCCTCTAGTTAGTTCAGCAGTAAGAGACTTGACCTTTGTAGATATGTGACAATATCTAGGAAGTGCTTCATGACACTGTGACATCTGTGGCAGGCATATGCCATGACCAACAGTCATGATCTGCCGTGGGCAATCTCCTGTTACACCCACAGACAACATTAGTTCATGGCAGCAATCTTGTACTCTCTATGCCAATCTCTCTCAGATGAGCAGCAAAGTCAATAAGAAGACAACCAAACAGATGAGCAACAAATTCAATAAGCAGACAACCAAACAGGCGAGCCACAAAGTGGTGGCAAATGCTGGTCCAATATCATGATGTTCTGTTAGGTCTGTCCAGTGCTGGTCCAATATCATGATGTTCTGTTAGGTCTGTCCAGTGCTGGTCCAATATCATGATGTTCTGTTAGGTCTGTCCAGTGCTGGTCCAATATCATGATGTTCTGTTAGGTCTGTCCAGTGCTGGTCCAATATCCTGATGTTCTGTTACATCTGTCCAGTGCTGGTCCAATATCCTGATGTTCTGTTACACCTGTCCAGTGCTGGTCCAATATCATGATGTTCTCTTACATCTGTCCAGTGCTGGTCCAATATCATGATGTTCTCTTACATCTGTCCAGTGCTGGTCCAATATCATGATGTTCTGTTAGGTCTGTCCAGTACTGGTCCAATATATTGATGTTCTGTTACATCTGTCCAGTGCTGGTCCAATATCATTATGTTCTCTTACATCTGTCCAGTGCTGGTCCAATATCATGATGTTCTCTTACATCTGTCCAGTGCTGGTCCAATATCATGATGTTCTCTTACATCTGTCCAGTGCTGTTTCAATATCATGATGTTCTGTTAGGTCTGTCCAGTACTATCCTTGCTCATGGTTGGTTGAATTTTGCAGCTGAAGGTTATTTATGGAATAGGGAAGCCAGCCCCAAGCCCAGTCCTCCTTTGTTGAATGTTAAGTAAGACATGCATGGCAGGTTACAGAGTGTCACTATTCTTTGCTTCCCTTAAGGGTCACAGTAACACATAAGTGGAGAAATATCAATGAAATGTCTAGTTCAGGTCTAGTTCACATTATATGAACTAATCAATGAAATGTCTAATTCACGTTGTATGAACTAATCAATGAAATGTCTAGTCCAAGACTATTTTTACAATGAAGAACATTACTGATTAATGACAAGTCCAGATAAAGTCTATTCTAAGATGAACATGATTAATCAGTGAAAAGTCGTTCCAGTTTATTTCACAGTAATCATTGTGACCAATCATAACATGTCTTTTTTTTAAAGTATAATTTGAACTGTATATATAAGAATAAGCCATTTGAATTCTATTTTAAGTATAAATGATGCTATTGTCATAGGAGGTAGAATATCAAGGACAGGAAGATGTAATTTCCTATACTTAAGTGCTCAAAGATAAAGAAGCGCAACACTGACTTTTAATGGGCCAGAGAAGAAAAGGACAATAAGGAGAAATAGAGAAAGAGCACTGTGTATATCCTCCTCTGTTAACAAGAAAAGGGGTAGAATTAAGACAGAAGATTCCAGGAGTTCTCAGGGCGGGGGATGTACTGTTGTACACCCCAGATAGAAGATTACACTGCTGGACTGTAACAGGATCAATGAGTTTACAAAACAAACTACAGACTAAACAAAACAAATTAGGAACAACAAAATTAGGTTTTTATTGGCAGAACTGCATGATTCAGGGACAAAACAGGCATCTTGACATGTCACATAACTGACATATACAGAAATGGGAACCTATGTTCCCACAGTAATCACTGCTGCCTAACATCGCTATGCACATGACTAGGTACCCATCTCCACAAACCAACAAGGACATGGCAACAACAGAGCCTCAACGTAAACAACAACATAACAGCAGGTATGGACTCTCTATTGTAATCATCTCAGGACTCATGGACAGTTGGTACATACAGAAATGGGAATCTGAAATCCCACAGAGATAACTGCTGCCTAGTACTAACTACAGGGGCGGTCTCTAAATGACAGTGAGACCTCAATCATGTTCAGTTGAGTCGAAGGGCACCTTCAATACCCACACAAGACACCCGCATCACATAAGTCGACTGGGACCAGATACAGCGAAACACCATAACATAACGAATAACAAAACTATAACCCTAACAGCAGAGATATAGTGGCATAAACACGCATAGACAGGTATACGAAGGGGTATTAGAAAAAAAAGGGGGATGTGAGTGGCCTACGACATTAACCAGAGCCGGGGCTCAAGTTTGCTCTACAAACCACAAACATGGCCAGAGGTCACTACCTGCAATGCATGACAAGGTACAACATCTAATTAATAATCATCAAAGCATCATTATTTGCATCAACACATGGACTTCACAGGACAACAACTACAACAACGGTGTATGCAAACAGTGTCCTTGTGGCACAAACATAGACATGGACTGTGTAAGTTCACACCAACCACATGATACTTCAACTGGACAACAATGACATGGATAGGTTATAGGATATACTCCACATAAAATATAAACAGAGCACACACGCTCTACAGCATCCTTCGGAGTGATTGGGCCCACAATTAATGCAACAGCCACCACCATATCATGGGACAATCTTAATGTGAGGGCGGATCATCCCTCATCACAATGCTCGCAGCCTTTCCTGGCTTCTCATCTAACTCAATATTTACTTCTTGAACACTCTCAGTTCAGGGGGGTCATTACCTACAGATCTCTGACACAACACAACTTCTCATCCCCAACACCACAGGCTGAGAATACCACTCATAAATGCCAATGTTACACAGCAACACTCATCAACTAGTCAAAATCAACACCGAACACAACTCAGCTACACCGGTGTACCACGACTCTAACAGGACAACACCATTTGAACATGTACATACAGGACATAAATACAATCCAATGCACCAACAGCAATCAAGCAGACAGGATATGCAATTCAACTTGACATCACCAACTAGATGTGTCATTGTACTGATGACAACTAGACAACATCACTATACCAGAAGTACAGTTCTACACATAACACCAGCAACAATCAGGACACAGGCTATAACATAAGTCACTGCCAACAACTCAGACATATAACACCACATAAAACCACAATCATCAAATGATCGCTCTCACCATAGCCATCACCACAATCACAATCATCTTAGCTGACATCACTACATGGTCACCCTCACCATGACAAAGCTCTCAATAATACCCCAGATTCATTATGGGTGCCTTATTCAGCACCTCTTGCTTTGTCAGGAGACTATTCTTACTAGTTCACATGTGTCCAACCTGAGCAACACAGATCATTATCCCCATGAACACTATTATAATCATAAACCACCCTATCATGTGTAGTGTTCAACCTGGCACCTTCATCACTACACCCAGTCATGAATAATTATTACCATAGCTCCATTTATCTAGAAGAACATAACATACATTGTCATCAAGCACCATATATCTATTACTTTCACCGTGCCACTCTACACCTTCGTACGCCAGCAATCACTATAGGTTTGGTGTTCTTGAGTCGTGATAAGTCATCTGACTTCAAACACACAATATAACATAATGGAGGTGTCTCTCATCCCCTGGCACCCTTTACTTTCCATTACACATGAGGCATCTCACTACCTCAATATATTATAATATAAAGACACCGGCCTTCCCCTTTGTTGTGGGAAGTTACATAAACACATCCGTACCATGTTTCCAGTTCAACTTCATGTTCCTCATTCTAGACCAGACTGGTATAACCACCCAGTTATGTACTTTGCCTCCCTCTTACTGACTGTACAGTCCACCTGGAACAGCCCTGGTTACCCCAGGCCATTCAATCTACTGTTATCTTCAACCTCACCATGCTACTATAATAATGGCATATTATATTATATATATCCTGCACACCTAATCTGGCCACCTCCATACAGAAATATCACCCACATAGAATTAACATAACCTAATATTTTATACTACAGTGCTCCATATTTTCCTCTTCACTGTTGTAAACAGCCACAACCATTATTTCATTATTTCCTCATATTTTTATTCTAGTGCTCTGTATTTTCCTCTTGTCAGAACACAGACTTTACAGAACAATACATCCTCCTCTACTCTGGACTATGATACTACATATTTTGCCTACTGTATTGAATTCTGGACCTATCAAATTCTATAGAACTACCAAACACAGTACAGTATCGATACTTGATTACTTCCAATTCGTACTGGCACTGCGCTGTCTGCTATATTAAATCTAAAAACCTACAAATATACACACCATCATATGAGAACAACCTTTCTCCTGCATCGTCACTGAATACCCCTGGTATTAGTTTTCTTACTACATCCCTGCCAATCTGCAGAGTAGCACTTTTACAGTTACTAATTGAGGCGAACCCATGTAGTTGTCATTCTGCCGATCGTCGCCATTTTACTTGTGAAAATAAATACTAATTTTTATTCACTTAGGAACAGAAGATTTCCTCATTCTAGGTAACACTATAAACCGAACTACACCGAATTGTACCTCAAACCTGTGGATGTTAAGTTTGGAGCTTCCAGTTGGAAACTAGCAAAGGCACCACTATCCTATCTTTAATTAAGCTATCTAAATAAATTTAACTCACCAAGAGTGGGCTTACAAATTGCCAGTTATTTTGATGGATTTCCTCGGTCCTCGTGTGTGGGCCACACAAGCCAGTCATGGTTAAATCTAGAGGCATTTGTGACTCCCTGCTCTGGTCCAGTGACTGGGCCTCCCCATTCTATACTACAGCGATCTACATCATCGCTCCTTCGGCCACGGTTGTCTGGTTTGGAGAGACCGGGAAACTGACACGCGCCTCTATTTATCCTCACTTCCAGAGCGGCTTCCCATCGTACCCCAGGGCACTGCAAGGGATGCTGGTATTGGTAACATTATCATCATCATGTATCGCGCCAGACTATTACACATCACACCCCCAATTTTTCGACGGCCCCCGTCGAACTCTAGACCCTTAGGGTTTAGACAAAACACTAGAGCTATTTAAGTAAACAATCAATTAAGGGGGTTTCATCACGGGACTTAAACCTCTCAGCATAAAATTGTTACCAGTTATATTTTCTGAACCTGCCTTAAAAACATACATCAGTGACAATTTTAAAAAATCAGTCCCTGACAAAAGATAATACCATATCTTATGAGTGGCCATGAGGAATATGCAGTCTGCATACACAATAAACTAGCAACCCTGACATCAACATCAACACTTAGCTCCATGGATGCAGTACGTAGGGGCACCAAAAAAAATTTCACACAGGCATCCTCTTAAATTTACAATCCCTACTTGTAACCCAAAAACAACAATGACCGGAATAACATGCATGCTATCCACTAGATCACCTGCAAACCAAGATGTAGACATCCCTGCCACTGAAAAAAAAAATATAATTCCCATGACTATGCAGGCAAACCCAGTTTTTGTTTTCCCGGTCTGATTCTGGTAGCCCCGCTTCAGCCAGCCGCATCCACCAGTTCCATGGGATGAGTCAGTAATTTCTCAGTTGTCACCATGGTACCCAAATGAAGCGGGGTAGGAAAATACCTGTACATGGGAAACAAAACAAAGCAAAACAAACATGCTGGAAGACATGGCGTCTTAGACTCACTTTCTGTGCGTGGGGATTCCCAATTCGAATTAATATTGCATGACACAAAATAATTAACTAGTGTCAGGTTCTTATATTCGGCTCGTTGGCTAACACATGTGAGACAGTACAAGTACAACGTGATTCGACGTAAGACACAGCAACACAAGTTCTATGGATTTATTACCACATTAAATACATAACAATCGTTACAGCAATGTACAACATATAACAACTCACTACCACAATACAGCTCATAGGTCTGACGCTCACAATATCAGTCGTTCAGCTCACAACCACGGAGATTCACACAACGCCTTGCTCTCGACACACACGTCCATCCAGATGTCCAGTCCCAGCCTAGTCTGCGATTATCACACACCCTGTCCACTGCCTCTCGTGGGGTCACGTGGCTTTGCGTGCGTCTGTCGTCAACGCTGGTCGCGTGTCAGGTAAGAATCTTGCCAGCCGACAACTCTTGTCCGCCGGGTGCCGTAACGATGTCGCTGCTAGGCTCTGACATTCTCCCCGGGTACTTCAATGAAAGATGCCATCTTTCATTCATGATGTATGTATATACTCGGGTAGTGTTAATTTCATGTCAGAGACTACCTTTTCCCG
>JACEFZ010010282.1:0-27290 GCA_014155875.1 Cepaea nemoralis | reverse complement strand
GGGCGCTGACGGCTTTCCACTTTCTTCCAATTAGCAGAGCGGGGCCTGAGGTACCGGCCATTTTATGTAGAGACTCGTGCAGCATCATCGCGATTCTGGCTTTTCCGACTTTCATTTCTTCCATGATGGACGGGAACGGAGGATAAGCTTACTGTGCTTGCAATATAGTGCGACAGTCGTGAGGCATGTTGGTGCTCCAAGCCACTTTCTTATGTACTTACTTATCTTCCCCTCCATGGTGCTTACTGTGGTCGTGACCTATACCATATATCAGCAGCGGCCACAGGAGTTTCGGAATAAGCATGAATTGGAAGCACCAGATTTTAAATTTGCCTATCAGCTTGGTTTTATGGATGGTACCCAGACAGTTCGTCAGCACTTCTTGCATCTCTACCACCGCGATCATTTCCATCAGGGTTGAATCATACACATTTCCGAGATTCTTTACCGGTTTCTCTAACACCGTGGGAATCGCTTGCCCGGCAATCATGAACAACCTTTCCGCAGCTCTACACTTCACAATCGACAGGCTTCTCGATTTTTTAGACTTGAAGGTAATCCTACACTAGCGAATCAGATCGTCCAGTCTGGGGAGGATGCTGCGGGCATTACTCTCCTTTGGTGTCGGGATTGTCGTATCGTCCATGAAGGCCTTCAGCGGCAGAATGGTCCGTTTCTCGCTGAGTTTCGGATCGTGTGCTTATCCGGATGATCCAGGATCATCTGCATGGCCATGACAAATAGTATCGGCGAAATCGTAATCCCATTTCAATACCGACCTGCAGGTCGATTCATCTCGTCGTGAACGTCTTGGTAGAGAAACGAAGAGACAAGCTCGTGAAGTACTGCGTAAGCATTTCCGTATTGTTCTCGAGCACGTTATAAGCCTTGAGTGCATTCCACAACATTTGGTGGGACACTGACCCATATGCGTTGGCCAGATCCAACCATATCAAGCTACTGGGGTTTCTACTTCTTCATCTTCGCTCTCTGGATAGTTTCCCAGATCATGGTGCCGTGTTCTAGACACCCGGGGACACGAGGTATCCCCCCTTTTTCAACCGCCGTGTCTACGTACTTGTTCGTTATCAAGTACGTCGTGATTCGGCTGGCCATGATTGAGAAGAATATTTTCCTCTCGACGTTCAGGAGAAAGATTTGCCTGAATTGAGCAATACTGGCTGAGTTTTGCTCTTTGGGAATGTAGATTACGTTGGCTTTCTTCCACTACGTGTATCAACGCGGATCTGAGTTTCCGGTGTAATTTCTTAAGGACATTTTTTAAACTGTGTAAGTCAACCGTTAGACCCCGGTGCCAACTTCCCGCGTGATGTCTTACCTACCGTAACCACATCGCTCCACATTGGCATTGAAATCCACCGCTGATTTGTCCGGCCAATTGAGCCCCTCAATCTCTCTGAGTGGGACGTCCCGTTGAGCATCGGAGTACGTCGTCACGAGGTGGTTATCCAGCTCCTCTTTGCTGACATTGAGAATGCTGGATCGCGGTTGTTTGAACAAGTCCTGTGCAAACTTGTATGGTTCCCGGAAGAATCTCTCACGTTCCTTTCGGGTTTTCCGCCTGTTCCTGCAGAACCGTTCGGCTCGGTTTGGGACATTGTGCCTGGCTTTCAGATGTTGTCACGCCTGGCGGAAGCCCTCTTTCTCACGGTCGGCCGCTGGTTTCCACCGTTTCCGAGCGGCTTTCTCTGTGCTCTTACTTCCTCCAGCAGCGTCTGCCGCCTGCTCTTATGCGGGCTAGCTGCTTCCTTCTTTTCACTGCAACCAAAGTGAATCAGCAAGTGGAGGTATACTATCTCTCCGAACTTTAGCAACTTCGCCTCAAGGAACTTGTGTCTACGTTCTTCCTCTAATACACGGGACAACGTTCGTCTAATTGTACCCACTCTACCTCCTTGGTAGCATTGGGGAACTTGATCTTCACCTTGAGACTCTCGGAAGGTTGCTCCGGTGCGTCACAGGTGACATCGATTTGAGACATTTCAGCACTGTGGGGTTCCTCCTGGCTGAGATCCTCTAGTGTCTTATGTATATTCCGTTCACGGGAGAGATGTCGTGCCTTCTGTAACGTACTCTCGCCCTTCTTTCGTCCAGCCTGAATTCTCATTCCCTGGAAGGTGCCGAAGCTTTTACCATAGATATATGACCAGCCCGGTCACTTGGCTGAAGTCAGGGTCGATTGGACCGAGAGCGTCGTCACCGTGTGGTCGCCAGTGGATCCTTCATGCTCCCCCCTTTCGGAGGATCCAAGGGGTATCTATTTGTTCTTTCTTTTTTTTTCTCTTGTTCTCTTGTTTTGTTTGTTTATGCCCTCACCTCGTCACACCAAAGTGTGGTTATCAACCTTATCAGATCCATCTTCTTCTTCATCTTCTTCAATATATATACTGAGACGGTGGCATGAAGGAATATCAGCAGCAGAATTGATCCAAAAAGCCAAAGACCGAGATCTGTGGAGAGCCATGAATGCCTACGCCAGCTGGCGGGGAACATGATGATGATATATATATATATATATATATATATATATATATATATATATATATATATATATATATATATATATATATATATATTATATATATCCATTGGCACCTTGCCGTCTTGACAGACGATAGTTTGTGCTCTTAAAAAGGCATAATAACTTTTAACTATGGCGGTAGCGAGTGTGACTGATAAGGCCAATTTGCGCTGTAAATGTCCGTTCACAGTGGGTGCATGTGAACACGTGGTCATTTCCACCATCATGCACCATCTTACGTCTCAAACGCTTGGTGTGTGACTTTTCTGCAATAATTTTCTCCTTTGACTTTATTCCATTTCTGATATTTGCCCTCCATGCAACACGTTCAGCGGCGACTTGCTCCCAATGTGCATTATCAATGCCTGTATCAATCATGTCCCGCTTACACACATCTTTGTATCGTAGTAGAGGCCGACCCTGAGATCTCTTACCCATCTGTAATTCACCAAAAAAGATATCCTTTGGTATTCTACCATCATCCATCCTCCTAAGATGTCCTATCCATCTAAGTCTACGAAGACTGAGCATGGAATAAACTGTCACACAACCTGATCTTTCCAATACTTCAGTATTTGTGATTTTGTCTTGCCACTTAATACCAAGAATTCTTCGCAGACACCGCATATGAAAGCTGTTTAAATTGTTCTCTTGGTGTGAGTAAGTTGTCCAGGTTTCACTGCCATAGAGAAGAGTACTAAGGACACAGGCTTGATAGACAAGGACTTTTGTTTTGGCAGTAAGCTTCCTGTTCTCCCAGACTCTTTTTCTTAACCTGTTCATTGTTGTTGCTGCCTTACCAATCCGGATGTTGATTTCCTGATCTAGGGATAATTTGCTATTTACCACTGATCCTAGATATGTAAAATGGTCTACTATCTCTAGTTCGGCGTCGTCAATAAAGATTGATGGTACCCCATGTGCACCTTGTGACATAATCTGTGTCTTCTTTTTGCTAATTGTTAAACCAAATTCAGAACAAGCATTGGAGAATGCAGATAGTAGACATTGCAATTCTTCCTCAGAGTGGGTCGTAACTGCAGCATCATCTGCAAAAAGCAACTCTCTGATCAGTACCCTCCTAATTTTGGTCTTAGCCTTCAATCTCTGAGCATTGTAGAGGCCGCCATCTGAGCGTGAGTGAATGTATATACCACCATCCTGATCACGAAATGCATATTTCAGTAGAAGTGAAAAGTATATTCCAAAGAGGGTGGGAGCTAGTACACAACCTTGCTTAACTCCACTCTTGATTTCAAATTCTTCAGAAGTTGCACCATCAAACTTGATTATACCCTTCATGCCTGTGTGGAACGATTCCACAATGGACAGAAGAGTTGGTGGGCAGCCAATCTTCTTTAGTGCCTTGAACAGACCCTCACGACTGACCAAATCAAATGCCTTTGTGAGGTCGATGAAGGCAATAAACAGTGGTTGATTCTGTTCACGGCATTTTTCTTGCATTTGTCGCAATGAGAATATCATATCAGTGGTAGACCGGTTCTGTCGAAAGCCACACTGTGATTCGGGGTAGACTTGATCTCCTAGGACTTGAAGTCTGCGCAGAACAATTCTGGCAAATACTTTTCCAACAATACACAGAAGTGAGATACCCCTATAGTTGTTGCAGTCGCTCCGATCGCCCTTGTTCTTGTACAGCTGTTATGATGCTTTGAATCTTTGAAATCCTGTGGGACTTGTCCTTCACGCCAGCATAGCTCTATTAGCTGGTGGATCTGTATAGTGAGTGTGTCTTGCCCACTCCTGATAAGCTCTATTGGAATCCCATCCTTACCTGGAACCTTGCCAGATGCAAGCTCATTTATAGCACACTTAACTTCTGTTATGGTGGGAAGTGTGTCCAGGTGGTCAAGAGTTGGTAGAGCCTCTATGGCGTTGAGGGCATCATCCGCTAGTTTGGTCTCACTTGAGTAAAGCTCCAAATAGTGCTCTACCCATCTGTCCATCTGCTGTTTCTTATCAGTGATGACTTCTCCAGTCAAGGTTTTCAGCGGTGCACTTCTTTTGATCACTGGACCACAGGCTTTCTTTATTCCTTCATACATGCTTCTTATGTCTCCCTTATCACTTGCGATTTGAATGGACTCACATAACTTGATCCAATAATCATTTGCACACTGCCTGGCAGCCTTTTGCACATCCTTCCTAGCTTGCCTTAGCTCACTCAGAGTGTTACGCGTTGGTCTTTCCTTGTTTCTTAAGAGAGCTTTCTTCTTCTTATCAATCAAGGGCTGCAGAGTCTCGCTGTTGGCCGCAAACCAGTCCTGCCTCTTATGATCCACAGTGCCGTAAACCCCTACGGCAGTTTTATAAAGAGTTTCCTTAATTTGACCCCACTTTTCATTTACTGTACAATTTTCTGGTGTATCAGTGAAAGCGTCTTCAAGTTGCTGTTGAAACTGAAAGCACTTTTCAGGATCATGAGTGTTAATAATATTAATCCTGGGGCTAGATTTGTGTTTAGCTGTGTAGATTCTCTTTGGTCTCAGTCTAACTCTTGCAACAACCAAAGAATGATCTGTATCACAGTCAGCACTGTGGTAACTACGAGTCAATGATATATGGTTCAGATGTTGTCTCCGTGTGATGATGAAGTCCAGCTGGTGCCAATGGCCGGATCTTGGATGTTTCCATGTGACCTTATGCATCTCTTTTGTTTTAAAAAAAGAGTTTGTAATACATAGGTCATTACTGGTGCAATGCTCCAGCAGCCTTTGCCCATTTTCATTCATGCGACCGATGTTGTATTTTCCAAGGGACACTGGCCATGAACTCGAGTCCTTGCCCACACGAGCATTGAAATCACCGAGCATATAAATGTAGTCAGATTTTGGAACTGCCTTGATCACGGAGTCTAGCTCCTCATAGAACAAATCCTTTACATCATCAGAGGAATCGAGTGTCGGTGCATATGCAGTAATAATGGTGGCAAACCCACAAGAGGTTGCCAAGCGCAGGGATAATAGTCTTTCTATATATATATATATATATATACGCTTGTTAAACCTGACACTCCACATTGTGCCCACATCACTCGGAGGAGGAGCGCAATTAGGAGGTTTCATGCCTTATCCTAGTGCGAGGAAATGCAACCAGGTCAGACCAGGCTCTAAGCCCTGGTTGGCAGCTGGTCTAGGATCGAAGCTCCGACGGGATGACAGTAAGAGCATTGCTTTGCTGATCCGGAAGCTTTTGCTGCTATATTGTTCCGGATATATTGGTGTTACCTTTGCTCTCGAGTGAACTAGGCAGACCGAGAGAGGGATCACTGATCAGCTACCGCTCGCTTCAAGCTGGGCATCCTACGGCCAATTGGATGCTAATCCACCATAGCCTGTCTGCTGCAAAGATTATTATCCCTACGTTTGGCAACCACTTGTGGTTTTGCCACCATTATAATTGCATATGTACCGACATTCACTTCCTCTAATGATGTGAAGGATTCATTCTATGAGTAGTCAGATCTGCGATCAAGGCTGTACCAAAATCTGACTACATGATTATGGTGCGTTCATTTGAAATCCGTTCGTGCCGCGCCGCGCATAATTGTGTACGTTGAACATGATCATGTCATAGTCATGTGATATGTACTGTCTAAGTAATTGCTTATCGTGCCAGAATGCATAGGTTCTGATTCTGACCGTTGAAAAAAATGGCCAGGTTGGTCCAAAGAAGCTCAAAGAGAGGTGATTCAGTTTATTTCATTTGAAGGATGTCAACAAGTGGACATTCATTGCAGAATGTAGGCAGCGTAAAGTAACACATGTTGGTCGAAGACAACAGTGACAGACTGGGCACGAATGTTTCGGAAAGGACGTCAGTTCACGACAGATCTTCGACGGCCGGGTCAAGCGCATTTTGTTGCAACATAAAAAAAAAAATCTCCAAAATTGATGCCGTAGTACAGATGAACCGTTATCGAAGCATACGTTCGCTAGAGAAAGTATTTGATGTGTCAATAAGTACAATTCAAAAGGTCGTTCGTAAGAAACTGCAATATTGGAAGGTGTGTTCACAGTAGGTACCACGGATGTTGACCGACCACCAAAAAGAGGAACTCATGAGATGGTGTTTAAACCACTTGCTGCGATACAGAGTGGAGATTGATACATTTCTTTTCCGCATAGTGGCATGCGATGAATCATGGTGTAAAAACTTTTTACCGAGCATCAAAAGAGAGAGCATGCAATGTAAGTATTCTGGATCACCAAAAGCCACAAAATTCAAGTTACAGGTTTCCGCTGGTAAGGTTATGCTGAGCACATTATTTGAAAATGAAGGGCTATTGTTGGCCGTTAAAGAACATGGTGTCAACATCAAATCTACCCACTACTTGCAAATACTAGACAAGCTGCAAAAAGCCATCAAGAATAAAATAGGGCTATCTGAAACTACTAAACGTAAACTTACCAAGATATCACGAAAACCAAATAAATGCTGGGATGACTGGTTAGATATCGAAGAGAAATAAAATGATGAGATAGAAAATTTTCACGTATTTAAAATAGATGCATTATTTTTATGAAAACTTTAAAAATGCCTTAAAGATTTTATCATTTTATATTATAACGCATATGCTTGTAAATAACTATAGACAAACATTTTATAAAGCTTTGGTAACAATGCAACAATTATATATAAAATATATAGCAATGCTACTAAAAGTTATGTCCCTTGATATAACGTTTCTTAAGTTAAGTCCCCTCGCTATAGATAAATTATAATGTAAATTACAAAATTAAATTTTATTACGTATATAGCTGTTTGTAAACTAACAGTTGGCTGCACGGGAATGAGAAATAAACGTGTAGAAAATTTCATCTCAATCGGATGGACCGTTCGCGAACGCATAAATAACGTACGGACACACAGACAGACATAGTATTTTATTATATATATATATATATATATATATATATATATATATATATATATATATATATATATATATATATATATATTTGTAAATGTGATATTACAGATACATGAGCTCTATCTAGACATTATGAGTGTTCCTTTATAGCGTGTGTAATCCTAGACGAAAGAAAATGTATCTAGACAGCTTATGATATTATTGGACAGCTAACATTTGTGGACAATCTGTAACATGCTTAGATAGCGCTGAAATTCCAATACACAGGTGTATTCCTAGACAGACAGATATATCTAGACTACATGTGATATTCCTATACACCATGTGCACTCTTAGACAAGATGTATTACTATAAAACAACGTATGCATTCGTAGACAACATGTGCTGTTAGTATCAAGAATATGTACATTTAAACAAAGCAAAACATAGGCAACATGTGATATTCATATCCAGAATATGTATCCTAAGACACAACAAAATGTAGACAGCATGTGATATTAGATCCAGAATATTTGTCTTTAGACAAAGCAAAATATAGTTAACAAGTGATATTCCTATAGAACATGTGCATTCATAAACAGCGTGTCATACTATAATACATAATGTGTATTCCTAGACAAGATGTGACATATTCTGACCCCATTTGGATATGCATATACGCGATCCTTGAAAAACAATGAGATATATCTAGATTACCTTTCGTATTCCTTTACATCATGTGCATTTCTAGAGACAATGACATATTTCTGAAAAGCATTTGTTATTTCTATATATTATAATCATTGGTGAGTACCATGTTATATTCCCATACGCGAGTATCATTCGTGAATGCAAATCCGATATATTTAGACTCTGTATAAAACTTCTTTACAAGAAGTGCATTTCCAGACAAAATGAATTATATGCAGACAGTATATGACTGCACCATATAAAATGTCCCTTATCAGATAAGATTCAGCATGTGACATTTGCAGTCCTACACAAAATTAAACATCTCTAGTCACCATGTCATTTTCAAATACAGAATGTTTTCTCTTTTTTTTCTGCTTCTGCCCTTTATCCCCCACCCCACTTCTTCCATTTTGGGGCATGTGACCCTCATCTAACCACTGCAAGACGTTCTATCTTTTACTATCTTCTGCAGCTGCCTCCATGTCTTCGAAAGATAATCCACCCCAGTCTCTTAATGCTGCTGAATGCAGAAGACCAAAAGAGTATGCAATGAACCTTCCTTTGCAAACGATACAAAGAGCATCTAAAATATCGCCTCATTCAAAATACATAATAAATCATCCACAACATATAAACGTACTCTTCAGCAGAAATGTTGTGAACGCAGAATTCATCAAAATAAATGTTTAAATGTAACCATTCTGAATTATTAATGATGTGATTACCATTCGCAAGTACCTTGGCCTTGCTAATTCAAATCAAATTATTTCTCGGAAAATTTGGCTCGGTGGATGTTGTGATCTAAACTATTCACATTAAGTATTTTCTAGTCTGTTGTTTGTTTGCTTCACATTTATATTGTATTTCCTCAAGTTAACAACCATTTTATGAGCTATTAAAAGGAACTGTATTCCTATTTGTAAAGTTTAAGAATCAAATCATCAAATGTTTAGGTCCCGTGTGTGTGTGTGCATTTGACGAGCGTGAGAAAAGATTAGAGCAGTTGTTCTCAACCGGTGGGGAATCCACCTCCCACCTGGGAAGTTGGGGGGAGGTTACGATTTCGGTGGGGGGAGGGGCAATTAAGACCATTTCAAGATCGCGTTTATACAAGAACCGATTACTTGATATTGTTTTTCCCTCCATACTTTACGGTTATGTGCTTCTCGCTCTTCTGACATATATTCTATAACATCAGTAGAATTGCAAATCATTTTTATGAAGACATCTAGGCTTGTTCTAGTATGTGTTATTAGATTTAGCTTCCATTTTTACGTATACAGTGTAGGGGCTGTCGGGGGGGGGGGGGGGGGGGTGCAGGGTTGTTATAGGGAGGAAATACGAAAATTGGGGGGGGGGGGTGACATTCTGAAAATATGGTGAAGGGGTGCATTGGCCAAAAAAAAAGGTTGAGAACCACCGGATTAGAGAATGGTGCAGTTGTGAGTTCCAAAGGGTAATCAAAACGGCCAGCAAACGAGATAGTCTCGGGTCAGCTCAGATCGTATGACCAGCTGGAGTTAACGTCAATCTTGGACAAACGGGTAGAATTCGTTAAAGAGAACATTAACAATGCGACATCCAAAACAGTCTAGCAAAGTTTTGTGGGAACACATAATTAACTGATCCAGGATTAAGTAAATTTTCTCAGGTGTAACTGACTGTTCCAATATATAAAGACGTGAAAGACTGGTCAGGACTGTTAGACTTGTGCAAGTTGAGGAGAAACGTGGCAACGAGTGAGAAGTGAGCAATCGGCAGTTGGGTGAAGACTAGTCGGAAACTCGCCGGTCTCTCTGGCCGAGGGGTTACAACACTTTCTTCGTAATCCCGTTTATCACGCAGAGTCTCGTAGTGGGCGAGAACTGGGGGCGGTTCGACCCCCGCTGGTGACTTGCGGGATACTGAGCCGGCCGCTCAGAAAGCAATGGCAAACTACTGAGTGTAATATTGCCAAGAAATCAACATACAGTTGAAAGATGCTGATGTTGACAGCGATGGGGTAAAGGATATGCAACAACAACAACAAAAAGTCGGAAACTCAGGGAGAGGATCAGTCTATAGTTGGTGACCGTCGTACAAAGCGAGAAATCCCTCGAATTATCTTATTCCACAATAACGGGCTGGCCTGTAGAAGTAAGCGTTATATTATGGTATAGTGCGAGAAAAAATATGTATACTGTTCATTGATTACTTCTGTAAGAATGTATTTATTGTATTTGTCTAGCAGTAATTACTCTATTTTGTGTATGAGCAAAAAGTGACTACCCTTTTTGATAAGTAGTCCTGTATAGCTAATGAAGGCACTTCAGATCTACGGTTGATCCATTACGCACTATGTGTGTGTGTGTGTGTGTGTGTGTGTGTGTTTTGTGTGTGAGTGTGTGTGTGTGTGTAAATACAAAATACAATTACAAGGTGATACCTAAGCGTATATATCGAATACTTATTGAATTTTATTTCAATGCTGTTCGTTGTCTTAAATGTGTACAGTGCACATGCGAAGGGTAAGGAATAAAAGTTTTAAATCAACTGTCTGGGATTTCTAAGGATTTAATTGTAAGAAACTGAAAATGCGAGGAGAGAATTCGGGTTACAGTTTATAGCTTACTGTCAAAGCACCGTCCATAAGCCTGTACAATAAGGGAGTATGAGGATTAATGCATATAAATTATGTGGAATAGGTATTCTAGTAAACATAGTAACTATATACACAGTGTATTAATTATTGACCTGCGTAGACTGCTATATTATTCAGGCCCATTGCATTTCAGTACACAAATATGTTTTGTGTTTTAAAACACACCAGTACACTACTTCATTGACCGCATGCAAATAATGTGCATATCTGTTTCTGGTATGTTATTAATACAGGAATATAGTAGAGTAACATAATAATTGCCGGCTTCGTGGCTTAGAGGTTATGACTTTTCTCCGTAATTTCGAATACTCTCGTGGGTAACGTGATGACGGTGAGAATCAGCAGTGGTTCGAATTGCATCGGTAACTTACGGGGTATGTGAGCCGGCCGCTCAGAAAGCAATGGCAAACTACTGAGCGTAATCTTGCCAAGAAAACAACATACAGCTGAAAGATGCTGGTGTTGACAGGGATATCCTGTAAAAGGATATGCCAAAAAAAAAATAATAATTAGTAAGCTTTCATGCATTTGCTTTGGCCTAGCATCCCACGCCAACCAGCCTAAATTGAGTATTAATAAATATTCTGATCAGTGTATGCGATGAGTGTGATATAAAACATATCACCCATCTAATTTGTATATAAAAAAATATGAGGCTTGCACCATATGTCCAATACACCTCATAGTGTGAACAATTCCCTTTACGTAGATTACCTAATACCGCTGGATACATATTCTCTTGGAATGACAGTATGCCGGAAACATGAATATGTCTCCTTACAAATTATGTTCTTGACACATTTGAAGACGCCGGGAATAGATAGTTCCCAGTGTTCATCTGTATTACTTGTTGAAAAACTGGGCCCAAACAGCCAAAGTTCATCATTGAAAATTAGAGCGCCTTTAATATCTCTGTCAAAATCCCAGAGCATTGTTTCATACACGATTTCTATGAATGGAGCAGCAGTACAGAGTCCCGTCCTTTTGTAAGACAAAACTGTCTTCACGAATGCTGAAACAGACTTTAGCTGATAAAAACGAGGGGGTGTTGTTCAGTGTGAAGCACCGTAGTGTGGCTGTATCGAAGATGGCAACTTGTGTCTCAGATTTTCCCGCACTAGAACCAAAGAAAATGACGTTGTTGCCCAGAACTGTTGAGCAGGTGATGTCACTTAAGTCTGATGACAGGGAGCAAAGCTGGATCCACTCTTGTTGGTCCATTAAATTTAATCAATCAATCAATCATGTGCCATGCCGGAAAGCGTGGGCATTAAATTAAAAACTGAAATTGAAAAGCACTCACTCCTACGCAGAACAGCGTACAAGAAATTTCCAATTGACATTATGCATGTGACAGTTCCCGTTTTTGAACAGTTTTGAATCTCTGTCCACGTGTTCTTTGATGTTTTATAAACTTGTATTGTGTTATTTTCTGTTGCTAGATAACCATCACTGTTAAAGCATGTAATCACAGGTAAGGAATAGGATCTTCTTAAACGATTTCCAAGACCGCACCACTCACCATTCTGTCTTCGACAAACCAAAACATTCATACTGTTGTATGCTTGGGTTGCAACAATAACGTTCTCCAGATGACTGAGTGATCTGTAGATAGCTGAGCTTGGACAAAAGTCTTGTCTCCGGTCGGTTCGCAATATATACTCCAACCCAGTTTGCAAAATTTCTTGGGCTGCTTTGTTCTTCTTCTTCTTTCGTTCGCTTGAAACATGTCTACAACTGCAATGTCGTCTCTAGTATGAATCTAACAGTCTTTTTTAGCTCATTCAGCGGTCCATAGAGTTTATCTTCCACTGTTGTCTCACTAGGCCAGAAGGTTCGCCTGGATGGTTGGTTACAGGACGAAGGAAGATATGAAGATATTGAAAGAAAACCAACAAAGAGAATATGGACAATGAGGCACGATTTGATAACTGAAGAGGTGGACATGAAGAGCAAAGAGGGCTGATGCGCCATTATTGAAGATAACCAACGACTCAGAAGAAGTATAGGGAATCGCCCGATAAACAGCTGCTGCACAGATAATGTTATTGGATACAAGTCAACCTAGGTGAGTGCAAAGTAATTATGGCAAGATTGATGCTAATTCGTATTTAGTTATTAGAGCAGAACGACAGGTACAACGGGAATGCGAGTATGGATGATTTGAATCCTTGAGAATGTTGTAAGGATCGTTGAAGACTGTATTCTAAATAAAACTAAAACAGAATAGGAATCGCTTGTCCGGCGTCATTGATAGACACTGTTAGAGTTGACCAGTTGGTCCGTTCATATTCAATTGGGAATACGAGCTAATACTGCCAATGAAGATAGTTGTGACATATTCACCTATCCATCATTTTCAGCGCGTCAACGTTACACAGCAACCCAGAGATTATCAAAACAATTACAGCACCGTAGAACATCGAACTCACTAAGCGATACTAATGACAGACAGATGCCAGGATAAGAATAGAAAGGTTAGCGTCAACATAACAGAATGTGACTGGTAGAGACACATCACGTGGATATAGCGTCCCCCAGCTCGGGCGCCGCTTTAATAAAACCGCGCACTTCTATGACTTCAGGGCGAGCGAGCAGTCGCCAAAGCTATGTGTTGTCCAACTTTCAAACTTTTACAACGGGCAGTTTGATCTAGTCTGAGGTAAGCGTGTGTTTCTCAGATCTAAGTGGTACCAAGATGTATAACGGAAAGGTATCCAGTGTTGTGCGTCCAATGAATTGTATTTTTGATAAAATAAATCTCTGAAAATGTGAAAAACTGCCGATCGCAACTTCAATACGGGCGCCACTTCCCCGGCGAAACCGACATCTTATAATTTCTCAAAACTGCAAAACTCTGACTTTCTACACTACATCTAACAACTTCACTATGTGCATATGACTATAATCTATCACAGAATAATGTACGAGATGAAATTTCCAATGCACTCAAATGCTTTTCATCAAAAACTTCTAGGAAAACGTTTCTGCAGAGATAGTCAGCTGGTGCAAACGAAACACTACCTCGCTTTAAAAATGTACTTAATTCTGTCTATTTTGCAATCTAAAGAACTGAAACAGGAATTATACTCTTCCTTTTCTCTTTACGAATTGAAAACAAATAGTATTTGATAGAAATTAGTTTATTCATGTGTCAGATTTTATTTAGACAACGCACTACATCAACTGCATTGCTTAAAATAGGTTTACGTTCACAAACGCCATTTGTGATAGCCGACCTACTTAATCTGCACAGACTAAAGGGTGAAAATTACCTTGGTCTATAGCCAACTGTGTCGCCAACAGAATGGACATGATATGCACTGGTAAAAGATGTAGGAGAAGTATAAGTAGACAGAGAGGAGGAGAGTATTAGGGAAAAATACTTTAAGTAATAATTTTTTTCTAATATATTGTGTCATGACCTTGTATAGATTACATTTTGTAACAAATACACATCAGAAATTCTGTATGTTGGACATGAACCACAATAAAAGCACACTAGATGAGTTAAACTCATATTAACTGATGTAGATGTGAGGACAATTAGTACAAGCTATGGAACCCCACACAACAGAAGTTAACTCAACACAATACACTTCACACCACACAACTCCACACCACAACAGCAGGAACAAGGAAATGATTTAGAATAGGAAGTAGTTGCCTTGGAAAGTACGGATAAACAATTATATACACAATGTAGAACAAATAGAGTAATGTGAATGTTTAAATGTATACCATTTATACAAATGCATCTCATACTTGTGTTGATTTTGCCTGTCAGCTTGATTACCATGATTCAGGGAACATCACATTATCACTCTTATCTGTGTCTGACTGTACACTACTCACTGAACTACAGGTCCACTGAGGAAATGCATACAGCAGGTACCAGACAACAGAAGCTGCATCCAGTGTAATAATCTGACCCACCCCAAAGTAACACAACAAATACTTCTTCTGATCTTATCATTTTGTTTTGTTATGTTGTGTTCACACTATGAACATGCTGTAAAGGATTATACATACCTGTATGAATTTTAAACAGTGATGTCTCGGTGCCACACCTAACCAACAAGGAGGGAAGAGGAGTGAATGAGATGATCAACACCTGTGATGGCAGATGACTCCAGCCTTAAGCAGAGAATGAGAGGTCTTCAGTGAAGCTAAACTGGCCCAACCTGAAGTGGATCCATCAGACCATGGACCCAGGCTTATCCACATCTCATCACACCAGGTTTTCTTATCACTCACACAACTTCACCCTCTCAGGAAATGATTTTCTTGAATTCTTGTTGCATGTAGAACGTGTTAACTATAACACATTTTGGTAGTTAAAATATCTCACTATATAATGAATGTTATTATTTATTGACTGACTATACTTGGCCCTATGAAAGTTTTTTTTTCTATTTCATTCTGTAAATGTCAACAGCTGATGAACAAAAAAGAAAAAAAAAAATGTCAAATAGGCCAAAAGAAACTGGCACAGTCAATAAATTTGTTTAAATGTGAAGATCTCTTCCATTTAATTTGTCAGTCCAAACTATCTGTGGGAAAATCTCTATCTTGTGTGTAGAACATGTCTCAATGCTCCCTTGTGTTTGTTTAATGTTTAATTAACAAATACACATTCACATAAGATAAATTCTTAGTTGGAGAGAGAGAGAGAGAACAGGAGACTCTTCATCTTTAACTGTTCCAAATCCATGTTATATTGCACCTGATTCTTATTGAGAAAGTCTTTTCAGACAATTTCTTAAGATGGAAGAAAGGGGTTCGTGAGCTATACCATTAAATACCAGGTGGAAGGACAGGGGACAAACCTAGTGATGACTTTTCTATTAAAAGAGGACCATACACCCTTAGACGAATAACCAAATCCGAGTCTGTAAATCTTTCAAGGGTCGTATTCTTGATCTATTTACATATAAGAAGAGGATGGGGCCCAGCTACCTTTAACAGAGATGGGTCATGCACTTTAGTGATTGCCAGTCCCTTCAAAATATACGACATATATTGGATGCCCGTCCCGGACTTTGAAACCCAGCAGACAGTTTAGATAACTATTATCCTAGATGATAAACCCTGGGAATAGATAGATATCTGACGAGGGATTCTAAACTATGGTAGATCAGTGACACTAGATGTGAACAGTATTCAGGTGTGAATTGGTGACATTGTACTTGTTTTGAACAATTATAGAAATTGTTACACAGATTTAGATTTCCAACTTTGTCATGTTTACATATGTTGAATAGACATCATGTGGGGTACTGATTGACTTCCATATGATATGATTGACAATTATAGAGGTTGTTAAACAAATTAAGATTTTTAACTTTGTCACTTCACATATGATAAATGAACATCATGTGGGGTACTGATTGACCTCCATATGATATGAATGACAATTATAGATAGAATATAGCAAGTGACTGATTATTTCTTATGAAAAGGAGGGCCTCTTTCAAATAGGTATATATTTCAGAAAAAGGTGTTCCAGAGGAAATTGAGTGAGAATTTACCATCTACAACATTATTCTCTTTCGAGAAGATGTCTTTCTATAGAGGAATTTGGACTTAGAGAATTTCATCACCGACTGGGAAAAATCTTTCTCCATAGGGAAATCTCTATCAAAATTTCAGGTTCTTTTGGAAAGAGTGCAATCATTCTGGGTACTTCTTTGCTTCTGTCTTTAGCTTGAGGAGCATTGACAGAAAGACAAGAATTTAAGTTGCAATTATTTCTTAGGTCAGATTCTCGTGGTGTATAAGAACTATTTTACTTGGGTCAGCGGACATTAGTTAGTTTTTGCTTGTTAATATTGTGCATGT
Organism: Cepaea nemoralis; assembly: GCA_014155875.1. Lineage (NCBI taxonomy): Eukaryota > Metazoa > Mollusca > Gastropoda > Stylommatophora > Helicidae > Cepaea > Cepaea nemoralis. The sequence goes on along the minus strand of JACEFZ010010282.1, from coordinate 10,699 downwards.
TATGCTGTATAATTTCAGATCCGGGAAGTGACAGGCTTACCCAGACCTGAGCGAACTGCACAGTATTATTTTTTTTTACAAAAAGATAGGGTAAACAAAAATAGAGCATAGCCGAGGCTGCTAAGTTCCGTGCCCAGACAGTAGAAATAGGCAAGCTATGCAATTTAGACGGCCCTGAGCTGGCTAAATTTGTCTCAGATGAATTCGACAGGAGGGAGAAACTTCAAACTGATATAGCTGAGAAGGAGAAACAACGGCTACAATCATATGAATTAGAACAACAGAAACTTCAAGCTGATATAGCTGAGAAGGAGAAACAACGGCTACAATCATATGAATTAGAACAACAGAAACTTCAAGCTGATATTGCTGAGAAGGAGAAACAACGGCTACAATCATATGAATTAGAACAACAGAAACTTCAAGCTGATATAGCTGAGAAGGAGAAACAACGGCTACAATCATATGAATTAGAACAACAGAAACTTCAAGCTGATATTGCTGAGAAGGAGAAACAACGGCTACAATCATATGAATTAGAACAACAGAAACTTCAAGCTGAAATAGCCGAGAAGGAGAAACAACGCCTACAAGCTTATGAGTTAGAACAAAGGAAACATGAAGATGAAATAAGGGATAGGGAACGAGAACGTCAACATCAACTGGAGTTGAAGAGAATGGAGACTGATCTGGAGATCCGAAGACTGGAGGGAGGGATTCCCCCCACCCCCTCAAACTCACTAGGTTTTCCAGTGACAGAACAACATTCCAACGTCTCGTACCAAAATTCCGGAGCGATGTCATTTCCACTAGAACCATTTAATGAACAGACGGACAATGTCGAGGCTTTTTTATCACGTTTCGAACTGATGTGCGTCAGTTGTGGTCTAGAACAGGAAAAATGGGCGACGAAACTATCGCAAGCTTTAAGGTCTACCTCGTATGACGTGTTCTCTAGACTCACTCGAGAAGAACAACAGGATTACGAAACACTCAGAAAGGCACTCTTGAACCGATTCGAAGTGGACGGGGACTCTTACAAAGTTCGATTCAAAACCGCAAGGAAAGAACCGGGCGAAAGTTATGCGCAATTAGTTGAAAGGCTGAAATCTTATGTTCAACGATGGGCAAGTCTAGGTAGGTTTGATGAGAGTTTCGAAGGACTCCGAGAGATGATCATCATAGATCAGCTAAAAGGAAAGATGTCGAATGAAATGAAAGCATTCTTAACCCAGAACAGAGATGACCGACTAGAAAGCATCATCATCCTAGCCGAGAGATTTGAGAAATCTCAGAAGGAAATTGGAGGTAAGGGACGTTCGGCCAACATTCCCCCTCAGGATAAAACTTCAAAAGCAAAGGAAGGTGATGGCAACTTGGGCACCAAGAAAAATGGGAAAACCAAAAACATCCCTCAGAACACAGCCCAAACAACAGCAAAGGAGGAAAAATTATTCTGCACTAATTGTAAAATTAAAGGACACACATTGAAGAATTGTAGGAAGAAGCCACCTCCACACACAGCTGCTTGTTTGGCCAGCCGAAGAGAGAAAGGAGTGAACACTGATGAAACGTCCAACCAGACACCTCATAAAGACACCGCATCTCATCTTCCGGTTGTCGAGTCCATATTGCTGAATGGATTCAAGACAACCTGTCTATACGATACAGGGTTATCGTACGACTGTGTTGTATCATCATCCTTAGTTCACCCGGAACAGGTGACAGAGGAGATCGTCGAATTACAGGGACCCCTGAAGAGCTCTACAACTATGTCTCTTCCGGTGGCAAAGGTGAGCATAGCATCTCGTTATGTCACTGGGACAATCAAGGCTGCAGTCTTAGAAGATCCTATATATCCCGTAATTCTTGGCTGTAGATTTATAATTCTAGGAGAACCTGTTCAACCTGTGGCGATGTCGACGATGACAACTCGATCCCAGACGAAAAAGACTCCGGAAACAACTACGCCAATCCCTCGAAAGGAGGAACTGAAGAGGGCACAAGAAGCCGATAGCACCTTGGAACCCTGCTTCAGGAAACTGCCTAAATCACATTTACCTCTACGTAAAGGTGATCTGTTTATGAAGTCAGCACTTCTATACAGGAAAGCAGGGAGAGCTGGACAAGAGTTCAACCAACTTGTTGTACCAACTCCACACAGGGCTCAGATTCTTGAAATGGGCCATAGTCTACCCTTTAGTGGGCATATGGGTATCAACGCCACTACACAGCGCATTGCAACTCACTACTTTTGGCCAGGGATGAACGCAGACATACAACGGTTTGTAAAATCATGCCCACAGTGTCAGAAAGTATCACCAAAACACCGGACACCACCGGCAATGTTGGGTGATCTGCCCATAACAGGAATACCGTTCGAGAAGGTAGCTGTAGACATAATCGGACCCCTCTCCGCAACGAAGAGGCGAAATCGATTCATATTAACGCTTGTGGACACAACGACCATGTGGGCCGAAGCGGTTCCTATGCCAAGCTGTGACTCCAAACACGTTGCTGAAGCATTATTAGGAATATTCACACGTCTAGGATTCCCCCAAGGAATCTTGACGGACAACGGTTCACAGTTTCGTAGTAAACTTATGGAGGAGACATTTAGATTTTTTCATTCACGCCATATCTTTAGTTCACCATATTACCCGCAATCCAACGGACTTGTGGAGCGGTGGAACGGGACCTTGATTAGTATTCTGCGCAAAATTGCCCAGGAGAATACGGAGGATTGGGACTTGTATTTACCCGCAGCACTATTCGCTTATAGGGAAGTACCCCATCACTCAACAGGTTTTGCTCCAGCAACATTGTTGTTTGGACGACCAATCAAGGGGCCATTGGAGGCATTGCTACGAACATGGACTGATGATCATACAGACGATACAGTCGTGACTGCATCTACGTATGTTGCCGAGTTGAAGAATCGTTTACAACACAGTTGGAAACAAGCGAATGTCAATCTACGTAAAGCCAGACGAAGAATTGCTAGCTACTTCAATCGCAAGGCAAAAGATAGAGAGTTAGAGGTGGGAGAGAAGGTGATGTTGCTGCTTCCAACCAGTCAGAATAAGCTGCAAATAGGATGGAGAGGACCTTATGTAGTGACGGAAAAAATCTCTCGTACCAACTACAAGATTTCTGTCAAAGGCAAGATGAAAGTATTTCACATAAACCTTCTGAAGAAATATAATGAAAGACCCTCAACCACCGAACCTGCACATCTGATGGCCATGAGTGTGGCTACTGAAGTCGAAGAAGGATCAACAATGGGAGTCGAGTACCCACTGCAAGCCAAAGAAACCTTTAAGGATGTGGAAATTAATCCCAACTTAACAAAGGATCAGCAGGAGCAGATTCGGGAACTTATGGTTATGTATGCAGACGTACTTACAGATAAGCCAGGAAGAACTGATTTGGAGGAATTTGACATGAAGTTAAATGACACAGTGCCTGTGCGAGTCAAGACTTACCCAGTTCCTTATGCAAAGCAAAAGACTTTAGAGGAAGAAATACAACAGCTACTCACCGCAGGAATAATTTCACCATCTGAATCACCTTACAGTGCCAGCGTCGTATTATTGAGAAAGCCAAGTGGAGAACATAGATTGTGCATCGACTATCGACAGCTCAATGCTATTACTGAATTTCAAGCAGAACCTCTGCCTGATCAGAACAAACTCTTCACAGCACTCAACCGAGCTAAGTACTTTACTAGGATTGATCTCAGTAAGGGATATTATCAGATTCCTGTAAAGGAGGAGGTTAGACCATGGTTAGCTTTCAGTACGCCTGGAGGACACTATGAGTTCAACGTACTTCCATTCGGATTAAGTAATGCTCCTAGCGTTTTTACACGTATGATGAGAAAATTACTTGACCCACTACACCATCCAGACATTAGTCACTTTATGGATGATATACTGATCGCAACTGAAACATTTGACAAGCATGTAGAACACTACATCTTTTGTTCAGACGACTCAGAGAAACTGGATTAACGGCTAGGCCAAAGAAATGTCAAGTAGGATTCCAAGAATTGGACTTTTTAGGTCATAAGATATCTCATGGACTAATAACTCCACAGGAAGGAAACGTGGACAAACTCCAGAGAGCACCTCGTCCAAAGACAAAGAAGGATGTGAGATCATTCGTATCTTTGGGTGGATTCTATCAACGATACATTAAAGACTTCAATACTCTGTCAGCACCTTTAACGGATCTTACCAAAAAAGGGAACCCAGAGAAAGTCAATTGGTCTGCTGAATGTGAGAGAGCCTTCACAGCACTCAAACAAGCCTTAACCAATCACCCAGTTTTACATCTGCCAGATCTCAACCAACCATTCGTACTGCGTACAGACGCCAGTGACGTAGGAATTGGGGCAACGCTGTTGCAGAGAAAAGGAGATGAAACATCAGAGCTATTCCCTGTAGCTTATGCCAGCAGGAAATTGAATGCAGCGGAGAAGAATTATAGTGTTATCGAGAGAGAATGTTTAGCTCTCGTATGGAGTGTACAGAAGTTTCAGGCATACCTATATGGAAAACACTTCACTGTACAATGTGATCATCAACCACTTATGTTTCTCGCAGCATCCAAAAATTTGAATGCAAGACTTATGAGGTGGTCACTACTTCTACAACCATACTCGTTCCAGATAGAATATGTCCCTGGAAAGATGAATGTGGGAGCAGACTTTCTAAGTCGACACCCAGTGTCTGATGAACCAGGTCAATCAGATACAGGAGAGAATACATTGGAGTAAATCATATAGGAAAAGCTTGACCACTGTAAATGCTGGAAACTTAGTTCCATACCCTAGAACAATCTGGAGTGGGGCTATGTGACATATTCACCTATCCATCATTTTCAGCGCGTCAACGTTACACAGCAACCCAGAGATTATCAAAACAATTACAGCACCGTAGAACATCGAACTCACTAAGCGATACTAATGACAGACAGATGCCAGGATAAGAATAGAAAGGTTAGCGTCAACATAACAGAATGTGACTGGTAGAGACACATCACGTGGATATAGCGTCCCCCAGCTCGGGCGCCGCTTTAATAAAACCGCGCACTTCTATGACTTCAGGGCGAGCGAGCAGTCGCCAAAGCTATGTGTTGTCCAACTTTCAAACTTTTACAACGGGCAGTTTGATCTAGTCTGAGGTAAGCGTGTGTTTCTCAGATCTAAGTGGTACCAAGATGTATAACGGAAAGGTATCCAGTGTTGTGCGTCCAATGAATTGTATTTTTGATAAAATAAATCTCTGAAAATGTGAAAAACTGCCGATCGCAACTTCAATACGGGCGCCACTTCCCCGGCGAAACCGACATCTTATAATTTCTCAAAACTGCAAAACTCTGACTTTCTACACTACATCTAACAACTTCACTATGTGCATATGACTATAATCTATCACAGAATAATGTACGAGATGAAATTTCCAATGCACTCAAATGCTTTTCATCAAAAACTTCTAGGAAAACGTTTCTGCAGAGATAGTCAGCTGGTGCAAACGAAACACTACCTCGCTTTAAAAATGTACTTAATTCTGTCTATTTTGCAATCTAAAGAACTGAAACAGGAATTATACTCTTCCTTTTCTCTTTACGAATTGAAAACAAATAGTATTTGATAGAAATTAGTTTATTCATGTGTCAGATTTTATTTAGACAACGCACTACATCAACTGCATTGCTTAAAATAGGTTTACGTTCACAAACGCCATTTGTGATAGCCGACCTACTTAATCTGCACAGACTAAAGGGTGAAAATTACCTTGGTCTATAGCCAACTGTGTCGCCAACAGAATGGACATGATATGCACTGGTAAAGATGTAGGAGAAGTATAAGTAGACAGAGAGGAGGAGAGTATTAGGGAAAAATACTTTAAGTAATAATTTTTTTCTAATATATTGTGTCATGACCTTGTATAGATTACATTTTGTAACAAATACACATCAGAAATTCTGTATGTTGGACATGAACCACAATAAAAGCACACTAGATGAGTTAAACTCATATTAACTGATGTAGATGTGAGGACAATTAGTACAAGCTATGGAACCCCACACAACAGAAGTTAACTCAACACAATACACTTCACACCACACAACTCCACACCACAACAGCAGGAACAAGGAAATGATTTAGAATAGGAAGTAGTTGCCTTGGAAAGTACGGATAAACAATTATATACACAATGTAGAACAAATAGAGTAATGTGAATGTTTAAATGTATACCATTTATACAATTGCATCTCATCCTTGTCTTGATCTTGCCTGTCAGCTTGATTACCATGATTCAGGGAACATCACATTATCACTCTTATCTGTGTCTGACTGTACACTACTCACTGAACTACAGGTCCACTGAGGAAATGCATACAGCAGGTACCAGACAACAGAAGCTGCATCCAGTGTAATAATCTGACCCACCCCAAAGTAACACAACAAATACTTCTTCTGATCTTATCATTTTTGTTTTGTTATGTTGTGTTCACACTATGAACATGCTGTAAAGGATTATACATACCTGTATGAATTTTAAACAGTGATGTCTCGGTGCCACACCTAACCAACAAGGAGGGAAGAGGAGTGAATGAGATGATCAACACCTGTGATGGCAGATGACTCCAGCCTTAAGCAGAGAATGAGAGGTCTTCAGTGAAGCTAAACTGGCCCAACCTGAAGTGGATCCATCAGACCATGGACCCAGGCTTATCCACATCTCATCACACCAGGTTTTCTTATCACTCACACAACTTCACCCTCTCAGGAAATGATTTTCTTGAATTCTTGTTGCATGTAGAACGTGTTAACTATAACACATTTTGGTAGTTAAAATATCTCACTATATAATGAATGTTATTATTTATTGACTGACTATACTTGGTCCTATGAAAGTTTTTTTTTCTATTTCATTCTGTAAATGTCAACAGCTGATGAACAAAAAAGAAAAAAAAAAATGTCAAATAGGCCAAAAGAAACTGGCACAGTCAATAAATTTGTTTAAATGTGAAGATCTCTTCCATTTAATTTGTCAGTCCAAACTATCTGTGGGAAAATCTCTATCTTGTGTGTAGAACATGTCTCAATGCTCCCTTGTGTTTGTTTAATGTTTAATTAACAAATACACATTCACATAAGATAAATTCTTAGTTGGAGAGAGAGAGAGAGAACAGGAGACTCTTCATCTTTAACTGTTCCAAATCCATGTTATATTGCACCTGATTCTTATTGAGAAAGTCTTTTCAGACAATTTCTTAAGATGGAAGAAAGGGGTTCGTGAGCTATACCATTAAATACCAGGTGGAAGGACAGGGGACAAACCTAGTGATGACTTTTCTATTAAAAGAGGACCATACACCCTTAGACGAATAACCAAATCCGAGTCTGTAAATCTTTCAAGGGTCGTATTCTTGATCTATTTACATATAAGAAGAGGATGGGGCCCAGCTACCTTTAACAGAGATGGGTCATGCACTTTAGTGATTGCCAGTCCCTTCAAAATATACGACAATAGTGAATCACAATATGGCACGCTATCTTTGCCCAAAGTTTCCATCAAACATTTTCCACTTAGAAGGCACACTCGTTTGCTTCAGCAGATTTATAAGAGCATCAGCTCGGCTAGAACATTTGGTCTGTGGCTCGTGGTTGCTCATTTGATCATCTGTTACCGTAGCGTCTTGATGCTGACAATCTTCTAACAACGTGCCTTCAAACTGCAACTGCTCAGGTGTATCGCGGTTACCCGTGTGAACCTGTTCACATCTTTCATCAACAACATCAGTTGGGTTGTAAGCAACCCATGCCATAACTGTCTCCAGAACATGATCTTCTGAATGTGTCTTCACATCAGGGTTTGCAATGAGCTTACCAATCTTCTCGTCAGTAAACATCATAAATTCTTCTAACCTTCTCACAGATTCGAAATTGTCAACAATATAGGACCATGAAAGCGAAATTAGATCCTTTGAATCCAACAGCTTGCTGTGTTGATAAATGGCCAGGCAGGTTTGCGTGTTGATTTTGTGTTTAGCAAATAATTCACATTCTTGTAGCAAGGAGAGTATCTCTAGCCGATTTGCTGCATGCCAGACATAAAAAATGTTGCTATCATTGATGACATTTTCGACCTGTGTACAAGCAGTCAAGGATGTCAGCAAATGTTTCCCGTGAGATTTCTGGAAGAACTACTTTTCTCTCAATATCTTCTTTCGTCCCTGAAGTAAAGGCATTTTTGAAATATCCAGAATAAGCAGCAAGAATAACACGGTGACATGGAAACTCACAGTTGTCTATGACTATCTGTACGTCAGAAAATTCAGAAGTTTCTTTATGATCTGTCAAACCCTTTAACAAACAAGATACAATATCCGGAGAAAACGGCGAACTTTCTGTCTTTCCACTGCACAAGTTTCTTGTCGTTAGAGAAGTATCTAGTATTTAAAATGCGATTATACCTGCAGCTGATCATACATTCGCAGCTTCCTTGAAGCGACACTTTTAGATCAACAGAACAAAGTTCCCGATAGTGTCTTCAAACAATTCACAATCCAAGCAACATGTTAATATCTATACTGTTACAAGCACGTTATTCGACAACTTGAGAAGATCGGAAGGAATGACAACCCGTCCAATGTCGCTGGTTTTTGAAAAGCCAAGTTTACTACTCTACTAAAATCCAAACATACTTTAAAGAATTAATTTTGCATATCCAGCTGTCAAATAAACACTCATGCCTGTGACTTTCAGTTATTACTGCAACATGAAAACACTCTTGCAGTTGCAAAATACATATAATATACCACTGTGAAACAGTAAGCGTCACAACACACTTCCGACTCCTCGAAACACTGCTTATCATTCACGTAAACATGCCTATACTTCTGTCTGACATCCCTCCACACTTAGCCTTCAGGCGGAAACTGAAAACTGCGCGATGATTTATTTTCTACGACAGAACTTAGTTAGCGAATGTGAAAGCGCGTAAAAGATTAGCTCGTTATTACAGCACAACTAGACTAAGTAAGCCGGGCTCCCTGGTCTAGAGGTTACACGACTTTATCCGTGATCTCATATTCTCTCGTAAGTAACGTGACATTGCTCGAGAAATGGTAGCGGTTCTCTCCGCATCGGTAAATTAGGGGTATGTGAGCCGGTCGGTCAGAAAGCAATTGCAAACTACTAAGCGTAATCTTGCCAAGAAAATCAACAATCAGCTGACAGATGCTGATGTTGACAGCGATGTCCTGTAAAGGATATGCGAACAAAAACAAAGACTAAGTAACCTGAAACCCATACATGCAATAATGTACACAAACGGATATAAACATGCATTAATTTACAAACACTCAGGCACATATTTTTGATTTCAGAACACAATGGCAAAGCCTATAAAATGAACCAGGGCTTGATCGCAAAATCCTGCAAAGGATGCGTAACATTTGATTCTTTATAGACCCAATACTTTTGCATGGATGCGAAGCGTGGACAATAAGCAAACAAGCTGAAAACCATCTGATGGCTGTGGAAATGTGGTTTCCGAAGAGAATGCCAAGAATATCATGGACAGACAAAAAAAAAAAAAAAACAATGAACAAGTCCTTCAAAAAACAAATCAAAATCGTAAACTGATTAGAGAAATTAGACGTAGACAGTCAAAATGTTTTGGACGTGTTATGAAAAGATATGACTTGGAGAATTTGGTGACAACCGGCAAGATTGAAGGAAAATAGATCAAGGGGAAGACCGAGTAGTAAATACCTGGATTGCTTAACCACGTGGAATGGTCGAGACAGGAACACGGAGCTGATCCACGACTCTGGTGATCGAATGAGATGGCAAAATATGACTGCCCACGCTTATCGGCATGACACATAATTAATGGATTTGGAGAGTATATAATTTGTAGTCACCTATTTACACGTAGAGCCTAGGTAGCGCGGTGGCCACCACACGTGTCTGTCTGCCCCGCGGTCATCTGTTCCAATTCCTGTCGAGGCGGTTTTGATGTTGATGTAAATAGGCATACTAAATAATCAGTTAGATTCTACAATATAATGAGCAAAACATAAAAAAGTGTTGCACAACAACCCCATTACCCTTATTGTTATATCTTCTACTTCTTCTTTCGTTCGCTTGAAACATGTCTACAACTGCAATGTCGTCTCTTGTATGAATCTAACAGTCTTTTTTAGTTCATTCCGCGGTCCATATAGTTTATCTTCCACTGTTGTCTCTCTAGGCCAGAAGGTTCGCCTGGATATGTTATAGTTTGGGCAATCCTGGAGTATGTGCTCTGCTGTCTGCGACGCCAAACCACATGTGCACATGGCTGAGTCACCAATCTTGAATTTTGTATACAAGTGGTTTCGTAATCTATTGTGTCCTGTTCTGAGGCGCAGAAGAATGACCTGTTCTGGTCTGTCCATAACGTGGTAGTCGTCTTGAGTAAGGTTTGGTGGCTTTCTGATTGATTTGATCATTCTTTTCTTTTGGTGGTAAGTAATAGGCACATCAGGTTGTTCTTCTTTTGCTCCTTCCTTAGCCAATCGATCAGCTCTGTCGTTTCCGGGGACTCCACAGTGGGATGGTATCCACTGTATGGTGATCGTACGCTGACTGCTAAGTTCAGAAAGTAGTGGTTTTCCGCAGAACTTTTTGGCAAAT
>JACEFZ010010281.1:430000-439651 GCA_014155875.1 Cepaea nemoralis | reverse complement strand
TTGGGGGATGTGTGGATGGATTGTGTGGGGGTGAAAGTAGGGTGTTGGAATGGGTATGGGGATGTGTGTATGGGTGGAGGATATGTGTATGGGACGGATGCGGGGGATGTGTGTTTATGTGGGTGGAGATGTGTGGATGGTTTGAGGAAGTATGTGTGGGAGGCGGGTTGTGTGGATAGGGGATTGTGTTGGGTGGATTGGGGATGCAAGGGCGGGTGGGGAGAAGTGTATGGTGTGTGGGTTTGAGATATGTGTGCGGTGTGTTTGTGGGGGATGTGTGAATGATGTGTGGGTGGAGGGTATGTTTGTGGTGGTATGGGTGGAGGATAGTGTGTGGTGTGGGGGATGTGTGTGATGGGTGCGGGGAATGTGCGTATGGGTGGGGTATATGTGTGGGTGAGTAGGGGATTGTGGTGGTTGAGGGAAGTATGCGGGGTGTGTGTGTGTGTGTGGATGGGGAATGTGTGGGTGGGGGTGTGTGAGTGGCTTAGGGATGTGTAGGTGGGTAAGGGAGTTGTATGTGTCGGGGTGGGATGTGTGAGTGGGTGGAGGATGTGTGTGGGTAGGGGTATTGTGATCGAGAGATGTTTGGTTGGGGGTGGGTGGGGGTGTGTGAGTGCGTAGTGGAGGATGTATGCGTGAGTGAGTGTTTGGTGGACGGGTAGGGAATGCGTGTGTGGGTGGGGAGAGGTGTGTGGTGTGTTGGTTGGGGATATTGTGTGAGTGAGGTATGCGTGTGTGGGTGGGGGATTTTTGTGGTATGTGAGTGGGGGTATGTGGGGTGGATGGGTAAGGGTATCTGTGTGGGTGTGGGTGGGAATATTGTGTGGTATCTGGGTGGGGGATATGTGTGTGGTGTGTAAGTGGGGATGTGTTGGTGAGGGATATGTGTGTGTGTGGTGCGTGGGTTGGGAATAGTGCGTGGTAGGGGGTGTATGTGATGTGCGGGTGGGGGATTGCGTGGTGGGGGTTTAGGTTAAGGCATGTGTGGGTGGGTGGAAGTTGTATGTGTGGGTGGTGGGGTGTGTGTGTGTGGATTGGGGATGTATGGGTGGTTAGGGAGGTGGGTGGGGGGGGGGGGTAGGGACATGTCAGTTGGTGGGGATGTGTATGTATGGTTTGGGGATGTGTGAGTGAATGTGCGATGTGTGGGTTGGTGGGGGATTGTGTGCATGGGTGGGGAATATGTTGTCGATGGAGATGTGGCTAAGGGATGGGTGGTTTGAGGTGTGGGTGGGGAGAGGATGTGTGGGTTAAGATGTGGATGGGCGTGGGATGTGTGGGTTGGTGGGGGAATGTTTGTGGGTGGCGAGTGTGTTTTGGTTGGGGGATCAGGTGAGGGCAGTGTGTGTGGGTGGGGGATGTGCGGAAGGGGGATGGGTCGGTTGGTGGGGTATGTATGTGTCCCTTGGTGTGCGTGTGTGTGGGTAGGTGGGGGTGTTTATGTGTCCCTTGGTGCGCGTGTGTGTGGGTAGGTGGGGTTGTGTGGGTGGGTTATGTATGGATAGGTGGGAGATGGGCTTCATAACATGGTAATTAGCCTTGTTTATGTTTACAACATTCATTTCACAATGTTTATTTTTCTTCCTATGTAAATGTATAATGCTCTTGATGAACGAAAGACGAGTGATTGAAAGGGCCGAATGTAAGACGGGCCTGCGCGCCCAATTTGTGACCCTAATAAAGTTGATTTGATTTGATTTGATTTGGTAGATAGACATTTATATATATTCACATTTCATTTTCCGTGCAGCTTTATAGTTAAAGTTGCTCCACAGTGATTTATAGATAGAAGTATCTGTATATGTTCACGTATTTTTTCTTTTGTTCTCTTATTCTTAGAGCTGTTATAAATTTATTGATTTATACATATGTTTGTGTGTTCAGGTGTAATGTTTCCACCAATTTTATTGTTAAAATTGTTATACAGTGATATTATTACAATTGTTATACAGTGATTGATTGATTGATTGATAAACATTTCTGTGTGTTCAGTTTTAATTTTCTGTCGCTTTATTGTTAAAATGTCTATACAATGACTGATATATAGACATTTATGTGTGTTTTGTTTTTACAATTGTCCAAATTGTGTCTTGTTTAAGTTGTTATTCAGTGACTGATAGATAGAAAATCCAATGTGTCAACAGCTCAACACCATAATCCCCTTGAATGGAAGCGTTAGGAAAGGATAACATCTCAGAGGTCAACAAGAATTTGAATCGTAAAATAACTGCACGGTGTTTGATAGATTGACTGATTGATTGACAGACATGCGTGTATGTTCACAATTTAATATTATTCCATTTGTTTTTCTCCGCAGAGACATTGTAGGACTTCTGTGTATCCTGGGAGTGACTGCTGTGATGGGCGTTAGCGTCAGACAAAGTAGGTTTGTCTGAACCCTCCAAGTGTGGATTGCATCATTACCTGAGCGAACAAATCAGACAGATTAATATATAGCTGGAATTGTGATAAAAGACATGAGGGCAGGAAAGAGAGATAGTGTGTGAGAGAGAGAGAGAGAGAGAGAGAGAGAGAGAGAGAGGAGAGAGAGAGAGAGAGAGAGAGAGAGTAGAGAGAGAGAGAGAGAGAGAGAGAGTGTAAAATTTAAAAAAAACATCACTTTGCGAGGACTGAACTCATGTCTCCCTACCAGGAGCACTGCATTTAGCAATCTGTTAGCCGCTCCTCTAAACGGACTGTCCTTCTCAATCAGATTAGAATGTTTGCTTCAGCTATGTTCTTTTCCTAATTGTTAGAGACGCGTCTTTTAGTATAGTTCGTGACAGTAGCAGAAACACAATAGTTACCTATCACAGTTGAAGATCACATCTGTTGGTTTCAATATAGATAAGCTTGTGAAGGCCCTACGGTGGAATAACAAGTAGGCTATCAGCAATCGAGCATTCGTCATAATACACACAGGCGCACACACACTCACACATACACATAGTCCTGAAGTAGGAACCTGCTTTGGGTGTATGTGGCGGTGGGTCATCATATTTTATAGAATGGAATGCACGGAGGAGTAGGTAATCAGTCGTCACCTCACTTAGAGCGACCTGAAACAGAGGCGTCGAATCCTTTTCCTACCGCGCTCCCCACACTATAACCGCAGCTTTTTATACTTGATCAACTACGATAACCACCCCATAGGCAAATCAAACACCTACCTGAAGACTGTTCTTAATACTCATATTGCTACTGCAACTACTTCCACCATATCTACTACTACTGCTGCTGCTACTGCTGCTGCTACTGCTACAACAACAAACAACCTACTACTACTACTACTACTACTACTACTACTACTACTACTACTACACTACTACTACTACTATACTACTACTACTACTACTACTACTACTACTACTACTATAATACTACTACTACTACCACCACCACCACTACTACCACTACTACTACTACTACTACTACTACTTACTACTACTACTACTACTACTACTACTACTACTACTACTACTTACTACTACTACTACTATAATAATAATAATAATAATAATAAAAATACAATGCCGAGTGGCCTGGGCAATCACGCTTCTTCACATCTTGCGATCTCCAACACCATTTATTAGTGCATATGTTGAAACCTGTTTGCCACGACAAAAGGCTGTCAAGAACCTGCTCTAATTGTCTTCATCAATCTCTCTGCTCATATCCCTCTTTAGCTGTCACAATATGTTTCAGTTTAGCTCCTCAGATGATGTGCCCCCCACCCCTCTTCCCCCCCCCCCCCCAAAAAAAAGAAGAAATTACTGTCTCATTCTGATGTCAGTGACAATTTGTGTTTGTGTTTTAGCCTCTTTAAAAACATTTATAATGTTCATAATGGGTGACCACTGTCAAACTTACGCAAAATCAACATCTGCGAGATTAGAGGAGAGCTGCCAACTTCAATATCAGAGACCGAGTGAGAAATAATGTTAACAGACAGACAGTGGTAACAGCACTTTGTGCTACATATAATGAAAGGCAGAAGATCAAATGATTCAGCCATCTCGTTAGAATGCAACAATAGGACGCTCAAGAAGAAAAAAATGGATCGACGGCATCAAAAACATTATACAATCACACAGAATGACACTATTCAGTGCCACCCATCTGGCGCTGGAAGGTCAACTATCCTCCGCATACCGTTTGAGGGCAAAAGTGGAAGACAATGATGGTGGTTGTTTTCCACATAATATTCATATAAGAAGTCATCTCTGAGTGTTAATATTGCTACTACTGTTATATTATTATTGTTATTATTAATTGTTAATGTTAGTATTACCAAATCTGTCATTGTTATATTATTATTATTATTATTATTATTATTATTATTATTATTATTATTTACTATTCCTACTATGGTTATACCGGCTCCATGGCGAAAGTGTTACGGACGCAGTTCTTAATTTCGCATACCCGCGTTCGAAACACAGCTGCGGGCGATTTGGCAGCAGATCGCCCTGTGTTGTTGTTGTTGTCTTTGTTGTTGTTGTTGTTGTTTGGAAATTGTATGGGTGCTGGCCTCAACTTGCCAAGAGATCACAACAGCAAAATATGCTGGTGTTGACTGCGAAGTCCTGTAAAGGAAACTTTAACTACGGTTATAGGGAGCTGTCATAAGTCGGGGTGCCCCACCGGCTAGATGAAAGTATTATTCACTGGCGAGCAACCCCAAATAGTCAGAAACTGACTAGGGACAAAATCTATATGGCTGAACTACAGATTAAGCCCTGAATATCCAACGTACAGCTCTAAGTGGCTCGTTACAAAATTGAAATGAACTGTGCTGAATATTCGCCAAGGTATAGGAAAGAGAAGGTTAGCTAGGATAGATTTTTAAGTCTGAATTAAAGTTTAAGGACAACTATCCTAGTACAGGTTTTTCTCCCTGACTGCTCCTTTCCTTGGTGTGTAAGTGAACCCCCACCAATGTACACAACAACACGTATGCACAATTGGAATTAAAATATAACGAGAGAACTATGAGTTACAATACTACAACATTTATTTACTAATCATAGACATCTGATGGTTTTCAATATGGGGATGATGAAATCATATAACATATTGTTATTGATGACAAACATTACGTAACTTTACTTGTTACTTCATCTATCTGGAACTGTGGTCCAGATCCCCACTCTCCAGTAGACTCAAAAAAGAGAACAGCTTGCCGGTATTCTGACGAATCCTGTCAGTCCTGACACTACCTAGTCAGTAGTCTCTAGTCTTGAGATCTATAACATAGGTGCTCCTTGTGAGAGCTTGAAAGAAAGTCAAGAATGTGTTATATCGAGTTCTACATCAGCGCAATCCTAATTAATACATATAACACAAACATATACAATGACCAGTCTGGCCAAGTTTATCTTCCAGCTCTACAGCGTTCATCCATCCTCCTTCTCCCTACTGTCTTTAGTCTGGGATGGGCTTTTCAATTGTCTCACACGCCTGTAATGATTACATTTCTGCCGCCCCATGTCCATGTCGCTAATACAGAAATTCTGTGTCATACAGCCGCTCCGTCCAAAGTTGGGTTAGCAGCTCACAGGGTCGGTAAGGGTATTATAACAATGCCTGATCATCCGGGCTTGGAAGCCGTGACCAGTAGCTGTGCCAGGTTTCCATGCATTACCGTGGACGCACGCCCACAATACACTGAGAAAGTTTAGCACCATATACCCTATACCAATTGTGGGTAATGTCTGTACCATTACACCTCTGCTTCCAACACAATCATTGGCCAATGTGCCAATGCGCAGACAATAGCATAACACTTCATATTGGTAGGTTTGCATATGACAAATCAATATATCAAACATCCAATACACATAAACATATTGATTAAACTAGACATATTATGATACTTTAACATCATAGCATAATGCACTAGTTAGTTGGTATGTATACGAAATGAGACGTATATACACAAAAAGAATATGTACGAAGCATATTCCTAGCATCGTATATTCATATGAAATTACACATACATACATCCAACATATCCATAAACATTATATTACTTCAAGATGGACATATAATGATACTCAACATAATAGCATCAGGCATTATTAATGAGTACTAATATTGTATAGCTACAAAATGAGATATACAACAAGTCTAATTGAAGTGACCACACAGACCAGCCATATTTGCTGAGCTGCCCGGTTTAATCACCACTTAGTTACTGCTGTTGTAAGAATTAACTAAATAGTCAGTTGACTATATTCTGTACAACAAATGCACACACCAAAAAGCAACTAGGATTGTGTACAAAGAAATTACAAGCATCTACCAAGACACCTAAAAGTATACTTAGACAATAGGCATGTGAAAGTCTTCCTACATACATAGTATGAAATGCAAACCAGTTTTAGTAACATGGTTATCTACAACGACTGAGAACCTAATAGTGTCCATAGAGTAACAGACATCTAACCTGATAGATGAAAGTCAAAAGTCTGTCTCACCAAAAAGTATCTACTTGTAAAGATTAACCCTTTTAGCAATATGATATTGTACACAGAACTTAGAAATAATAGTGCACACTCAAATAACTTGACAATGATAGTTCTTGAAAATAACCTAGGTCAGATATAGACTGAAAGTTCATATGTCTAAAAGACTGTTGCATAGTTACTAAGAAATCCTTCCTAGAAGCCAACATAATAATCATGCATATGACTACAGACATTGAGCTGGCTGCCTACCTGTTCTGAAGTCAGACTTAATCTAAAGGGAACATGTCTAGTGGGGTTTTTATACTTAGCCTAGCAGTAGACACTTATCTCCCAGGAATTCCATTCCTAAATTCTTCTTATCTCCTCCTGACGTTAATTGCAATTATCTCCAAGTCTGTCCAGTCATAAAAATTCTTTCTGCATGCACACTAGCCTTCACACCTGTGGGTCTGACCATTATTAGCCCCCTGAGTCTTATCAGTGATTTCACACCTTGCACCTCTGCTTATCAGGTGTCATGCCTGGTCGGTTTTAATTACACAGTCCATGGAGTCTGCCATCCTGTGGGTGTAATTATCAGTTTGACCTGTAACACTTTGAATCTGGACTGGCTGGGTAGTTTGACTGGTGTCAAATTACACTTCTCAGATAGAAAGACATTCCTGGTGGTTTGTTTACTTGCAGGCTTTGCAAGCTTACTCATGGCTAGAGGCTTTTTGTGAATAATCTTACCTCACGACTATATAGCCGTGGAGTAGCGTGATTAATTCATTCTTTCTCAATTTGGCCTCTCAAATTTGGAGACCGAGAAAAATATTCTGGGATGTTAAGGCGGCATTCCACGACAGGAGCCACGGTAGCATAGTAGCTAGACACTCACTTGCAAGTGATGCTGACCACATCACCCAGCTCATTTATCAACACTCGTCTGCCGCATCATTCCTGTATCGTTCCGAATCCATTGAAGTTATGAGTTCCTGTTAAGTTGAGCCAACATTGACGTATAGTTGATTATAATAGGATCAGCTTTAAGGCACATACACATATGGGTCAAGCACCTGTTTGCCCAATGCGCCTTACAACGTGCAAAAGGGTCCCTCAATTACTTACTACGGTTATGGTATTATTATTATTATTATTATTATTATTACTATTTTTATTGTTATTGTCATTGTTGTTATTGTTATTATTAATGCTTGGTGGTAGCGTTTCTAGAACGGCCTTTGTTATTATTATTTGTATTATTATTTGTGATATTATTATTATTGTTATTGTTGTTATTGTTGCTGTTATAATTAATGCTTCGTGTTAACACTTCTAAAACTGCCATTGTTATTATTATTATTACTGCTGGTGGATTATTGATACCAGTATTATCGATGCGTACTCTGTCAGCGTCTGTGACTTTAGGGGTTAGTGAAAGCAGTTTTAAAATTCTCCGACATACCGGGATAAGGGTTAGAAATCAGCCAAAAGTGGGTTGCATTGAGTTGATTTCCACTGTATGAGTCGTCGACAGTTCAGAAAGCACTGGCAAACTATTGAACGTAAAATTGCCAAGTAAATCCTACAAGCCGATAAATGGTGGGGTTGATTGCAACGTATCATCAAACTTCAATGACTACGTCGAACTGGAGATAATAGACCATTTTACATATCTAGGATCAGAGGTAAAAAGTAAATTATCGCTAGATTGGGACATCAACATCAGGATTGGTAAGGCAGCAACAACAATGAACAGGTTAACAAAAAGAGTCTGGGAGAACAGGAAGCTTACTGTCAAAACAAAAGTCCTTGTCTATCAAGCCTGTGTCTTTAGTACAATTCTTTATGGCAGTGAAGCCTGGACGACTCACTAACACCAAACCAAGAAAGCTTTCATATGCGGTATATGCGAAGAATACTTGTTTAAATGGCAAGATAAAATCACAAATACGGAAGTATTGGAAATATCGGGTAATGTGGCGGTTTGTTCCATGCTCAGCCATCGTAGACTGATGGATAGGACACATTAGGAGGATAGATTACGGCAGAATACCAAAGGACATCTATTTTTTAAGGTGAATTTAGATAAATAAAAGATCTCGGGGTAGGCCTATAATACTATACAAAGATGTGTGCAAGTTGGACATGCTGGATACAGGCATTGGTATTGCACCGTGGGAGCAATTCGCTGTTGATCGTGTTGTATGGAGTGCAAAGATTAGAAATGGAATAAAGACAATGGAGAACATGATTGCAGATAGGTCACACACTGGGCGCATGGGGCGTCAGATGGTGCATTGTGGTTGAAATGACCATGTGTTCAGATGCATCCATTGTGGACGTACATTTACAGCGATAATTGGTCTGATCAGTCACATTCGCTACCGCCATGAGTTGAAGCTATTATGACTCTTTTTTTTTAACACAATGTAGCAAACTATCGTCTGTCAAGACAGCAAGGAGTCAGTAGAATGCAACGTTCTGTAAAATTAAACACATCTCACTTTTATTTTTAGACCATGTTCGACGTGTTGGTTACTGTTGTCTCACATTATTCTTGGGCACTGTGCATTCTTTAATGTTGGTTGCTCATGTAACATGAATGTGATATATCCATGTTGAAGAGTCGATCATCTCACCTTTACCATTCATAAATCTTCTTTCAGCCGGCTCATGTCCTTTCAACAATATAATCATTGCCAACGGGGCCACGTATGCAACAACCGTGAATGGACGCTGTATGAGGTACATATGTCAAGGTGGTACCCTGCTTGAGATAGAATTCGGTAAGCAAGTCGTCATGATTGTTAACACTGATTTCGTGTCGTTAGCCGCTGCACGCTGCGGGATTTACTGAGGAAGGGATCCGAGCACTTATGGGCTGAATAGTTCGATGTGCAAGGAGGATGATCTGTCGGACTAACTATAGTCTGTCCAGAAATTAATGACTTCATTCACGATCAATTATTTTGAAAACTCTGTTGCATCGTTATGAAATTTTTCCTGCAGTCTTATATTTACCCCCACCCAATGAATTGTCTTTGATAGGTCCAAAAGCAACTTAAATCATGGAAATCAGCGATATTTTTTTTTTTTATGTTTTGGTGAAAAACTAGTGATTTCTCGCTAACAAACTTGTTTTACAATAATGCCACGTTCCACTTCGGGAGGCTCTTGTCATAAGGCCAATCCC
>JACEFZ010010281.1:345000-427500 GCA_014155875.1 Cepaea nemoralis | reverse complement strand
TTCATGGCTCTCCACAGATCTCGCTCTTTGGTGTCCTGATCAACTCTGCTGATGATATTCCTCCATGCCACGTATTCAATCCATCCAGCATCATGTCTCTTGCTCTGCCTCTGCCTCTCTTCTCCTCGATCTTTTCAGTTGTCACGATGTTCTCCAATGTCTCTCTTCTCATCACATGACCAAAGAAAGTTGTTTGTCTCTTTCTTATTGGTGTATGTAATGTTCTAGTTTCATTAGCCTCTTTCAGGCAATCTTTATTAGTTACTCTGGAAGTGCAAGGAATTTGCAATATTCGTCTCAAAACAACATTTCTGTTGCTTCTAAGGTCTTCTTAATTTGTTATATATATATATATATATATATATATATATATATATTATATATATATATATATATATATATATATATATATATATATATATATATATATATTTTTTTTTAAAATTTTTTTTAAAAATTCGCATATCCTTTTACAGGACATCGCTGTCAACAGCAGCATCTTTCAGCTGTCTGTTGATTTCTTGGCAAGATTACGCTCAGTAGTTTGCCAATGCTTTCTGAGCGGCCGGCTCAGTTATCCCGCAAGTTACCAGCGGGGGACGAACAGCTCCCAGTTCTCGCCCGCTACGAGACTCTGTGTGATAAACGGGATTACGGAGAAAGTGGTGTAACCCCTCGGCCAGAGAGACCGGCGTGTATATATATGTATATATATATATATATATATATATATATATATATATATATATATATATATATATATATATATCTATATATATATATATATATATATGGTACAGTTCTTCTTTTTGTTCTGATGATGATGTTAAAGTGGCCAGCATCTCCTCCTTCAGACTTGTCCTGACTCTTCTCCCTTCCAGATTTCCGATTATAAGGATGCACTTCAGCTTTTCTCTTGTCATTACACGTCTGAAAAATATGGTATGTCTCCTTCTGATACAAGGAACCAGTTCTCTTTGTGAGTTAACTTGTCAGATAGCTTTGTTAATCTTTTCTTTCCACGTGCTCAGGTCACTAATACAACACTCCCCGTCTCGAATAGGATTGGAAAACACAACCACCAGATGCGTTGGTATATAAATATTTAACTTCCACGGTTTGCTTCTTCTATTTCAGCTTGCTACTTTGACAACAAGTGTTTTCTCGAGGGTGAGACATACCAGCATGTTTGTCACCTGTACAGATGCTTAAAATCTGGGAGCTTGCCATCGGTTGTCTACACCATGGCGATGGTTCAATCTAGTTAGTGCAAGTTACATTTGTACCACCGTCTTCTACTTATCTTATTTCTCTCTCACGTTCCTTTGCTTTTCGTTTTCATCATCGCATTTAGTAACTCTCTTCAACATATATAATTGTTCAGAACAATGTTTTCCTGTTGTCAATTTGAATAATGAGACACAAACACCTGACCAGATACAGTGAAACATCACCATCATCAAGTGCATTCCGATTGGCGTGGGCAGTCATGCTTTTCCACATCCTGCTAGCTCAGGAGGTCTGTATCAATACGTGTGATGACTTCTTTCTGGGCCATGAGAAAGATTGTGGCTGTCGCTGACAGTGAAATATACCAGGCAATAAGTTGCACAATATTGTGTTTGTGTCTACATTATTCACATATAATGTTATCTGTCTGAAAAAGAAAAAAACAAACACACACACACACAAATATGTCATGTTCCTGTCAAACTCTTCCCATTGGCTTTGTGTTGGAGTCTCCTAACAAAGAAGTGCCTAAACGATGTCGAGGGAGCTTGAACAGCGCTCGCCTTACCCCATCTAGTCCGCGTGTGCTGTGCTGTATCATGATCTGGTTACACCATAAAATAACTCTGCGCAGTTGTGATGTTCCAGTACCGATCTTGCATACTCTGCTGGTTTCTGGACTTGGGGAGGGGAAAGACAGCTCGGCAACATGGTCACCGAGGAGACTGTATTTTGATACCCGGTTGGGAGAAAAGTCTTCACGCCAACCTGACTCCGGCTTGGTAGCAGTGGTGGCATGGGGGTTAGTGAGCGGGTCTGCCATGACAGTGGTCAGGGTTCAACTCCCAGCTGAGACATGGACTATTGTCTCCGACCAGCACGGCTCTGGATTCTGGAAGCATAACGTATTGCGTTGATTTCAATATTATGGGCGTCAACATTACCTAATACACATGTGGCGAAAGAGTTACGGACGCAACTCGTAATACCGAATCCCGCGTTCGGTCAAAAACATAGCGGTACTGTCCTGGCCTCCCATGACCTTGCAAACTGAATACCACTAACTTCTGGACAGGATAAGGGTGCCGATATACTACTAAATATATGGTCTCCCGCTGTAGCACAGCGGGTGTGTGTGTGTGTGTGTGTGTGTGTGCGTGTGTGTGTGCGTGTGTGTGTGTGTGTGTGTGAGAGAGTGAGTGAGAGAGAGAGAGAGAGAGAGAGAGAGAGAGAGAGAGAGAGAGAGAGAGAGAGAGAGAGAGAGAGAGAGAGAGAGAGAGAGAGACTGTATACAAAATGTATTATAGACCTCACACTTTCAAAGAGTACTTTGAATGTCGTCATGGGCATTGTTACCCTGCCATATGAATCATGAGGATGTCGTAATAGACACCGAGGATGTCATAATCGATGCCCAGAATGTCATAATGGGTGTCAGAATGTCGTAATGCGTGCCGAAATGGATGGCAGAATTCCGTAATGGTGTCGTAATTGACGGTCAGAATGACTTATGGGTGCCCAGAATGTCGTTGTAAATACTCAGAACGTCGTAATAGACATATATATTGTAATGGATGCCCAGAATGTTGTAATGAATACCTAGATTGTCTTAATGAATGACAAGAAGTTACTAATGGACATCCAGATTGTCATAATGAATGCCAGGATATCATAATGGGCGTATAGAATGTCGCAATAGATGCTCAGAATGTCGTAATGGACAATCGTAATGTCATAATGGATGCCAGATTGTTGTCGTAAATGGCACCCAGAATTTCGAAATACGCACATACAATGTGGTAATGAATGACCAAAATGTCGTAAGAGACTCCAGGAATGTCGAAATGGATTACCAAAATGTCGCAATAGATGCCAATAATGTTGAAATGGACACCTAAGTTGGTTATCTATAAAACCGTAAAATTATTCGTTGCTGGGAAGAAAGATATCTTTAAGCCAATAAAATATCATGAGAAAAATGAATTCCCAGGCATCTATCGCAAATAGTGACAAAACAAAAGAACTAGAGGACATGTTTCACAGCCTTGGCTCCTGAAAAATACGTCTGACTTAATCATTAAGCATTCTTCTTGTTAAGCAAATACCGGTCAGAAAAGACCACGGCTGTTGCCAGGCTTCAACATTTAATATGGAGACATCGACGTGGTCGACAGGATAAAAGCGCTCGCTCGTACACTTTCGGTGCACTGATGGTCAGGAAGGAGGTTCAATCGCTACACCGGCATTAAGCTGGACTCAAATGTTATCTTCTCATTCAAAAAGCAGTGGCAAACTACTGAACTTAAAATTGTCTAGTAAACTATCCTGGGATTAATCACATTGTCCTGCAGAGGACTTTGCAACATTATAAATGATGATTCCTTCCATTTACAGTCCACTGGCGTTTAGATGAGAATATTTTCAGTAAGTCTCAACACGCAGCTAATCATTAATGATCATAGTTGTCCACTAAACACAGAGAATATTTGTTTTCTTCTTCTTCTTCTTCTTCTTCTTCTTCTTCTTCTTCTTCTTCTTCTTCTTCTTCTTCTTCTTCTTCTTCTTCTTCTTCTTCTTCCTCTTCTTCTTATACTACTTCTTCAGCACTAGACTGATTTTTGCATGTGGATTAGTTTTCCCTATTACCAATGTCCCTCGGCGTCGTCTGGCGAACCCACTTCGACTTCAGAAGTACTTGTAATTTAGTTCCCAAGTCAAGGACGAGAAGTGAACATTGTAGTCCGACTGACCGCTGTAGGGGCTAAACGTGCTACCTCGGTATCAGCACGCAGGACGTTTAAGAACGAGCGTTCTTATCTATTCAGCCATGCTGATCTCCATACAGTGAATATTGATCCCATCATTTCCATAATGCCAATGTCCACTGGTGAATACATTCGTTGATGACATTCAACAATTGTACAACTTGACTAACGTTATTTCTCTCAATGAAGCTATCTCCCGTCAACATGGTATTCAAGTATATTCTGCACACCACAGCAATATAACATATATAATACAACAAAAATATATTTGAAATCTGGAGAATATAATAAAATCCAACATTAATACGTACCTAACTAGGCCCTCAGTCACTTAACCAAAATATCTAATGTAAGGTGAAAATGATATAATTATATATATATATATAAGGCTATCAATAATTTTTTGTTTAATATCAATAAGTTGAGTTGTTGAGTTGAGTTAAGAACCGACATCACAACACTTAAGACATTCCCATACGTGCTCCGTCCCCTCGTTCAACAGCCAGCGAAGAGTCATACTACTAATCGTTCCCACCGCTACCTGATTAAAAGTTCTCCTGATCTTACCTCTCAGGTTTGAGATTCTTCCAGAACCCCTACCGATCCCCCGCAATCTCATTCTTTCCACATATGGGTTCTCAATCTGTTCCTCCGCCTTCTCCACCTGGTGCCACAAGCGCACGACCACCTCCCCCTTGTCCATAGGCAAACTACCACCAAGAGGTGCATTCCCTGCTAGCCTATAAGCCTGTTCATTCCCCCGTACCCCCGCATGGCCAGGGCAAAATATCCATACAATTCTCACAATCTGTGACCTCTGAAGCGACGAGAGCCATTCCACACGAAATATTCCTTTCTCCACCTTACTAAGCATACTCTTTGAATCCGCAATGAATACAACGTGTGTTGCAGTGGTCTCCTCTAGCCACCGGAATGCCGTTGTTACTACCTCCACCTCCATTCTCATGCTGGAGGTCGTAGTCTCATATGCCAGACTCTTCTTTTTCAAGATTCGTCCATTAGCCTTTGCAATAAAGCCCCAGCCACTACGTCTGTTTCTCACCACTGACCCATCGGTGTAGATGACTATGTCACCTTGATGTGTGTTGCTCTGGATCAGCTGTTGCACTTCAAACTCAGTGCGGCCCGCTGCCCATTCTCTGCACTCACGACCCAGTGTTATTATTACATTGTGCCAGTCCGTGATGTCTTCCGGACCTTCAACCCACTCTCTTTCACGATTGATGGTCTCTAGATCACACGCCTGACGTAAAGAAAGTTCTGCCTCTGCCATCCAGGACCTGACTCTTCTTAGACTATGACCCTTGACCATATCCATTGCTGCATGCAGCGGGTTATCCCTATCTGCTGCAATTCTCAGGTACCATTTGGCCTGAAGGGCCCTATGTCTATCCGCCATTGTTTGTAGCGCCAGGATATGCCTCATGCATATAATTGGTGCGTCCTTTGTGCACCCCAGGATTAACCGCATGGCAGCATTCTGTATGCGCTCCAATCTTTCAAGCTGGCTCTTTGATACTGTCAGCAGCCCCAAACCATACTCAATGACAGAAATTATTAACTATTCAGTCCCAAACCATACTCAGTGACAGAAATTATTAACTATTATTAATTATTATTCTTAAATTATTAATATCAATAAAACAAATAAGAATAAAACACAACACAATTGCCCGACGTTTCGGTAGTCACTACCTTTGTCAAGTACACAACAAATAAAGGTATAGGAAAATTATTATGAAAATAAAGCACAATAAATATAATAGTAATATTCGCAATAGTGAAAATAACCCTTGCCTCATAACAATAATAGTGGCTTATCCCTCCCAATATTGTAATCTTTACTCTGGAGCAAGACGTCTCGCAAAAGAGTTCTTCTAGCAAAACTAACCTAACAACCGACGTCGACGTCAATGTAGAGAGGTTCCTGTACGTGCTAATCAGCAAGTTGCAAATGTCAGTCTCTGTCATTTTATGTCTTGCAAATTAATTAGCGAAAGTTAATTGCTTATCCTTTACATGATGCCTCAGTAACACCCAGTATTTTTTTTTAAATTTGACTATTTGTGAATCATTGGCAAGTTTGCGTTCAGTAATTTGCCATTGCTGTCTGAACGTCCTGCGCTGATACCACTGTATGAGAATCGGCGCAAGACAGTTTGATAGCGAACTGAACTGGTAATGTCATGAGAATGGTTGAAAGCGCCATAGCTCGTGGCTTAACAAAGTGAGGGAAAGATTGGCCACCTGTTCTTCCTTGTTCCAGACCTACAAAATGTGATCACACTGTCACATCACAGACCAATGGCAGGAAACTGTTTTTGGACCATTTATTATTATTATTATTATTATTATTATTATTATTATTATTATTATTATTATTATTATTATTATTATTAAGCACCCAACATTCATCACATTTTCGTATTAGTCCTTAATTTTCTCTGTCAACTAAAAACTACATTCATTAATCTTTTTCAGATTGCTAAGACTACAGTCCAGGCTGAATATCTACAGAAGCGCATATTTCCTACAGGGCATGCAGAACTTAAAGATAATGTTTACACGTTTCTTACATTCTACGAGAATGACATTTTAAAATGTTTTAATTAGAAAATATTAAATATCAAAAAGTACACTGTACAAAAATAAAAGCAAATATATTCATCCTTGAAATACATGAGTCATGTTCTGTTCTTCACTTAAGTTGTTGTCGTCAGAGTTCGGTCATCTAGAATGTACTTATAACTTATGTTCATGCTATAAGTAGAGTAAATATTTAAATACAGAAACCACAGATAATATGTTGCACCATTTACTGCCTGGCATATTTCGCTGCATCTCGTCAGGTGCATACTGCAGAGTTTGTATCATATGAAGTGAAATAAAACATGAATGATACTTTAGTTGAAACTATTAGAATACGTGGTCACAGATATTGTTCGAATGTGGAGCATCTATTATTCCTACGTTAATTTCAGATGTTGCACGAACTTTCTGTTTGCATAAAAACAACAGGAACTGCCCAATTTCTAACGCTCACTATATTTGAGCAATCGTTTATTGATCGTCGAATATGCTATGTGAAATGTTATTTCTTTGTTCGCGTAATAGACATAGTTTATGAGATGTTGAAAAATCGACGAGGATGGCGTTTTATAGCATTTAGACTGCACGGGGTTTCCTAACGACAGATTATCTCTCGTTTACACCCATACTGGTGGTTTATGTTCAGCTACCAGATGTGCTAATTCTGTCCTTTCTACCTATGTAAATTGCTTGCCACTAACACTGGAATTGAAAAGCATTGGCAAATTACTGAACGTAAACGTCCTAGTAAATCACAAACGGCTACAAAATGCTGGGGTGCATTGCGACGTCCTGTAAAGGACATGCAATTAGCTTTTTTAAGTAAAGTAAAATGACTTATTTCTGCGCCTAAAGAGGTAGTGTGTATAAGGTAAAGTAAATAACCTTTCTACACGCTTTAGGCGCACTGGACAAGTGGTGCTAGGCCAACATTCATATAGACCTAACGGCACTCATTGAGTCATGTGATAAGTATCATGTCAGCCGCCTTTACTTCCTAAAACGTTTCCTGAAACGGACTTCTCGCTTGATGTCAAACCAATCTGATGTCTCGCCACTATTCTAACCGCTGCTTGATGGTCTAGATATAGCATTTTTATGAGTTGTATTACATCTGATGGAAAGCCCATATTCCTCATGATTTCCCAAAGTTTCTAATGTCGTACACAGTCACATGCCTTTGATAATCCACAAAACACGAGACAAGATTTACATTAAATTATCTACACTTCTCTATTATTAAACGCATGTTGACTGTGTGATCTCTTGTTTTCCTTCCTTGCATAAATCTAGCTTGAACAATGTTAATATCTTCTTAAATGTTCTTACGGAGTCTTCCCATTATGATTTTAGTAGATGGTTACTTGCATGACTGATCAGGGCAACAGTTCTATAGTTGGTGC
Source organism: Cepaea nemoralis (assembly GCA_014155875.1). Taxonomy (NCBI): domain Eukaryota; kingdom Metazoa; phylum Mollusca; class Gastropoda; order Stylommatophora; family Helicidae; genus Cepaea; species Cepaea nemoralis. The sequence continues at coordinate 419,492 of JACEFZ010010281.1, read as the reverse complement.
ATAATATCAGGTTGCCCGGTTTTGGTATTTGAATTAATATAGTTCCACTCCAATATTGTGTTAAATAATGCGTGATATATTTATATATATATATATATATATTCATGTGTGTGTGTGTGTGTGTGTGTGTGTGCGTGCGTGCGTGCGTGCGTGTGTGTGTGTGTGCTTACGCTTGTGGCTACGGTTTGCATTCGCATTTTGCTCATGTTAGACTGGTAGTGCATGGTTCCGTCGCCCTGCTATTGAGTCAGTGCGTGGTGCGACACTGTGAATTGTGAATTTCGTGTGGAATGCTTTTACATCTGTCCGCGGTTGTTTGTAGCGAGAAATACATGTTCGGAACGATGTCGGCCGGCTGTTGCTGAACTGACTGGTTTGCCTTTTCGGTTCACGAGAGCATTTTACAGGAAACTCCTGGGAGTCGTTGTTGGAGATACGGAGTTCGTACTTTGTGCTGCGCTTTCCGCTTATCGCCCTGACCGAGCCATAGAAGGTAAAACGCGATTCAATGAAGTCTTTTTGGTGACTACCGATTCTATTGGCGATGAACACTATTTTTCTTGTAGGACTTTTGTGTTGGCATTCTGGCGGCGGCATTTTGTACAGTGTACCTATGCGGGCTATTGGCTTGCCAAGACACCTGTCTTTTCCACTTGTCGCATTGGGCAGTGGGTGAATTTTGTGTGATATTCACTGGCACAGTAACGGAGCATAATGGGACGAGCCGTTGCCGTGAAGTTGGACCCGCGAATAACTAACTAACTAACTAACTAACTAACTAACTAACTAACTAACTAACTAACTAACTAACTAACCAACCAACCAACCAACCAACTAACTAACTAACTTACCAACCAACCAACCAACCAACCAACTATCTAACTCACTCACTCACTCACTCAATCACTCACTCACTCACTCACTGACTCACTGACTCACTGACTCACTGACTCACTGACTGACTGACTGACTGACTGACTCACTCACTCACTCACTCACTTACTCACCCACTCACTCACTCACTCACTGACTCAACTCACTGACTCACTGACTCACTGACTCACTGACTGACTGACTCACTCACTCACTCACTCACTACTCACTCACTGACTCACTGACTCACTCACTCACTCACTCACTCACTGACTCACTCACTGACTCACTGACTCACTCACTCACTCACCCACCCACCCACCCACCCACTCACTCACTCACTCACTCAATCACTCACTCGCTCACTCGCTCGCTCGCTCACTCACTTTCTTATAATAGTCTTTATGTTCTTCTATCATTGGCCTCTTCCAGTTCTTGTTAGCTACTCTGATTCGCGAATGGTATTCGCACTATTCGTCTCAGGACCCATTCATCTCTGTTCATTCCATGCTCGCCCAAATGTGTCCGTTTAGTTCCATAATCCTGAGCTATAGTAAAACAAAGTGTTTAATGGGCAAGGGATAGACTTCCTTGCACCGGGTTTCATCCCATAAGGCTGGGTCTCTGTCCACAGAGTAGCCTGCCGAAACGTGACACAACACACCAACTCCGTAGCTTCAGCACTACCACCAGGAGTCTCCAAGAAAGTTGCACTCGTGAACCCAACGACGTAGGCCGGAATCGAACCCACAACCTTCGGACCACGACACGGGGGAGTAGCCACGTCGCCACGGAGACTCCCTGGCCATACAGCAAACACAGGTTCAATATAACATGTCAGTACTCTCTGTCTGACACTCAATAATAGCGACTTACTGCAAAGATACTGTTCTTCTGACATGCAGCCATTGCTTGATCTTTTGTATTCTTTATCACCTTCACGTCTCTTACAGCTGATGGTTTATGATTGCCCATTTTTGTTACGATTATTTTATTTATTATAATAGCTGTTTTTCTATTATTATCAAAATCACCATCATTTAATAACGATAATTAATATCTTGTCATTATAAACTAAATGAGTCATGCTGGTTTGTTTAGACAGACATACTATTTTACTAATAAATAAAGCACATATGGAAGTTAAACATTTGCTGTCATTTTATAAAGCAGTTTTCGCCCTTGATACATTTTTGAAAAGGGCGGAGGTCCGCATAGCAGAATGGATATGAGCGTTCGTTCTTAAACACCCGGTGTGCTGATGCTGAGGTAGGCAGCAGTTCCTTTTACGGGGACTTTGTGGGTTTTTTTTTTAAATTGCAGTGTGGTTCTCGAGATTGACGGTTGTAAAACGGTAAGACGGGACACATCCGATGTGTTTACAAAGAGCGTGTCACTGGAATAATCAGCATCATCCTTTCACGACACTTGCTGATGGAGGAGGGCGTCAACTGGTTTTCCAGGAATGCTGTGATTTCGAACATTCATTAACCGTTAAATGAAGCTGTGGTGGTGCAGTAGTTAGCTGGTGCGTCTGCCAACTCGGTGGACAGGCGTTCGCTTCCCTATTCAGACTAATGTTTAAATTCACCTTGACGTCCGGATAAACGCCACCTATAATTGGTACCACGAAGTGTCTTAGAACGTTAAGGCGGCCGTCGTAATATTGACCACAGGTCCGCATGGAAGAATGGACAAGAACGCGAATTTTTAAACATCCGGTGTGCTGATGCCGAAGTAAGCGGTTCAACCCTTACACTGGACAGCTGGATGAAAATGTTGAACGTCCTTGACTTGAGGACGTTAATTACAAGTACCTCTGAAGTCGGAGTGGGCTCGCCTGATGTGCGAGGGACACTGTTAATAGGGAAAGCTAACCCACACACAAAATTCAGTCCATCTCTACTATAAATAGTGTGTATGGACTACGCTTGAGTTCAAAGCGAGCAAGCGGAAAAAAAATAGTGACCACAAAACCCACCGAGTGCTGATTGGTGTATACAAATATGGGATGTGCACCATATACCCCGTACGTCTCGTGGGGTGAAAGTGGTCGTTTACCTTTTTTTAATCAACAACAATAAGAAGAATTAACAAAATGCAACGAAATACACACACACGCACACAAACACACACACACACAACACACACACACACACACACACACACACACACACACACACACACACACACAAACCCACACGCAGTCAGAAGTTAGTCATTTCAAGATTGCGTGATTTTGCTCGTTACTGGTTATAAAAATATATTTATATCTATTGATAGCCGTTTCAGCGTGGAAATAATTGTGTATATAAAACACGTAGCAAGAGGCAAACAGTTAGCAAACCAGGCTATCTATTGACAGTGTTTACTTCAAACAACGCAAATTGTTCGTATAGCTACAAGAAAATGCTGACCAGGTGAGTTAGTTTATCTTTATACTAAATATAAGTAATTCGTTTGCTCGCATTGAAATCGAGCGCAGTCTACACTGGACTGATTTTTGCTCGTGGGTTATCTTTTCCTATAACCAGTGTCCCTCGCCATCAGGTGAACCCACTCCAACTTCTGAAGCACTTGTAATCTACACAGTGGGTTGAACCTGTTACCTCGGCATCAACATATACGAAATTTAAGAGCGAGCGGTCTTATCCATTGGGCCATGCTGAAAGCCATGCTATGGATGTTATATTTAGGCTGCATGTGAGGAATTATGTGGTAACTGCAGGGACGCGGACTTGTAAAGGAAGGGTGAGAACGCCGGGGACAGATAGAAAGAGTGGTGAAGATATCTAGAAATAAGTTAACTCACACAGGTAAATGGCTTCTTGCATTAGATGAAGACTGTCCACATTCTCAGGGCACGTCAAGAGACGGGGAAAGCTGGAGAGCCTCGTATCAGCGGGTAAGGTGGAGGGGAAGAGAGGCAGAGAGAGAGAGAGAGAGAGGCAGAGAGAGAGAGACCAAGATAGAAAATCTGGACAATTTGACATCATGGCATGGAGAAAAATCATTATTATAACCGTTTGGCAGTACACGAAACAGAAGGCTGAGGACAGACATTATCACCAACGTCATACAGTATGGATTATATGAATTTGACGAAGATTGGTGTCTTATTACTGGCACCCTGCTGTCTTAATAGACGATAGCTTGTAAAATGAAGTTACACCTCTCCATAGCACAAAGCCTGGGCTTAAATTAGAGACCATGTGTTGCCCATGCAGCATGATCATTCTCTAGGCCTGCCTAATTTACTCCAGTGGAAATGTAACACCGATACATCAGGAACAAGACACGCTTCTGAAGCTGCCGCATCAGTAAAGCAATGCTCTAAATGCTCGTCTATGTCATATTATAATCTTTGAATATCTCTTTAGCTTAGATTGAGATCACTTCCAATCCACTATAAACTATTGTTAAATTTTGCATAAGGCGATTGATAGTCACATATTATGGATGTTCACATTTATTATCCCCATAAATTGTATTATTAAAACTGTTGTGAGTTGATGATAAATATTCAGAAATGTAAGTTTAACACTTCATCGATAGTAGCCACTTAGGATGAGGGTTGGAGATGGGGGTGCCTCTTATGGGTTAACAAATAAAATTAACATTAAAGTAGTTATAACGTGTTTGATATTCAGGTATGTTTGTGTGGTCATATTTAATTTTCCCACTACTTGTAGTGTTAACATTTGTATACAGTGATTGAAAACTATACATACCTGAATTTTCATACTTAATTTTGCTTCCATTGTATTATTAAAGTTGTTACATAGTGATTGTAAGACAGATAAGGCTGTCCGTCTGTTCACATTTAATTTTTCAACCAATTTTATGGTTCTTCATAGCCATCGTCTACCGGGTTTGCCGTTGAAGAAGTAGTTGACATTATGGCGCCAGAAGGGTGGCTTTTGATAACGTCTTTCCCTGAGATTGTACATGTTTTTTTAAATTCAAATTTTCTTCTCCTGCGTCTTCTTGACCTCGTATCAGATCTTCTTTGGTGTAGCGCCAGTGCTCATAACTAATGGTGTTGCTTTCTAACTAGATTTCTGAGGTATTTACTCGCCTACCTACAATGACTGATATAAAGACATTTGTGTGTATTCAGATGTAATGTTACCGTCACTTCATTGTTAAAATTATTATCCAGTGATTGATAGGTAGAGATTTATGTATATCCATAACTCGGCAACAGAATCCGCTCGATGTGGGCGTGTCGAGATATAATTATTTCGCATAGGTCAAAAAAGAAAATGGATCGTACATTACGACTTATAATGTGATTGGGACGCAGAGGTGTTTCCAAGGCACCAGGGCCGGGTTATATACTGGCCAAGACCTATTGACGCGTCCTCGTCGAGCGTCCTGGGCAACAGGTCCCTTCGGGGTCCTGGCTAAAGTCAGTAGGATCGCCGATTCCTCCGAAGTCGGAAAGTGTCTGCCTGTACGGCGAGGAACCACCAGTCTGCACACCAATAAGCCAGACATTGGACAACGGATACTCACGCAAACCTCAGGTCCTGTATGGCATCACACTGATGTTGGACAACAGGATGTCTTCATCCGACATGCAGGACTTCACGTTGGAGCTCAAGCCAACGAACACAAACAAACAAGCAAGCAAGCATAATGTGATTGATATTAGACATGCGTTTATGTTTATATGTAATTTTCTACACCTTGTATTGTTCAAATTGTTTTTTAGTGACTGATAGGTAGAAAGTCCACTGTGTTAACTAACACCTCAACAACATAATTCCCCGGTATGGGAGCTTGGAAACTGGATAACATTTGAAAGGTGAACACAGAAAGTGGATCGTAAAGTAGCTACACAGTGGTTGATAGATAGATTTATTGAAATAGATGCCCGTATGTTCACATTTGATGTTATTTCACTTGCTTTTCTCCGCAGAGAGATTGTGGGACTTCTGTGTATCCTGGGAGTAACCGCAGTGATCGGCGTTAACGTTAGACAAAGTAGGTTTGCGTTAACTCTTCGCGTGTATACTACATCTTTCGATTACATGAGTGACAAATCATACATATTAATAACAGTGTAAATGTGATAAAAGACAAGGGCAGTAGAGATAGAGAAAGACAGACAGACAGACAGACAGAGAGACAGACAGACAGACAGACAGACAGGCAGACAGACAGACAGACAGACAGACAGACAGACAGACAGACAGGCAGGCAGGCAGGCAGGCAGGCAGGCAGGCAGGCAGGCAGGCAGGCAGGCAGGCAGGCAGGCAGACAGACAAAGATTTCTAAATTAATCGCTAGACTAATCGATTGCTTGGGTTATAAGATCATTTTTGATGGCGGCAGCAAACTGTGAGCAGCGCCATCTATGTCTTCTGTACGAGGAGCTGGTCATGTCTGTTGTGGAGTATGCAATGGCAATCCTGACTCTCAGCCATAAGCAGATAGAAAGGATGGAAAGGATACAGAATGATGCTATGCGCATTATTCTTGGATTTACAAGAGATACAGCATGCAGGGCGATGCGCTACCTTCTTGATTTTCCAACCATTGAAGAGAGAATGCAAGTTTGCAGGGCACGCGCCTACCTCAGAATTAACGCATAGTGAAATTAGGAAGGTGAAGGGCAGCAGGTTAAAAAGAGGACGGTCGTGGATGGGTCAAGCCGAAGACATTCTTCAACAGGTGTGTTCACTTGAGGACTTAGAACCTGGCGAGGAGTGGGTGCAAGTGCCAACAGACTTCTGCACATCCTTTTCAGTTTGCATCCAACTAGATAGAAAATGCAGACAAGAAAATCCGGCTGCTGTGGAGGCTGAAGTACAAGCGTTGATTTTCGAGAATTCGCTAGACAGTGACGCGGTCATCTACACAGATGGGTCGGTCGTCCGACATGTGAGAAGCTCATGGGCCTTTACAGCTCGGGCCGGAGGGAGAATTGTGAAGGAGGACTCTGGTGCTTTCACTGAAACCACAAGTAGCCTGACCATGGAAGTCATGGCAGTAAGTAAAGCAATAACATGGCTCGAGACACAGACATTCACTGGGGCTTGTTTCCTTAGCGACTCAATGAACATGATCAAGAGGATAAAGGAGGGGTCGATCCGAAGAGAATGGTTGCTGCCTCTGGAGCGGTCTCGGCTGGCAAAGATTAGTTTCATCTTCGTGCCAGGTCATGCGGGAGTACAAGGAAATGAGCGGGTTGACAAGCTCGCAGGTGAGGCTACTGTGGAGGGCGGACGCGCCATGGACCAGGCTGACATTCTGAATGCTCTACGAGAAGTGAGACTTTTGCAAGAACCAAGTGATGACTGTGAATCTACAACAATGGCCAGACTGCGAGAGCAGCAAATTAAAAGAGGGGTAGCCAAACAAGAACACTACGCAGGAAGCCAAAGAAGATTGATAAACCAACACAGAACTGGCGTCGTTAGCCGCTACACGCTGCGGGATTTGCTGAGGAGGGGATCCGAGCACTTATGGACTGAATGGTCCGATTTGCAACGAGGATGATCTGTCGACTAACTAACTAACTAACTAAAAGATCATTTTATTCCCCAAATGCGCTCAGAAAGCTCTGGCATATTACTGAACGTAACATTACTCAGTAAATCACAAATAACCAATAAATATTGAGGTTGATTACAGCGTCCTACAAAGGGCAGGCAACTAACTTTTAATTTAAACTACCCACTCGTATTCTAATCTTAATTCTCAGCTCAGACTAGTAGAGTTTCAAATCACCGCACGAGTTCCGTAGCACCGGCAAGAATCCAATCTTTGTTTAATAGAATGCAAGATGTTATAAATATACAATGTATGCTTTGAAAATGTGCTGTTGTGTTAAACCAGAGACAAAAACCTCAACATTGTACGACTTCCAGTTTGCAAACGTGGACCTTTGTAGCTACTGGAAATGTCCGTGACGCATATTTGTTGTGTGATTATTAATGCGCGTTTTTGTGTGATGTGTGTGTGTTTTTGTGTGTGTGTGTGTGAGAGAGAGAGAGAGAGAGAGAGAGAGAGAGAGAGAGAGAGAGAGAGAGAGAGAGAGAGAGAGAGAGAGTGGGAGGGGGATATGATTCTAGAATACACAGATTTTTAATGTGATTTTTGTGTGATATTGTGTATTTGATTCTAGTATCGACAGATTTGTTGTGTGATTGTTTTTTTAAATTTTTTTAAAAATTTTTACTTTCGTTCCCTTAGAATTCAAACGTAGTCCATACACGCACTACTACTTCTAATGTACTCGACTGATGTTTGTATGTGGGTTAGCTTTCCCTATTACCAATGTCCTCGCCATCAGGCGAAGCCACTCCAACTTCAGAGGTACTTGTAATTTACGTCCCCAAGTCAAGGAGGAAAAGTCAACATTTTAGCCCAACTGACCTGTGTAGGGGTTGAACCCGCTACCTCGGCATCAGTACAAGGGATGTTTAAGAACAATCGCTCTTTTCCATTCGGTCATGCTAACCACCGTTGTGTGATTTGCTGTGTCATTGTGGTATTCACAGATTTATTCTGTGATTTGTGTGTGGTTCTGCTATTTGTTGTGTGATTCGGGTATACACATATTTGTTGTGTGATTCTGCTCTATACACATTTGCTGTGTTATTCTACTATACACATATTTGTAGTGTGACTTTGCTATGTGTTATGTGATTCTGCTATACAAACATTTGCTGTGTGATTTTTCTATACACACATTTGTTGTGTTATTCTAATATGCACACATTTATTGTGTCATTTGATGTGTCATTGTAGTATACACATATTTACTGTGTGATTTGTGTATGATTCTGCTATACACTCATTTGTTTTGCTTAAAGTCTTAAAGGTCTTAAAACTCAAGAAGATCAACTTCATTGCCCCGGGTTTTATCCAATAAAGCTCTGTCTCTTTCCGCAAAGCAGCCTGCCGAAAACATCGCACAAAGCACGAACTCCGTAGTCCCGACGACGACCTCCAGGAGTCTCCGAGAAAAATGCACTCGTGCAAGACGTAGCCCGGAATCGAACCCACAATCTTCGGAGCGCAAGGCAAACGGATTGACCGGATCCTCGCCAGAGTTGCGGAGCTTGTGCACTGTGTTAAGTTTCCTGTGTACAATCTCTCGATCCATTGACGGAAAATGGATCAATGGGGTCATATGTATTTAGAATACAGCTGACGGTCTATAAACCAAATCAACTAACAGCTGTCCTTACTGTGTATGATATGTGGTCTTGACCCTATGGAATTACGGTTGCCTGGGTAGTGCAGTTGCCGGGAACTATTCAGGTTAGGATTTTCTCTCCCCTCCCCCTCCACTCCCCTAGGTTAAGGTTTTCTCGCCCCCCCCCTCCCAACCTCCCCCCCAAAAAAAAATAAATAATAATCATGTTGCAGAGGTTCTAAACTCGGTTCTCCAAAATGGGAGCACTGCATTCTAGCCATTCGGCCAGCTGCTCCTCAAAACTGGCTGTCCTTCTCATCCACATTATAATGTTTACTTCAGTTATGTTCTCCCCACAGCCACCCCCCCCCCCCCCCCAATTGTTAGAGAAGCATCTTTTAGTATAAGTCGTGACAGTAACATAATTACAATAGGTACCTATCGCAGTTGAAGATAACAGCTGTTGGCTTCGGCATAGATAAGCTTGTGAAGGCCATACAGTGGAATAAAGAAATCGGCTAATAGCCATGGAGCAACATGCCATAACACACACACACACACACACACACACACACACACACACACTCACAGACACACACACGCACACACATAGTCCTGAAGTAAGAACTTGCTATGGGTATATGATGTGATCATATTTTGTGGAGCGGAATGCATGGAGGAGTGGCTGATCAGTCTTCCCCTCAATTAGAGAGACATCAAACACAGGCCTTGAATCCTCGCCCGACGGCGGTCGTGACACTATCAACGCTTTATCACTTTATCAACTACTCTAATTACCCCATTGGCAATTCAAAAAACATACCCAAAGACAGTTATTAATACTCATATTGCTACTGCAACTACCTCCACCATCACTACTACTTCTAATGCTGCTGCTGTTGTTACTGCTGATACAACAACAACAACAACAACAACAACAACAACTACTACTACTACTACTACTACTACTACTACTACTACTACTACTACTACTACTACTACTTCTACTACTACTACTACTCTTACTACTACTACTACTACTACTACTACTACTATTACTACTACCACGAATACTACTACTACTACTACTACCACGAATACTACTACTACTACTACTACTACTACTTCTACTACTACTACTACTACTACGACTACTACTACTACTACTACTACTACTACTACTACTACTACTACTACCACCACTACTACTACTACTACTACTACTACTACTACTACTACTACTACTACCACTACTACTACTACTACCACTACTACTACTACTACCACGACTACTACTACTAATACTACTACTACTACTACTACCACTACTACTACTACCATTACTACTACCACTACAACTACTACTACTACTACTACTACTACTACGACTACTACTACTACTACTACTACTACTACTACTACTACTACTACCACTACTACTACTACTACTACTACTACTACTACCACTACTACTACTACTACCACTACTACTACCACGACTACTACTACTACTAATACTACTACTACTACTACCACTACTACTACTACTACCATTACTACTACCACTACAACTACTACTACTACTACTACTACTACTACTACTACTACTACCACGAATACTACTACTACTACTACTACTACCACCACCACTACTACTACTACTACTACTACTACTACTACTACTACTACTACTACTACTACTACTCTTACTACTACTACTACTGCTGCTACTACTGCAACTACTATACTAAAAAAAATGTTTGCATATCCTTTACAAGACATCGCTGTCAACATCAGCATCTTTAAGCTGATTGTTGATTTCTTGGCAAAATTACGCTCAGTAGTTTGCCATTGCTTTATGAGCGACGGCTCACATACCCCATAAGTTACCGACGCGGTTAGAACCGCTACCGATTCTCGCCATAGTCTCGTTACTCATGAGAGTATACGGGATTACGGAGAAAGTCGCTAACCTCTAGGTCAGGAAGCCGGCTCTCTCACTTTACCAATCATAAATCTTCCTACAGCCGGCTCATGTCCTTACAAGAATCTGATCATTGCCAACGGGGCCTCTTATGCAATACCCGTGGATGGACGCTGTATGAAGTACACATGTAAGAGTGGTACCCTATCCGAGGCTGAATTCGGTAAGCAAGATTTTATGTTTTTTTTTTAAACATGGTGCCCTTAACTTCTACAATTTCCAAATAATTTAAACGTTCTTCCTGCCATTTATATTTGTTTGACCATATATGTTTTCCTAACTCTCTCTCTGTCTGTCTGTCTGTCTGTCTGTCTGTCTGTCTCTCTCTCTCTCTCTCTCTCTGTCTGTCTGTCTGTCTCTCTCTCTCTCTCTCTCTCTCTCTCTCTCTCTCTCTCTCTCTCTCTCTCTCTCTCTCTTCATTGTGTCAATGTAATAGTATGATTTCACATTATTAATGGTAGTTTTTCTGTTTGCTTGTAGCAGTAATATATTTGTATTTTTATCCCAAAGAAGTTCTACTTGCACTAGTTCTTCTTCTTCTTCTTCTTCTTCTTCTTCTTCTTCTTCTTCTTCTTCTTCTTCTTCTTCTTCTTCTTCTTCTTCTTCTTCTTCTTCTTCTTCTTCTTATTTTTCTTTTTCTTTTTCTTCTGCCTTGACGTTTATTGTGAATTTGTTACTAGGTCCAAAGTTTTATAGACCAATATATACTAAATGGGTGATTTGTCAGTATCCCTCCGGCAGTCTTTGTTTCCAGGAATTTATCCAGGTAACCATTTTAGACGGAGTCAGTCTGGGAGACCAGTTTACATACAGTAAGTAAAGGTGAAAAGAAGGTTCGCCATTCACGCCCTGGGATTACTGGGTATATGGTGCTAGCCTCATATTAATGCTTAGGTCGATGTACTTCCAGGAGATTTCCAGGTACCCATATTTCGCTTTGTCCACCTGAGATCCTCGATCAGTGAAAGAAAACACCCGACTCGGGTTTTAAAAAAATGCCCTCCTTGGTAGAGATTCGAACACATAAAAACTACAGAGACAAGCACACGTGATAGACTCTGCGCTACTGTAGTACATTTTTAAGGTATGGCGGTACTGTATCCAGATATATAATTACACACAGGTAAACGTTGCGAGTTAATAGTACATTGTAACTGTGACTGTAACATATTAACATATTACATATTATTACATTTATTATTATTATTGGACATATTAAGCTATGGTAGTAAACAACCCAAGACACTAACATGACTAGAAATAAAAGATACTTGTCTCCAGGGACAACGTGTTTTGTACTATACGTGATTATTCGAATGATCTTTTATTCAGATTATTATTTAAACGTGACCAGTAGAAACTGTTTTTAGAATACAAAAGAAATATTATATGTTTACATTCAAAGCGCACCGTGTTTCATAATCCTAGTGTTCTGTATTCATAAAATCATCAAATTACGCATTCATTCATCCTTTGCCATGCCGGTAAGCGTGGGAGATTATATTACCCACCTTACACGATTACAAGAGTCGTGGATCAGCTCTGTGTTATTATCCCGATCATGCCATATGGTCCAGCCAACCAGATATTGACTTCTTCGCCTTTCCCTTGTTCTTTTCCACTTTTACAAGTCTAAGGTCTTTCCCATCAATTTGTACATCTCTAAGCATCTTCATCATGTTGACATGTCTTACTTTATAGAAAGTCTTTGCGAAGTCAATGAAGCAAAGGTGTAGGTCTGTGTTTAACTTTATCGAACGGTGCATTAAAGTTCTCAGCAAGTATACAGCATTTTCCGTGCCTTTGCCTTCTATGAACCCACATTGTTCTTCCCCTTTTTCAAGTTGTATTTTCTTCCTAATTCTTTGCATGATGAGTCTTAAAAAAATCTTCGTGATGTGGCTCATTATGCTAATTTTTGGATGTTGATCACATTCCAAGGCTCCTGATTTGTTTAGGATTGCTATAAATATATATGTACATAATTCAGAAGGTATATCTCCAGTATCATATATTGTATTCAGCTGTCTGGTGACTTTTACAATTCCATATTTTTCTAAAGGCATCGGTCATTTCTGTTGTGATTCTGTCTCGCAAATGTTCAGATCGTTAAGAGCATTATGAACCCCCATCCTCAGAATTTAAGGTATTTATCGTTATTCAGAATACCATACGGGTCTTCGTTTGAATTATTATAAAGGACTTTCATATAATCATATCATTCATTTAAAATCTGATCTTTTTCTGTTATGTTGTTGCCATCTTTTTTATTGCCGTTGACGTGTGCGTTCTTTTCTTAGTTATATCATGAGTTCTTGTGTGCATTAATTTGGTATTCCACGAGTTGTTATGGTTTTCATGTTGCCTGCAATTTTCCTCGAGCCATGCTTCTTTTGTCTCTTTGCACAATTTCCTAATGTTACTGTGATTCTCTTAATATATTTCATTGTTATATTTGTTATTTCTTATTATTTCTATTAGTTTTAAGATGTCTTCTGTCGTCCATTTCTTACGCCCATTTATCTTATTTTTTTTGGGGGGGGGGGGGGGGATTCTTGTTTCTGCTGCCTCGCTGATCGAGTTCTTTAATATTTTACTTTGCTCACTGACATCTTGAAATATAATTTCCAGATCCTCTAAGTTGAATTTATTTTTTATCTCCTCAATCTTCAGTAAACAGAGATATAATTGTGTGCTTCTTGGTGTATATTTCACTTTTTTTTTTAAATGTGAGATACGTGGCTTAAAATGAGAATCCTAAAAGTGTAATAGAAATTACAACAACCATGCAATTGTCTTGTAACCTGTAAATATTCTTGTTAGGTATGTCAAGCACGTGCCATCACGGTGCAGACGAACACGGTGATTTCATAAAGTCACTTTAAATATAAGCCGCCTCTTTTTTGACATGCATCAAAGAAGAGCAGCGTTCTATCTTACGCATTTTGATCAGTGAAGGGGTGAAACCTAGAGAAATTCATTGGCGAATGAAGGTCCACGATGGTGATGTATGCGTGTCAGTCCCAGCAAGTGTATGAATGGAGCTGGAAGTTTCAAAACGGCGTGACTTCTGTGACAGCCTGAGTAGTGACCCCACAGTTGAGCAAAGCGGTTGAATGCCTCGTACAGGAAAACCACCGATTGACTGTGAGTGACATTTCCGCATATCTTGACATCAATCAAGATTCAGCACACTACACCATGTATGATTTCTACAGTATCACCATGTATGATTGCTACAGTTTAGGTGGGTATCCCGGCAATTTACTCCAGAACTGAAACAACGACGCACTGATGCTTGTCAAAAACTGGTGCAGTGCTTTGAAGCAGAAGGTGATGGTTTCCTATTAATAATTATTACCGGAGATGAAACCTTGGTTCACTACCACGAGCTGGAAACGAAGAGAGCGAGACAGGAGCCCTCCTCACCGAAACCAAAGAAGTTTCGCATGCAGCCATCTGCAGGGAAAGTTATGCTAACTCTCTTTTGAGATGAACAAGGCGTTATTTTAGAGCACTTCATGCAAAGAGGGAAAACTGTCATCAGTGCTACGTATTCAGATCTTCTCATGAATTATCTTCGACCCGATATCACATACAAACGATGTGCACTTCTGAGTAAAGGTGTCCTGTTGCATGATGACATTGCTCGACCCTATACTGTGCAACGGTTGAAACCATTGAAGACCTTGACTTTCAATGTGTATCACATCCCCCCGTAATCACCAGATCTAGCCCCAAGTGATTTCCACCTGTTTGGACAACTCAGAGTCATTGGGATGAAAGACTTTTCCGCCCGATGAAGCGGAACAGCAGGTGGGACATGAGTGGTTATACACGCGACCAAGAGAATGTTTTTTTCTAGAGGAATCCAAGCACTCTATCGGCTCTGCAGGACTTGCATTGAATACAGGAATGACTACATCGAAATATAATACATTTGTTCTTAACTTTTTCAGAATATGTTCACTACAAAATAAAAACATTTAAAGTTTTCATATAAAGCCCCATCGTATATTGCTTATGAGTAATATGTGGTTGCTATTGCAGTCTGCATTTGGTATAGTTTTTGCGAGTATTAAGGCATTTCGAAATCTTTTGTTGATGAGGATGTAATCAATCAGGTTTCTGATTATATTGTCAGGACTCCTCCATGTCCATAATCTCATTGGCTGTTGTTGATGCCAGGTGTTTCCAATAATCATATCGTTTTCCTTTGACCACTGTACAAGTCTGCAACCTTTTTCATTCCTTCCCCTTAGTCCATTCTTGCCCACTGTCCGTCTTGTTGATTTCCAACTTCAGTATTAAAGTCACCCATTAAGATATTTAATTCCGAATACTTGCACTTCTTGAAGGCTTCTCTCTAAATCATTTTAAAATGCATCGATTATGTCATCACTGCCGTCTGCTGTTGGTGCATAAACTTGAATGATGTTGAGATCAAAACGTCTTTCAATTAACTTAACCAGTAATATTATGTTTGACAGTCCAATACCCTATTATTGATTGTGATATCATCAGATCCGTTATAAATGCTATCCCTCGCTGTTTTTCTCTCCGCCAGAATGGATTATTTTATATTCCTAGGATGCTATGATGCCTACGCATTCCCATCTGATCTCACACCTTGCCAAACTGTTAATATTAAATTTTCTCATTTCTTGCTTAATATTGGCCATTTTGCCACTCCCACTCATAGTGGATCGCTTTCTGTGTGTGTGTGTGTGTGTGTGTGTGTGTGTGTGTGTTTGTGTGTCTGTGGGTGTGTGTGAGAGAGAGACTGTGGCTATATATATATATATATATATATATATATATATATATATATATATATATATATATATATATGTATATATAAAATATTTTTGTTCTCATGATGATGTCAAAGTACCCAGCATCTCTTCCTTCAGTAATCTTCCTGTCTTTCATTCCTTCCAGCTTTCCCGTTATAACGACGCACTCGTGTCATTCCACATCTGAATAATAAGGTATCTCTCCTTCTGATACAAGGAGCCAATTCTCTTTGTGACTTAACTTTCCAGATAGCTTCATTGCTCTTTTTCTTCTGCGAACTCGGGGCAAAAACTCCCCGTCTCGAATCTAAAGGGATTCTAACACATGAATACCAGATGTATTGCTACATTATTGTTTAACTTCCACTTGTTGTTTCTATTTCAGCTTGCTTCTTTGACAACAAGTGTTTTCTCGAGGGGCAGACATACCAGCAAGCGTGTCACCAGTACAAATGCTTCAAATCTGGAAGCTCCACATCAGTTAAATACACGATGATGATTGTTGAATCTAGTTAGTGCATGTTAAATTTATACCGCGGTCCATATTTATCTTATTTCTTTTCCATGTTGCTTTCCTTGGCGTTTTCATCATCGCAATCAGTAACTCTCTTTAAGACATTTAATTGTTCAAAACAATATTTTCCCGTTGTCATTTTGAATAATGAGGCACAATCACCTAACGAGATATAACGAAATATCACTATCATCAAGTGCATTCCGATTGGCGTGGGCGATCATGCTTTTCCACATCCATTTATCTCAACCGGTCTGTATCAATACTTGTGATGACTTCTTTCTGAGCCATGCGACAAGATTTTCGCTGACAGGGAAATACGCCAGGCAATGCGTTGCACAATATATTGTTTGTGTCTTCATTATTCATATATAATGTTATCTAGTTTAGTTTAGTTTAGTTTAGTTTAGTTTAGTTTAGTTTAGTTTAGTTAGTTTATTTTAGCCGACGGATCAACATCACGGCA
Organism: Cepaea nemoralis; assembly: GCA_014155875.1. Taxonomy (NCBI): domain Eukaryota; kingdom Metazoa; phylum Mollusca; class Gastropoda; order Stylommatophora; family Helicidae; genus Cepaea; species Cepaea nemoralis. The sequence continues at coordinate 402,707 of JACEFZ010010281.1, read as the reverse complement.
CACTGGTGTAACCCTAAGTGCCCCGTTCTACTCCTAAGTCAAGCCTGAGTCCGGAGGCATTCAAATTAGGACACGAACTCCGTAGCACCGCCGAGGATTCTGATATACTTTGGGTAGATTTTAAACTCCAAATTTAGCCCATGCAGCGCCGTTAGGCTACTCTTTTTCGATTTCCAACTGCCAAGGGGTTTGTTACGTGCGCAACAATACACACGGGCGTACGATCTCACTACCCAGAGACCAGGGGAAGTTTGGTTACTAGAAGTCCACGTGACAAATCCCGGCTCTCACCTGGGCTTCAACCCGGGACCTCCAGCACTCGTGGCGGACACCATGCCTCGAGACCATCCAGCCCTTTTATATGATGATATATGTCTGCACAAACACAAATATGTCATGTTACTGGCAAACTCTTCTCATTCGGTTTGTGTTGGAGTCTCCTAACAAAGAAATACCTAAATGATGTGGACGAAGCTTGATCAGCGCTCGCCCAATCCCAGTCAGTCCGCATGTGGTGTGCTGAATCATAATCTGGTTACACCATAAAATGTCTCTGCGAAGATGTGAAGTTCAAGTACCATTCTTGCATACCCCGCTGATTTCTGGACTTGGGGAGGGGAAGGAAATCTCTGCAGCATGATCACTGAGGAGACTGTATTATGATACCCGGTCAGAAGACAAGTCTTTAAACCAACATCACTCCCGTTTCATAGTCGTGATGGTATGGGGGTTGTTGGGCAGGTCTGCCATGACAGTGGTCTGGGCTCCACTCCCAGCAGAGGGAGGGCTATTGGCTTCAACGAGTACGGCTCTGGGGTCTGGAAGCAGGTCATATTGCGTTGATTTCAATGGTATGAGTGTCGATCTTTCAGAAAGCAGTGAAAAATATTGGCCGTAAAGATCGTCTACTACATCACAATCAGCTCATAATGCCGGGGTTGATTGCGACCTCATGTAAAGAACATGCAACTAACTTTAACAGAGTGGCTCTGGACTCACCTGACCTTGTAAACTGAGTACCACAAACTTCCATGGCGGATAAGGCTGGCGATATACTACCCAATATATGGTCTCCCGTGTGCTGTAGCACACCGAACGCGTGTGTGTATGACACAGTGTATACTGAGAATGTCGTAATGGATACATCGATTGTCGTAATGAATTATCAGACTGTAGCCGTAGACGCCCAGATTGCCGTAATTAATGCCAGAATGACGTGGTGGGCAATATAGATTGTCGTAATAAATGTCCAGAATGTAGTAATGAATGCCAAAATGTCGTAACTGACACCTATATTGTCGTAATAGATGCCCAGAATATCGTAATGGACGTATAAATTGTTGCAATAGATGCTCAGAACTTCGCAAAGGACAATTAGAATGTCATAATGGAGGCCAGAATGTCGCGAGGGGCACCCGAATGTCGAAATAGGCATCTAGAATGTTGTAATTAATTACCAAAATGTGGTAATGGACTCAAATAATGTCAAAATAGACTACCAAAATGTCGCAAAAGATGCCAAGAATGTCTAAATGGATTATAAAGATGTCACAATAATATCGTAATAGATACCTAGAATGCCCGACTGATTATCTAGGAAATCTTAGAATTATTCATTGCTGGGAAAGAGAGAAGTGTTGAAGCCAGCGAAATAGACTGAGAAATATGAATTTACAGGCACCTAACAACAAATAGTGGCGAAACGAAAAACTTAGAGGACGCGTTAGACAGTATAAGGGTTTAACGATAAAAACACATCGAAATGCGAAAATGCGCCTGAAAAATATGTCTAACGTATTTATTCAGCGGTCAGACTGAAGATGTGAAAACATATAGTATATATAGAGTATATATTAAAACCTAAGACAAATATCGATAAAATAAATAAGAATAAAGCACAACACAACTGCTCGACGTTTTAGTAGTCACTATCTTTGTCAAATAAAAACCGAATATAGATAAAAGAAAATATTATTAAATTAAAACACATTGAATATAATAGTAATATTCACAAATATGAAAATAACCCTGGTCTCGTGTAGGTAATAATGGCGTATCCCTCTCAGTGGCCTTAACTGTACTCTGGAGTAGGACATCTCACGACAAGACTTTTTCTTGCAAAACTAACATAACAACCAACGTTGAAGTCGGTGTAGAGAGCTTACTATAAGTACTAATCATCACGTCGCAAATGTAAGTCTCGGTCATTTTATGTCCGGCAAAATTGATAGCGACTGTTCATTGCTTATCCTTAACACGACGTCGCAGTAAAACGCAGTATTATTTTGGCTATTTGTGATTCACTGGCAAGTTTACGTTCAGTAGTTTGCCATTTCTTTCCGACCGATCAGCACTGTACCGTTGTATGACAACCAGCGCAAGGCGTTCTAATAGAGATCTGCACTGGTAATGTTATGAGTAAGACCGAAAAAGAGTTCGACGCTTGCGCTCGTCTCGGGACGCTGAGGTGTTTCCAAGGCACCGGGGCCGGGTTATATACTGGTTAAGGCCTATCGACGCGTCCTCGTCGAGCGTCCTGGGCAGCAGGTCCCTTTGGGGTCCTAGCTAAAGTCAGTAGGATTGTCGATTCCTCCGAAGTCGGAGAGTGTCTGCCTGTACGGCGAGGAAGCACCAGTCTGCACACCAATAAGTCATACATGGGACAACGGATACTCACGCACACCTCAGGTCCTGTATGACATCACGCTGATGTTGGACAACAGGATGCCTTCATCCGACATACAGGACTTTGCGTTGGAGCTCAAGCCAACGAACACAAGCAAGCAAGCGCTCGTCTCTTGCCAAATTGAAGAACGATTGGCCACCTATTCTTCCTTGCTCCAGGCCTACAAAATGTTCTGGCGCTGTCAAATCATCGACCAATAGCAAGAAACTGCCCTGTGACAATTTATTATTATTATTATTATTATTATTATGATTATTATTATTATTATTATTATTATTATTATTATTAAGTACCCAGCAATGATCGCATGTTTGTATTAGTTTTTAGTGTTCTCTGTCAACTACAATCTTTATAAATTATTCTGTTTCAGATTGCTAAGACTACAGTGCTGGATGAATGCCCATGTTTCCTACAGTACATGCAAAATGTAAAGATACTGTTTGAACGTTTCTTAAACTCTACGGGAGTGAAATTTTAAAATCTTTTAACTCGAAAATGTAAAACATCAAAACGTACACTTCACACAAATAAAAGTAATTATATTCTTCCATGAAATACATGTGTCATGCTCTGTTCCTCACTTAAGTTGTTGTATTAAGCAATTAGTCATCACAAATGTGATTTATTTTCATGCTATAAGTAGAGTAAATATTTAAATACAGAAACCCACAAATAATATGTTGCTGACAACATAGTGCTTTTGAGTTCAACACACCCAGATGCCCAAGAGAAAATAAACCATCTCCAAAATGTTTCAGGACAAATTGGTCTCCAAATTAACACCGTAAAAACAAACACTATCGATCTTACCAACAGTCCAGACGACACCAAATTAAACAACCACGTTCTTGAAAAAGTCAACAGCTTTACATATCTAGGAAGCAAAATGACATCTACAGGGGACTCATCTCATCATCTCATCTCATCATGTTCCTCTTGTACCTTGCGGTGTCGAGGTGAAGTATAAACTTCGTGAGAGTGCCCGATTATGGGCTTCATATATCGATATTCCCATGGACTCTGCTATTCCCTCCGTCCAACGTTTACGTGGTCGGCCTCTTCCTCTGATTCCATCTGGTCTGTACATCATTGCTTGTTGTGGTATGCTGTTGACTGGTAACCTACTTGCATGGCCAAACCATTTGACTTGCTGCTTTCTAATAAAATTTAATGCTGCTTTAACCCCCACTTTAGTCCTGATTCCTTCATTTCTGATCTTATCTCTTCTTGATACGTTGAGTATTCTTCTCAGGAACCTCATTTCTGTTGTTGTGATTTTTCTTTTCTCTTTTTCTGTCATTGTCCAGGTTTGGCATTGGTAGCATAGAGTTGGCAGGAAGATTGTGTTGTAAAGTGCTTTCTTAGTAGTTATTGATACATGTTTGTTCTTTAGTATTGGTGCCATTTGTCCAATGAGTTGATTTGCCTTATTGCACCTATTTTCGATCTCGTCTTCTGATCTGCCATTTGATGATATTATACTTCCTAGGTACTTGAACCTCTTTACTTGTTTCAAGGGATGTTCGTTTAAGTGAATTGTTGTTGTTTGTTCTTCTTTAGTTATAGTCATTACCTCTGTTTTGCTTGTGCTAATTTTCATGTTATGTTCCCTACACATTTAGTTTAGACTATTCATGTGGTCTTGTGATTCAGCTTCTGATTTTGCTATTAGTGCTTGCTCATCCACAAACAGGAGTTCTCTAATGGTTAGATTTGCAGATGGTTCTTCTTCAGGGGACTCAACACCGGAAATATCATCTAGAATCGCACTGACATCTAGTGCCTTCAATAAACTGTCAAACATCTGGAAGTCACAGACACTCAGCAAACACACGAAACTTAAAATCTTTAACTTGTGTGATTCCAGTGTTAACGTATGATACGATGTGAGAGTTGGAAATCAACGGTAGCTTTAGATTTAAAAAAATAGATAATTTTGAGAACAAATGTCTTAGAAGAATTCTAAACCTCCACTGGACAGAATTCAGAACCAATACGAAAATAAGACAAGAGACTAAGCAAGATATTGTATCCAAGTTTATAAGAAAACGCCGTTGGAACTACATCGGCCATGTACTCAGAATGGACAAGACAAGACTCCCCTACCAAGCCCTCATATGGACACCAGTAGGGAAAAGAAAACGGGGAAGACCAAGAGAGACCCTGCGTAGAACCATCATCAGAGAAGGCTCGTTCAACAGCCAAGTGAACATCTAAGACCTACAACAGGTAGCAGCGAACCGCCAGACATGGAGAGCCATGACTTCTGCCCTATGCGCCGACTTGGGCTCAAGATGAAAGACTAACTAACTATTTATTGCCTGGCATATTTCGCTGCATCTCGTCAGGTGCATACTGCAGAGTTTGTATCATATGAAGTTAAAATAAATGATTAATAGGTTGTTGTTGTTGTTGTTTTTTTGTGTGTGCATATCCCTTGCAGGACGTTGCAGTCAACATCAGTATTTTTCAGCTGCTGTTGGTGTACTAGGCAAGATTACGCTCAATAGTTTGCCATTGCTTTATTAGCGACCGGCTCAAATACCCCGTAAGTTACCAGCGCGGCAAAAACCGCTACCTATTCTCGCGCAGGTTACGTTACTCACGTGAATATACGGGATTACGGAGAAAGACGTTAACTTCTAGGCCAGGGAGAACGGCGATTAATACTTTAGTTGAAACTATTATAATACTGGACACTCGTATTGTTCGAATGTGGAGCATCTGCTATCCCTACGGTAATTTCAGATTTAACACGAACTCTCTGTTTGCATAAAAACGGCAAGAACCACCTAATTTCTAACATCTCACTTTATTTGAGCAATCGTTTATTGTTCGTCGAATACACTGTACGAAACGCTTTTTCTGTGTTCACGCGATTTCCATAGTTTATGAGAGGTTGAGAAATCGAGGAGGAGGGCGTTTTATAGCATTTCGACTGCATGGGGTTTCCTAAAGACTTTAGTTTAGTATAGTCGATGGATCAACATCACGGCACACAGGTGCAGCCTATAAGTGCTCCGTTCTCCTCCTAACTCAAACCTGAGTCTGGAGAAACTCAGCTCAGTGCACGAACTCCGTAGCACCGGCGAGGATCCTGAAATACTTTGGGTAGATTTTTAACTCGAAATTTTGCCCGGGCAGCGCCATTAGGCTACTCTTTTTCGATTCCCAACTGCCAAGGGATTTTTTTACGTGCGCAACAATACACACGGGCGTCCGATCTCACTACCCAGAGACAAGGGGACATTTTATTACTAGAAGTCCACGAGAAAAAAAATCCCGGTCATTACCGGGGCTTGAACCCGGAACCTCCAGCACTCGAGGCGGACACCATACCTCGAGAGCAACCCCCTCTTTCCTAACGACTGATTATCTCTCTGTTCCGTTCCTACTGGTATATGTCCGGCTACTCGATTTTCTAACTGTCTTTCCGTTCTATCTATGTAAGTTGATTGGCACTCACACTGGAATTTAAAAATCATTGGCAAACTACTGAACGTAAACGTCCTTAGTAAATCACAAACATCTACAAAATGTTGGGGTGGATGACAACGTCCTGTAAATGACATGCAATTAACTTTTAAATAAAGTAACGGCACCAATTTATGTGCCTTGAGACGTAGTGGGTATAGGATAAAGTAAAGGACCTTTTTACACGGTTTAGGCACACTGGGCAAGTGGCGCCAGGCCAACATTTGTATAGACCAATCGGCGCTCGGTGGGTCATGTGATCAGTGCCATTACATCATAAAACATTTCCCCATACCCATTTTAGGCTGGCTGATGGGAAAAGCGAACATAGGAATGCTTCGGTCAGAGTGGTAGGCTTCCATTCAACAATCAAAACTAGAAAGAATCGGTTGTACTCGTATTTTTCCCTAGGACATGTTGGTTTGGTGGGATACAAGCAGGTGGTAGATGGGCTGAATTTGATCTCTCGGTGACGTATTAGTGCATAATAAGGAAGAAATGATCGGGGCCCTTTGGGGCCGTGTGTATAGTGCAGATAAACTGAAAGATCATCACGACCTGGAGAGAATGGTGCGGCAAGGAGTGACCAGAGTGTCTGGCTGACAACCAGGACTCCGAACAAAGGTCAGACAACATAATCAGACTGGTACCATTAGTATTGGAACTCCTCGCGGCTTTTGAAGATGAGGTCTGCGTACGTATGGTAATGTCCCATGTGCTGTGATGTCGGTTCTTGACTCAACTCAACTCAGCTCAATACAGGAAAGTACCCGCTAGACAGCGGCTTGTCTGCTTACTAAAATGTACTAAAATATTAATTACTTGCTCAACCATACACGCAATTATTTGACGTTTTCAACGATTATTGACTAAAGGCTTATTGCATACTGTGCATTAATCTTATCACGATAGGGACGACATTACACAACTGTTTACACTCAAAAACGAAGAAATGACATCGAGCACCTTTCTATAAGGTAGCGGATATTCAACAGCCAGTTTTAGCTCAGTATGTGTGAGATAAGCATTTTTGCCTGAAGAAAACAACTGTCATGTACACACAATTCTATCAACGGTGACTGGGTTTACCGCATGCGTGTTTACGTTCAGGTACTTCACTAGGTGGACATAAACATGTTTCTTAGGTAATGTATTCTTTTCCTGTTGTCAGTTTGTTTTTATCTTTAATATAAATGTGTGGGTTGGGTTTCATTTTTCTTGAATCATGTACGTATACCGACGACAGAGTCGATAATCGAAAGGTTAGATAGTTGCATATCCTTTACAGGACGTAGCAGTCAACCCTGGAAATTTTTGACAGTTCGTGATTTATTATCATGTTTACGTTCAGTGGTTTACCAGTGCTTTCTGAACAACCGACACCAATACCATTTTATAGAAAACAACGTAATGCGGTCTGCTACCAAACAGCCCACAGCTGTGTTTCGGACGCGGGTATGCAGGATTACAAACTGCGACCGTAACCCCTTCGCCACGGAGCTAATAGTAACGGGATCATATTTGGATGAGCTTAAATTTGCACAAAATCTTGGGGAGGGGTGTAGTGAACTGAAGCCTACCTTCCAGAGTAAAAGTGAAGTATAGGAGAAATCGTTTTCATGTTAAAAGTACATTCGGCAGCTGGAAGTCGCAAAAATGTGGCCTAATAGACGACTGCACTTTTCTTTGCAGATTAGATAGTCCGCTTGCATGAAAGTATGTATAGTATATGTGGTGAAGAGATGGAATCTCTTGTAACATACTATGGTGGTTAACTTATACGGACACCGTCAAGTAAATATCTGTTACAGTGAGATACTATGATAGTTAACTTAGATTTAACACAGACACGGGGAAGTCGATCTCTTGTACAGTGAGATACTATGATAGTTAACTTACACTTGACACAGACACGGGGAAGTCGATCTATTGTACAGTGAGATACTATGCCTGAGTCTCGAGCCATGCTTTTGCTTTACTTATTGCTATGACTTCCATAGTCAGGCTACTTGTGGTCAAAGCAAAAGCACCACAAGTCTCCCTCCAACCTGAGCCATAAAAGCCCATGAACTTCTCACCCGTCGAACGACCGACCCATCTGTGATAAATGACAGAATATCACCCTCTAAAGAATTCTCGAAGGCCAAAGCCTGTTCTTTCGCCTCCACAGCAGCCGAGTTTTCTTGTCTGCATTTTCTGTCTAGTTGGATGGAAACTGACAAGCACGTACAGAAATCTGGTGGCACTTTACCCACTTCTCACCAGGTTCTAAGTCCTCAAGTGAACACAGCAGTTGAAGAATGTCTTCGGCTTGACCCATCCACGACTTTCCTCTTTTAAACCTGCTGCCCCCGGGAAGGTTAACCCGGTCAACAAATGCCCGCAGAAGTCGGATGTGTCGGCCTAACGGCGCAAGAACGCAGCTCTGCTGTAAACAAGCAAAACGCAATCACGTCCGAAAAAGAAAAAAAAACTCCGGATGAACACGGAAGAAGAAACCTGCTGCCATTTACCTTCTTAAAATTGCTATGCCGGTCTCCCTGTGTGGACGTTGTTCGTAATCCCGTATATTCTCGTACGAAACACAGGTGCTCGAGATTCGGCAGCAGATTGCGTCGCGCTGGTTACTTACGGAGGTATGTGAGCCCGTCGTTCAGAAAGCAATGGCAAACTACTGAACGTACATCTTGCCAAGACATCAACAGCAGCTAAAATATACTGGTGTTGACTGCAATGACCTGTAAAGGATATGCGGGGGGGGGGTGGGGGGGGGGGGGGGGGGGGGGGGGGGGGGAACAAAGATATATATATATATATATTGATTGATTGATTGATTGATTTAGGAACCGACATCACATATATATACACACACACACTAGCTGAACCGGCCCGGCTTCGCCCAGACCCTGGCGGGGATCTATCTGTCTGTCTGTCTGTCTGCCTGTCTGCTTGCCTGTCTGTCTGTCTGTCTGTCTGACCCGGCCCGGCTTCGCCCAGCTCCTGGTGGGGAGCATCTCATTTAATTCATATAAGTAGTCATATAAGCTCCCGTTCCCGTTCCCGACTATCTGTCTGTCTGTCTGTCTGTCTGTCTATCTGTCTGTCTGACCTGGCCAGGCTTCACCCAGTCCCTGGTGGGGAGCATCTCATTTAATTCATATAAGTAGTCATATAAGCACCCGTTCCCGACTATCTGTCTGTCTGTCTGTCTATCTATCTGACCCGGCGCGGCTTCGCCCAGCCCCTGGCGGGGAGCGTCTCATTAAATTCATATAACAAAAAAAGTAACTTAAGAATGTCCTTCCACACACCATCCATTATTTTTAATGAAAACTGTTTTTAATCACCTACATAACTGTAGCTAACTTCTTTAAACATAAAAAGATGAGTTCGAAAATTTTCACTATATAGATGCATTATTTTTATGAAAACTTTGAAAATGCCTTAAAGATTATATCATTATTTATTATAACTCATATGCCTGTAAATAACTGTAGACAAAGTGTTTATAAATCTTTGAAAACAATGCAACAATCTATATATAAAATATATAGCAATGTTATTAAAAGTTATGCCCCTTGAAATAACTGTTCTTAAGTTATGTCCCCTCGCTATATGAAATGATAATGTAAATTTAAATACTAAATTTTAGTAAGTAAATAGCTGATTGTACACTAACAAACTATGACAGTTGGCTGCACAGGAATGAAAAGAAAACATGTAGAAAATTTCATCTCAATCCGATGGACCGTTCGCGAACGCATAAAGAACGGACATACATACATCGTCTTTATATATATATATATATATATATATATATATATATATATATATATATATATATATATATATATATATATATATATATATATATATATATATATATATATATATATATATCGCTTTTCATCGTGTGCCATGCTAACTGGCGTAATCGCTCACGACTTTCCACGGACCTCAGTCCTTGATGTTCATGATCATCTCTGTTGATGGCATTCCTCCATGTCAAACTCTCAGTCCACCCAGCATCATATCTCTCTGTCTGCCTAAGCCTCTTCTCTCACTGATATTTTCACTAGTCACGATGTTTTCCTATTCCACCACCCCCCCCCCCCCCCACCCCCTCTTATTCCCCTTTCCGGATTTATAATGTCAGAGGCAGTTCTAAGGACACTACTTTCTGAACTTAGTAGTCAGCATAAGGTCACCATACAGTGGATACCGAAGTGGATACCGGAGTTTATCGATTGGCTAAGGAAGTAGTAAAGGAAGAACAACCTGATGTGCCCATTACATACCACCAAAAGAAAAGAATGATCAAATCAGTCAGAAGGCCACCAAGTCAAGACGACTACCACATTATGGACAGACCAGAACAAGTCATTCTTCTGCGCCTCAGAACAGGACACAATAGATTACGCAACCACATGTATACAAAATTCAAGATTTGTGACTCAGCCATGTGCACATGTGGTTTGGCGTCGCACACAGCAGAGCACATACTCCAGGATTGCCCAAACTACACCGTATCCAGGCGAACCTTCTGGCCTAGAGAGACAACAGTGGAATATAAACTCTATGGATCGCTGAGTGAACTAAAAAAAAGACTGTTAGACTCATACAAGAGACAACATTGCAGTTATAAACATATTTCAGGCGAACGAAAGAAGAAGAAGAAGAAGAAGAAATAATGTTAGAGCAACGAAGCACATATTTTATATTGATATTAGTAATTTCGGAACTTGAGTTCCTTCCGTCAAAGTTCTTTCTCTTTAGACTTCTCGCAGGATTGTTGTACTTTGTGGGGAGTGGCTCATTGACTGGCGTCCAAATTAGACAAGGTGAGTGTTTGCTGACATGATAATAGTAGCATTCAAATGAGGAATCAAAAACGTAAGAAAGAAAGAAAAAAAGAAAGAAAGAAAGAAAGAAAGAAAGAAAGAAAGAAAGAAAGAAACGAAACGACAGACAGACAGACAGACAGACAGACAGACAGACAGACAGACAGACAGACAGACAGACAGACAGACAGACAGACAGACAGACAGACAGACAGACAGACAGACAGACAGACAGACAGACAGACAGACAGACAGACAGACAGACAGACAGACAGACAGACAGACAGACAGACAGACAGACAGACAGACAGACAGACAGACAGACAGACAGACAGACAGACAGACAGACAGACAGACAGACAGACAGACAGACAGACAGACAGACAGACAGACAGACAGACAGACAGACAGACAGACAGACAGACAGACAGACAGACAGACAGACAGACAGACAGACAGACAGACAGACAGACAGACAGACAGACAGACAGACAGACAGACAGACAGACAGACAGACAGACAGACAGACAGACAGACAGACAGACAGACAGACAGACAGACAGACAGACAGACAGACAGACAGACAGACAGACAGACAGACAGACAGACAGACAGACAGACAGACAGACAGACAGACAGACAGACAGACAGACAGACAGACAGACAGACAGACAGACAGACAGACAGACAGACAGACAGACAGACAGACAGACAGACAGACAGACAGACAGACAGACAGACAGACAGACAGACAGACAGACAGACAGACAGACAGACAGACAGACAGACAGACAGACAGAAAGACAGACAGACAGACAGACAGACAGGCAGGCAGATATGAGCGAGAACGATGAAATCAAACACCATAATTAATAACGGCAGCTGTATTGACTATCACTCATAAGACTATCAGGGACATGGATAGACGAAATCGGAAGCCACATTATAGAACAGACATACTGACAAGAAAGAGACCAGTGATAGCGTTGTGGCAAGACACTCGCCTACCGACCCGATGGTCATGGGTTTGAATCCACACCGGAAGGATTTGTTAAATTGATCTAGCCTCCCATGTCGATCCAGGCTAAAATCTGTGCAAGGAAATGTCTTTCAAGTAAAATTGCGGGTGGCCAGCAAGATACTGACCACATCAATCATCTTGTGTCAACAAATCTGTACAAATGTAAGTCTAGCGCCTTTCAACCGAGGCGGGTCACGGGGTAGCGGGGTAGGGGTATCCCCTATCAAAGGAGAAGTAAGGCGCCTCCTTCCCTCCGCTAGCCTACGGAACACCCTTAGGCAAGGTGGAGTACCCGTTTAGCCCCCCTAGCAGGGTTACGTGAAGCCATGGGTGCAGGTGGTGGATGAAGATGGAGAGCAGCCGACAGATAGTTGTAGGTTATGGTCTCCACCTTCACGACGGTAGGCAGAGGATCTCAATTTTGAGGAGACAATGGCTACGGTCACTGACCAGTATGGTCACTGCTAGGAGGGAAAGCAATGGCAAACTACCTTCTTTACAGATGCCAAGAAAATCATGTTGTGTGAAATCATCGATAATCAGAGAAACGGCGTAAATGGGTGCTCCATAAGGAGCAGTCCTCGCCCGGTAGGGATAGTCATGCGCACCTAGGTGACTCCAGACCGTCAACAGGCTACTAGGTGCAACAGATTAATATCATTGAAAGTAGGAACTTGGAATGTTAGAACAATGAGTGCAGATGGAAAATTAGAAAACATCAAAAAAGAAATGGAGAGAGAGAAGATTAACATATTAGGAATATCGGAAACGAGATGGAAAGGAGCAGGGATAAGGACAGGAGAGGATTGTAAGATTATTTACTCTGGGGGAGAAGAACATCAAAGAGGTGTAGCCATTATATTAGATAAGCAAACATCAAATTCTGTCAAAGGATATCGGGCTGTGTCAGACAGAGTTCTATTAGTAAAATTAAACGGAAGACCTTTTAAAATAAATGTCATTCAAGTATATGCCCCAACAAGTGAATGCAGTGAAGAAAGCATAGAGGAATTTTATAATGACATGGAGTCTGCTTTGAAGAACTGCAAAAAATTCAGAAATAAATATCATAATGAGTGATTTCAACGCAAAAATAGGACAGCAAGGCGATGGATGCAGTGTAGGCAACCATGGTTTGGGAGAGAGAAATGAAAGAGGATACAGACTTGTAGAATGGGCAAAAGAACAAGAAATGGTTGTAGGAAACACCTGGTTTAAACAGCATCCTAGAAGATTATGGACACGGAGGAGTCCAGACAGCAGGATTAAAAACCAGATAGATTACATCCTGATTAGCAAAAGGTTTAGAAATGCGTTAACAGTCGTAAAAACAGTTCCAAATGCAGACTGTTACAGTGATCACAGATTAATTACACGCACATTGAGGGTAAAGTTAAAGAAAGTCAAGTATACAGCAGGAAACCCTAAATATGACTTGTGCAAATTGAAAACTGATAAAGAAATACAAGATAATTTTAACATAGAAGTAAAGAACAAATTTGATATATTGTCTGATCTAGAGATCCTATTTCAAGATGTAGATGATCAGTGGGAAATGATGAAGAATTCAATCAGTTGTGCAGCAGAAAAAACTATTCCAAAAGTAAAGAAAGTGGGCCGTAAGACATGGATGACTGAAGAAATTTTACAACTAATGGAAACAAGAAGACAGAACAAAAATAATCCTGCCAAATATGAAGAAATTCACAGAAAAGTGAGAACCTTATGTAAGAAAGCAAAAGAAACATGGCTTGAGAAAAATTGCAGAGAAATTGAAAAACAACACAACAGTAACAATGCGAAACTAATGCACAAAAGAATTCAGGAGCTTACTAATCAAAGAACACGTACATCAGCAGGCTGCCTAAAGACAAAAGATGGAAGAGTCATAATAGAAAAAGATCAGATATTACATGAATGGTCAGATTACGTGAAAAACCTGTATGACGATAACAGAGACGAACAGTATAATGTTCAAAATAATAATGAAGGACCAGCAATTTTGAAGATGGAGGTTCAGAATGCTCTTAACCATATGAAATCTGGCAAGACCCCCGGTTCAGACAGCATCACAACAGAAATGATTAATGCTTTAGAAGAATATGGAGTAGATAAAGTTACCAGTCTGCTTAATACAATATATGATACTGGAAATATACCTCAGGAGTTATGTAATTCTGTATTTATTGCAATCCCAAAGAAATCAGGAGCCTTGGAATGTGATCAACATCGAACAATTAGTATAATGAGTCACATCACGAAGATTTTGCTAAGAATTATCATGCAAAGAGTTAGGAGGAAAATACAACCTGAAATAGGAGAAGAACAATGTGGGTTTGTAGAAGGCAAGGGTACAGTAAATGCTGTGTATATACTGAGAACCATAATCGAACGTTCTATAGAAGTAAACAAAGATCTACACCTTTGCTTTATTGACTACACAAAGGCTTTTGATAAAGTGCGACATGTCAACATGATAAGGATGCTTGAAGATCTACAAATTGATGGAAAAGATCTTAGACTTGTAAAAAACATATATTGGAAACAACAAGCTGCCATAAGAGTTGATAATGAAGTAAGCCAATATCAACTTATTAAGAGAGGTGTGAGAAAGGGATGTGTAATGTCTCCATATCTGTTTTCCCTGTACAGTGAACGTATTTTCAGAAATATTGAAGATATGGAAGGAATCAACATTGGGGGACGATGCATCAATAACATTAGATATGCAGATGATACAGTCTTGATTGCAGACAATGAACAGGACCTGCAAAATTTAGTAGATGCGATTGTTACACACAGTGAACAACTAGGGTTAGAATTAAATTGTAAAAAGACACAGATTATGGTCGTCACTAGGAAGAACGAAATACCACAATGTAATATACAAGTAAATGGGAATATTCTTCAACAAGTGAATAGGTACAATTATCTCGGAACAGTAATAACATCTGATGGAAGATGCCTTGAAGAGATTAGAACAAGAATCGCCATGGTAAAAGTAGCCTTTAGCAAGATGAAAAACATACTGACCAATAAAAAGATGTCAATTGAAACGAGAAAAAGAGTGTTGAGATGCTACATAGAACCTGTACTTTTATATGGATGTGAAGCGTGGACAATGAGCAGTCAGGCTGAAAAACATCTGATGGCTGTAGAGATGTGGTTTCTGAGGAAAATGCAAAGAATACCATGGACAGCCAGAAAGACCAATGACCAAGTTCTTCAAGAAACAAATGAAGATCGTAAATTGATTAGAGAAATTAGACGTAGACAGTCAAAATTTTTTGGGCATGTTATGAGAAGAAATGGATTGAAGAACTTGGTGACGACTGGTAAGATCGAGGGGAACAGACCAAGGGGAAGACCTAGAAGCAAGTACCTGGATGGCTTGGCCTTGTGGCATGGTCGAGACAGAAACACGGAGCTGATCCACGACACTGGTGATCAAGTGAGATGGCAGAACATGACCGCCCACGCTTACCGGCATGGCACATGATGGATGGATGGGTCACTTACATTGACCTGGGACCTGGGGTTGCCTGCGTGTCTGGCTACTACTAGGAATGTCCTGAGAAACAAAGAAAGCCCGCGTGATACTGACCACATGGAGGCCAGCATGGGCGAATGGATAAGAGCGCTCGCTCTTGGATATCCGGTGTGTTGATGCCGAGGTAACGGGTTCAACTCCTACAACGCCCAGATGGACTACAATGTTGTTGTGCTCGCTCGCTTTAAACGCAAGCGTAGTCCATACACACTACTACTCGTAGTGGTGTGCTAAATTCGTGCGCGTGGATTTTTTTGTTAATGGTGCATATCCCTTACAGGACGTTGCAGTCAACACCAGCATTTTCAGCTGCTGTTGATGTACTAGGCATGTTTTACGTTCAGTAGTTTGCCATTGCTTTCTGAACATGGATTAGCGCGTGGATTAGCTTTCCATATTAACAGTGTCCATCGCCATCAGCCGAAGCCACTCCAACTTCAGAGGTACTTGTAATTTACTTCCTTAAGTCAAGGACGACAGGTCAACATTTTAGTCTAACTGTCCAGTGAAGGGTTGAACCACTTAACCTCGACATCAGCACACCGGATGTTTAAGAACATGTGTTCGTATCCATTCAGCCATGATAACCTACACTAAAATGTTGACTTCGCGTGTTTGACTTGGGGACATTAATATCAAGTACCCCATAAGTCGGAGTGGCTTCACGTGATGGCGATGAATACTGGTAATAGGGAAAGCTCACCCACATGCAAGAATCAGTCAAGCACTACTAGAAATAGTAGGACGTGTACGTACTACGCTTAAGTTCAAAGCGAGCAAATGCCACAAACAAAAGTTTTCACCGCATCATCCCTGTAGAGCAGTGGTCCTCAACCGGTGGGGAATCTAGGGTTTCCAGGGGGGGGGGGGGGGGGGGGATTAAGATTATTTCAAGATCGCGTTAATACAAGAACCGATTACTTGATATTGTTTTTCCCTTCATACTGTACGGTTCTGGACGTCTCATCCTTTTAAAATTCATTTTATAAAGTAAGTAGACCCACAAATCGTGTTTTATGTGGACGTCTAGACTTGTTTTAGAATGTGCTATTAAATTTAGCTTCCATTATTACGTATACTGTGTAGGTGCGGGCGGGATTTTTATGTAGGAAATATGAAAGGGGGAATGACGTTCTGAAAATATGGTGAAGGGGGGCACGGGCCAAATTTTTAGGTAGGACATACGAAAGGGGGGATGATGTTCTGAAAATATGGTGAAAAAGGGGGGGGGGGCACGGGCCAATAAAGGTTGAGAACCACTGCTGTAGAGGCTAATATTCTAAACACATTGGGTCTTGCACCATATGCTCGGCAAGCTTTACGGCGTGTAAGAGAGACCTCTACATACAGGATATGCCTATTGTAAATAGTGTTTAGCACATAATGTCTCAAACACAGAATGTAGCAGTCATCCTTCAACTCTACTGACTATTGCTGTACGTTGTATCACATTTTAGCTGGCAAAACTTGTGCACTGCCCGATATAACTGCCAACGATGGCGAGATATTTGTCACCTCATTAACTGGACCGTGTATCAAGTATCTCTGCGATGGTGGTAATATAATGCCCAACGATTATGGTGAGAACATGTCTCTGCAATATGACCTGTCTTGATGATTTTATGTTTTTATTATTTTTTTTAAAAACTAATTTAAAGTAAAACCAGATGGAATTATTAAAATGTTGGAAGATAGTAAAATATCATTACATCCTACGGACAAAAATCCCTTTCAAATTAATATCCCATGTGTGGTCAATTCAGTCACAAGATTATTAATCTGATGCTGGGATTGGCCCTAATTCGTGTTAAAGATATTCTGTTAAAATATTGTGATTTAAAGATAATATTTTCTAAAGATAATATCTTCTTCTTCTTCTTCTTCTTCTTCTTCTTCTTCTTCTTCTTCTTCTCTTCTTCTTCAGCATTCCGAGCTATTGAGATTCTTTGCTGCAGATACACCCCGTCTCCATTCGTCTCTCTGGTTGACCTTCTCTTGCCAGTCGTTGTTTCCAAGTGCTTATAGGTCTGTATGTATATTATCTTTCCACCGTCTTCTTGGTCTACCCTCGGGGTCTACGGTGATTTATTTCCTGAGTGTAAGCGAGTTTTGTTTCCCTATTATCTTTCATTCTTGCTATATGCCCCAGCCATTGTAGCCTATTAGCCTTCATGATACCAGTGATTAGCTGGGACTTAAACAGATCATATATTAAAGATAATATATTAAAGATAATATGTGTTAAAGATATTCTATGTTACAGATATTTTATGTTTGAAATATTCCGTGTTAATTACACTCACTCTTAACGATATTATGATAAAGATATTCTGCGTGAAATATATTATGTTAAAGATATTCTGTGTTAAAGCGGTTCTGTATTAAATATATACTGTGGTATATTATTATTTAAGATAGTATGGGTTAATTAGATTGTGTTAAAGATATTCTGTGTGAAATATATTATGTTAAAAATATTCTGTGTTAAAGATATTCAGTGTCAAAATATATTATTTTAAAGATAATCTGTGTTAAAGCGGTTCTGTATTAAATATATACTGTGGTTTATTTCCTTTGCTAAAGGTATTCTTGGATTCTGTTAGGTAAGCTTCTCGAGATGGAACACGCTTGTATGAACCCACTCCAAGTGGGACAAGATGGCCAAAAATTGTTACAGATGAGACGACGCAAATGTGGCAACCTTTCTGGTATTTGATGTTCTTTACTAAAAACTGTCAACAGTCGAGGTTAGTTCTGGTTGCAGATACACTACTATGTCTTCCATTTCCTAATGTTTGCCAATCTTTTTCCAACAGGCTGTGAGAGGGATGGCAAATGTTTCCCTTTGGGCGACACCTACAGCGTTGGTTGCTTCGAAAGAACATGCGCGCCCAGCAACGGTGCTTTCGGCTATGTGGTGACTAACGAAGGTGAGGATTCCTGGCAGAATCTGTCTTCATCTGAGCTGAGCAAAGAAGCACCTTATTGTATTTGTAGAAGACACCAAGCTCTAATTGTTTAGTAGCTATGTTAGTTTATAAATCTATACAGTAAGGGAGAGTCGCTGATAATATCATGAGAAATTTGCATGTCTCTTGCAAGGTGTTGCCCTCGACCCAAGGTTGATTTTCCAAGTGCTTTTTGATTTTGTTGCAGTAGTTTGCCATTGCTTTCTGAATCACAGGTCAACGTGTAAGTTCAACTGACGGATATAGGGGATTATCTAAAATATCTAGCCAGATTTCATTAGCGTACTCAAGCCAAATTTTAATTTTTATTTAAAATAGCTCACCGTTCGCAGAGCTTACGGACGCAGTTCGTAATCCGGCATATCGCGTTCGAAACACAGCTGCGTTGGTATTTGTTATGAAATAGTATGGGTGCCGATCGTTCAGACAACAATGGTAAAGTACTAAACGTAAACTTGCGCAGGAACCACGAACAGTCAAAAATGCTGGGGTTGAGTGATAAGTCCGTAAAGGATATGCAACTAACTTTTTAACGTCGGTTAAAGGGATGCGCATCGAGGCAGATTTTAAAAACATAATGTCCTGACTACCAGTTGAACCCAGTCAAAACTTGGTACCAGGAAAAGTAAAGGTGGTCGGCGTACTATTGACCAAGAGTACACAAGGATTGTTGTTCGATGTATACAACGTATGGGGCTAGCACCATATACCCAGTACTCCACTGGGCGTATAAAGAGTCATATAATTGCTCATACACCATGCGTCGGGTGGTACACGGAAAGTAGCTGATCACACGCGATTTTTAAATATGTATAGACAGTTTAGAAAACATTACAGAATATAATATAGACAGCATGTGTTCCATATCTGGATTTGACAATCATGTGTACTCTTGAATGTCATATGTAGACATGGAAGTCAAAAGTAGAAATGATAATTATATGTTGCCTTGACAGTTTTATGTAAGCATGAACGTTAAATGTAGACTTGTCATAGATACTCTTGATTTCTTATGTGAACTTGTCAGTCATGTGTAGGCAGGACAGTCAGATGAGGGCATGACAGGCATATGTAGGTATGACCGATATATGTGCCATAGACAGTCTTATATAGACATGACAGTCATATGTGCACGTTACAATATTATATATATATGTATATAGATGACAGTCATACGTGGTCTTGACAATCATAAGTGCACTTGATAATCTTATATTGACATGACAGTCATATGTAGACTTGACAGTCATATGCGCACTTGCCGTTCACGCGTGAATTTGACAGGTATATGTGTATTTGACTGACTGGCGACATTCATATATGTAATTGGCAGTCATAAGTGGGCTTGGCAGTCATGTATAAACACCACAGTCGTATGTGGGATTGGCAGTCATGTGTGTAAATCACATTCATATGTGAGCTTGACAGACATGGATGAACACTACCATTATATGAGACCTTGGCAGTCATGTATAAACACCACAGTCGTATGTGGGCTTGGCAGTCATGTGTGTAAATCACATTCATATGTGAGCTTGACAGACATGGATGAACACTACAATTATATGAGACCTTGACAGTCATGTATGAACACGACAATTAAATGTAGGCTTGACAGTCATGTATGAACACCACAGTTACACGTAGGCTTGACAGTCATGTATGAACACGACAATTAAATGTAGGCTTGACAGTCATGTATGAACACCACAGTTACACGTAGGCTTGACAGCCATGTATGAACACCACAGTCATATGTGGACTTGAAAGTCGGGGGTCACCAACACGTTAATTTCCTCAGTAGAAGTTGGCTGGTAGTCACAAAGCGAAATGTATGGTTCAGTGTGACATATTGGAAGTTGAAAGCAGTACCCACCTCGACTTACCTCACAATGAAGTATTGCTATGAGGATGGGACTGATTTCATTTGGAGGGGATGAGTCTTTGGAAGCCAAAGTGTCCCATAATAGCTCTGGAAATCTAGGGGTTTCCCCAGGAAAATTAATTTCTTCCCTCCAGAATCTTCCTTCCCGAAAAGAGAAACTTAATTAGCTCGAGAGTCCCCCACCTATGATCATTTTCCCTTTTAGGTGAAATGGTTACAGGAATTAATAAAATGTAAAGTTCCCTTTTCTGAGTAACCTGGAACCTGGGAGATTACAATAGGACAGAATGTAGCTGTCTATTAGTGTTTACCCAGTCACCTGTAGTTCCAGATACCACCTTTATGTGAAGTAGTTTCACTAACTAAACACATAGATAATAAAATGTTTTGTTACACCACAATGGACTTGACAGAAGAATGCAGGAACAGTTAATTTGGTTTATTAATCAAAATAAAAACCTGTGGAAGTAACCAGTGATGCATTATGACATATATGAAATACATCAAGACATTGAGATAATGTTCATATTCAACATTAGAAATAAGAACTCTCATGTTCAGAGATGACTTCAGTCATTTGGCCACTAAGCCTTCCCATCAGTTAGCCTGCTATTGTTTCTGTAATAAATACCCCAGATGGTACTGGAACATTTCTCAAGGATTTGTAAAACAAATAGTCTAAACAGTCTCTACACACTGTATGAATCAGAGGAGTCCATGACTACTCTCTGTTCCTGAAAGTTATTGATTGTTCTCACAAGTATAAAGTTTCACTGAGTAAAATCAAAGTATAGCAGTGATGAAATGTTGCCAAACTTCTGCCATATTTGTAAGTAATTTGCATTGAGGTATAAAATTGATCCTAATGATCTTAGCACTGTTTCTACACTTCAGATATAGTCAATCACCATATCACTCATGAAACACAGATCCGGTTTGGGCACAGTTCAGTGGGGACTCATTGAATATTCTTGGTCCTGGCCACAGATTCCTGTTGCACCTTTATATTACAGATCTGCTCTAGGTTGACAGCAATTGTACATTATTGGGCAATGTTCTGCACCTCTGGTTCATGACAATCTGCGAACACCGCCATCCTCACCTGAGGTGGATAAACATGGTGAACACATTTATATCTAGCCAAAGGATGATGATTCTCCAGTGGACAAGAATGAAAAGGGTTTACAGACATGAGGTACAGAAGGTAGCAGATTCAGGAAGTACCTACAAGTTAAGAGCTACCGTGTGTCTCCTTGTACTGGCATTAGACATCAGCAATTATCTTGGGCAAGCCTTCTTTTACTGCACCTGTACATAGTGGCCTGTTGGCTGATGTTCTCACAGAGGACACAGGCACAGTGACTGACAAGGCTAGAAAAGAATGATGGAGAGTAAATGATGAGATGTACCCAGCATATCTGATCCCTACATATTAATGGAACAGAATAGGATGATTGTTCATCTCATACATATTAACTCATGTTACCAATCAATGCTGCCACCATTGAGTTAGTCTGCCTGGATACTTTCCTGTTTATACCCTCTCACCTCTTCTGTCATTTCCTTTACTTACTTCTTCTGACACTGGGGTGATATTTCCCCTTGACAGTTTAGAAGTGCTTATGCATGAAAGCATATTATGTCCTTTACTTACTCCGTTAAACAGGGTGATGGTGTAATCAACTACATTCCACATGTTGCATCAAAGTAATAATGTAAAGAAACATACATTATATATTTCACTCTAAAGTTAATATAAGTAACATATAATTGGTATGAATGTGGAGGTCTATGTGAAATGTTCCTTATGAGGATTTACACTGCCTCTCATTCAATAACACACATATATATATACAGAGTGAAAGAAAGATGAGACACCACATTGTACTCATTCTCTCAAACTAACACCATTCTTCTTTTATTCGTTCACTTGAGTGCCGGTGTTGGTCTGTTAGATGGACTGTGGTTCGTCAGAGTGCTAAATGCTTGTTCGAATAAATCACAGCAGTATAAATGCTGGACCAGTCATGGATGCTAAACGGATACACACACATTCTGTCTTCACGCCACGAACGTATAAGATAAGAGGTAGAGTCTTTCATTCCTCCTTCTCACATTCGCGTGTGTTGGCGGTTCGCTGTGGATTGCAACTAAGGCGACACCTAGCACACAGATCATAGTTTATCTTGTACTAAACCTGCTCTGAACACAGTCAGCAAGCCAGTGGGATCTAGACTCAAGAATAGGAAACAGTCTGGGCATAATTGAGCCTCTTTTCACAGCTTAAGACATAGTGATTGTACAGCAACTCTTCTGGAAACGAAAGATAGAGGGCGTCAGATATCTACATCAGCGCTGGCAGAGAGTAGCCATCTTGGGACTGGTTGAAAGTTGGTTTCTATCTTCTAATAGAAGAATAAACATATATATTCGTGCCGGAACTTACACACACACACTCTCATACTTAAAGCTTTACCTGACTAAGAAATAAACAAACTCAGGCATAATTTAGTCTGAAGCTTTCCTTCTGAATCAGGATGAGGGACATACAGAGACCTAAACCAAATCTGGATGCTTTGCCGGTCGCTCTGCAAGTGCTTGAAATTTAGCGTCGCTGGACCCAAAACATTTCGCGGGCGACGCGATTATTCTAGGTTAACCAATGAACAGAACGGGCTTAGACCACATGATCTGTCCATCATTGGGTGTCACAGCTATTAATACTGTTGACGCCACATTCCTAGCATTCCAATTCTCCCTAGTGCAAACCTTTAGTGAGAAGTGTGTTTTGAAATTGTGATGTGCAGCAGTGAACAAGACGGAGTGCGCAATCATGCGACAGAGCCCCCTTCCAGATCGATCTCTGTGGAGAACTATCGTTTCAGTCGTTCACAGCTGACACGGTTCCTTTTGTGATCCCTCTTGTTGGTTTTCCACTTCATCCGAAGTTGATGGTTCATCAGGAACTGGACAACGACTCAAGAAGTCGGCGCCTACGTTCATTTTCCTAGGAACGTATTCGATTTGGAATGAGTATGGTTGCAACAGCAGCGACCATCGCATGAGTCTTGCGTTCAGATTCCGTGACGATGGCAGAAACATCAAGGGATGGTGATCACATTGCACTGTAAAATGTTTACCATACAGGTATGCCTGAAACTTTTCCACAGCCCAGATTAGACCAAGGCACTCACGCTCGATCACCGAGTAGTTCCGTTCAGAAGCATTCAGTTTCCTGCTTGCTTAAGCTACAGGGAATAGCTCTGAGTGATCATCTCCTTTCCTCTGGAGTAAAGTGGCCCCTATTCCAATATTACTCGCATCTGTGCGGAGCACGAATGAGCGGTCGAGGTTGGGTAGATGTAGGATCGGTTTGGCTGTTAAAGCTTGTTTGAGAGCTGTAAAAGCCTTCTCACAATCAGCTGACCATATGACTTTCTCTGGATTCCCCTTTTTGGTAAGATCCGTTAAGGGTGCAGCCAGTGTGTTGAAGTCTTTGATGTATCTTTGATAGAATCCACATAAGTAGACGAATGATCGATCATCCTTTTTGGTCCTTGGGCGAGGTGCCTCTCTGAAGTTTCTCCACATTTCCTTCTTGAGGTGTTATGAAGCCTTGAGATACCTTATGGCCTAGGAAGTCCAATTGTTGAAATCCTATTTGACACTTCTTGGGTCTTGCTGTCAAACCTGTTTCCTTAAGTCGCTTGAACAAGAGATGCAATGTTTCTACATGCTCCTCAAATGTTTCAGTAGCAACTAAAATATCATCCATGAAGTGGCTGATGGCCGGATGATGTAATGGGTCAAGTAATCTTCTCATCATGCGTGTAAATACACTTGGAGCGTTACTTAATCCAAATGGAAGAACATTGAACTCGTAGTGTCCTCCATGAGTACTGAAAGCTAACCACGGTCTGACTTCCGGTTTCACAGGAATTTGGTAATATCCCTTACTGAGATCAATCCTGGTGAAGTATTGGGCTGTGTTGAGACTAGTGAACAGCTGATTCTGGTCGGGTAGAGGTTCTGCCTGAAATTCAGTAATCGCGTTGAGCTGTCGATAATCGATGCACATTCTGTGTTCACCATTAGGTTTTCTCAACAACACCACACTAGCACTGTATGGAGATTCAGATTGTGATATAATTCCTGATGAGAGCATCTGCTGAATCTCTTCCTGCAAAGTATTTTGCTTGGCATAAGGAACTGGGTACGTCTTGACTCGCACAGGTGTATCATCTGTTAGCTTCATATCAAATTCCACTAAATTAGTAAGACCTGGTTTGTCGGTAAGTATTTCTGCATACATTGCCATAAAATCTCGAATTTGCTTCTGTTGATCTGGAGATAGGTTGGGATTGATATCCACATCCTGAAATGTCTCCTTGGCTTGCAGTGTACATTCTGTTCCCATGGTAATTCCTTGTTCTACTTCAGTAGCAACAGCCATAGCCATCAGGTGTGCAGTTTCGGAGGTTGCGGACCTTTCATTCCATTTCTTCAAAAGGCTTATGTGAAACACTTTCAACTTGCCTTTGACATACATTTTGTAGTGAGTACGAGATATTTTCTCTGTCACCTCAAATGGTCCTTTCCATCCAATTTGCAACTTGTTCTGGTTCTGACTGGTTGGAAGTAGTAGCAGCACCTTTTCACACACTGTCAGCTCTCTATCTTTTGCCTTCTTGTTGAAATTGCGAGTCATTCTTCGTCGAGCTTGACGCAGATTCACATTCGCTTGTCTCCAACCATGTTGTAGACTTTTCTTCAACTCAGCAACATAAACAGATGCAGTAACAACTGTATCATCTGCATGATCATCAGTCCATGTTCTCAGTAATACTTCCAAGGGTCCCTTGATTGGCCTCCCAAACAACAGTGTTGCGGGCGCAATCCCAGTAGAGTGATGCGTCACTTCCCGGTATGCGAATAATGCAGCAGGAATATATGTGTCCCAATCCTCTGGTTTTTCATGAGCTAACTTTCTTAGAATACTGATGAGGGTACCGTTCCACGGTTCTACACTCCCGTTCGTTTGAGTCAAATGGGGAGATGAATAGATATGGCGAGCATGAAATAGCCAAAAGACTTCTTCCATGAGTTTACTGCGAAACTGTGATGCATTGTCGGTTAGTATTTTGAGGGGAAATCCAATCCGAGTAAATATCTCAAGTAAGGCTTCAGCAATGTGCTTGGAGTCACTTGATGGCATTGGAATACTTTCTGCCCACATTGAACAGACGTCCACCAATGTTAATATGTATCGATTCTTCCTCCTCGTCCTGGGGAGTGGTCCGATAATGTCTACGGCAACTCTCTCGAAAGGAGATCCAGTTAGGGGCATCTCACCAAGCGGGACAGGGGGTGTCCTATGTCTTGGGGTCACTCTTTGGCATTCAGGGCATGACTTGACATATCTGGTGATGTCAGAATTCATTCCGGGCCAAAAATAGTGCATGGAAATTCTTTGCATAGTAGCATTTATTCCCATATGCCCACTGAAAGATAAGTTGTGGCCCATATCCAATAGTTGAGCACGATACGTAGACGGGACAATTAATTGAGAATATTCTTGTCCACTTTTACCTGCCTTGCGATATAGAAGTCCACCCTTCATATACATGTCGCCTCTCCTTGGAGGTGAATGTGCTTTAGGCAGTTTGTTGAAGCATGGCAACAAGGTGCTGTCAGCACTCTGTGCTTTCTTCAAATCCACTGATCGAGGGTTGGTCGGAGTCGACGATGCTGGAGTCTTTTCTGTCTGCGAATTAGTCGTCAAAGCAGCGACTATCACAGGCTGTATAGGTTCTCCTAGAAAGACGTAACGACAACCGAGCAGGACTGGGTACACGGGATTTTCCATCACCGCTGCCTTGATTGTTCCAGTAACATAACGCGAAGCTATATGTACTCGAGCCACAGGTAGTGACATCTTGGCTGAACTTTTCAAGAGTCCCTGTATAATCACCATTTCCTCAGTCAACTGTTCTGGCTGAACTAGGGATGTTGCTACGACGCAGTCATAATTTAGACCTGTATCATATAAGCAAATGGCGGGGTATCCATTTAGCAAGATGGATTCCACTATCGGAATTTTGGGGTGGGTGTCTTCATGAGTTGTCACACTGGACGTTTCACTAGTGCTCACCTTACGTTCCTTCCGGCGAGTCAGACATGCAACTGTGTGAGGGGTAGGAGGTTTCTTCCGACAATCTTTTGTGTGATGTCCTACCTTCCGGCAATTGGTACAGTAGTCCTTCCCACTCTTCTTGGCAGCCTGAATATAAGTTTGACTGGTGCTCGCAGATTTCTTCAACTTCTTATTGGGGTTGGTGTGTTCTTTTTCTTTGGTCTTGAGTGATTGGTCTGGGGGAGAGCTTTGGTCATCCGACTCTTACTTCCCACCTCCTTCTGAGATTTCTCCCATCTCTCTGCCAAAAGAATAATTTCCTCAAGTCTATCAGCTCCATTCTGTGTTAAGAACGCCCGAAGTTCTGATGACATTTTATCCCTTAATTGGTCAATCAATATCATCTCTCGGAGTCCTTCAAATGTTTCTTCAAACTTTCCCATCTCTGCCCATTTGTGCAGGTAGGATTTTAATCTTTCAACCCATTGGCCGTAACTTTCCCCAGGCTCCTTCTTAGCTGATCTGAATTTCCTTTTATAGTTATCAGAATCGACTTCGAAGCGAGTTAGTAAAGCTCTTTTGAGAACACCGTAATCCTGTCGTTCCTCATGATTAAGTCTAGAGAAAATTTCAAAAGCAGTAGTTCTCAAACCCTGGGATAGTTTCACCGACCATGTAGATTCATCAAGCCTACATGTAGAACACATAAGTTCGAACCTGGAAAGATAGTGATCAATCCCTTCAGCGTTCTCAATATATGGTTCTAAAGAAAATGCCATCGCTCCAGTGTGATGGTAGTTTTCCTCTGTCTGTATATCTGTAGTTGGCCTGCGTGTGGAAATGGAGGGGGTGGTAGGAACACCACTCTCCAGTCTCCTCCTCTCCAACTCAGTATCCATGCGCCTAATCTCCAATTGATGTTGTCTTTTCCTTTCTCTATTATCCATCTCAGCCTGCAGCTTCCTATCCTCCAACTCTAAAGCTATCCGGCTTTCTCTCTCTTTCTGAATCATTTCAGCCTCTCTGTCTTTTTCCTTCTGAATTATTTCAGCCTCTCTGTCTTTTTCCTTCTGGGTTATCTCAGCCTGTAAACGCTCATGTCTATCGAATTCGTCAGAGACGTACTTCGCGAGCTCAGGACCCTTTAACCCACATGATTTGCCTACATCGACATATTGTTTCCGTAGTAAAGCTGTTTCCGCCATGCTAAATTTTAGATCTATCCCAAATATTTGAAAAAAATACTAAGTGTCGCCTCTGTCTGATTCAGATAGGAAAACCCCTGTATCTGAAACGGTACAAAGCATGCAATGGCGAAATACAAACAACAAATCAACAATGTAATGTTGCAGAAAAATCTTGCACGAAATCTGGAGTTTTCGACTATTGAGAGAAAAACACCAAACACCCGAAATCAACCGCACTAGACAATAAAGATTCTGATTTACCCCTCTGATCTACACCTGGTAACATAAGACCTAAGTGATTTCTAATCAGTGGTTCTGAATCTTGAATTACACAAAGTCCACCTAGTGGCCTTGCAAATGCGGTCCTTAAAATTGTAAATAAAGTTTCGCAAAAAATGTAGAGTTCTGTTTCACCTTAAAAATCTGAAAGAAAATATTCATATATTTCAAGCAATTGTGGTGTGAACAAAATTAACCCACTATGTGGTACCAACAATAAATGTATGATTACGAGAAAGCACGAGTTCTACCCCGAGACGAGCCTAACAGTAAATGTGACATATTGGAAGTTGGAAGCAGTACCCACCTCGACTTACCCCACAATGAAGTATTGCTATGAGGATGGGACTGATTTCATTTGGAGGGGATGGGTCTGTGGAAGCCAAAGTGTCCCATAATAGCTCTGGAAATCTAGGGGTTTCCCCAGGAAAATTAATTTCTTCCCTCCAAAATCTTCCTTCCCGAAAAGAGAAACTTAATTAGCTCGAGAGTCCCCCACCTATGATCATTTTCCCTTTTAGGTGAAATGGTCACAGGAATTAATAAAATGTAAAGTTCCCTTTTCTGAGTAACCTGGAACCTGGGAGATTACAATAGGACAGAATTTAGCTGTCTATTAGTGTTTACCCAGTCACCTGTAGTTATAGATACCACCTTTATGTGAAGTAGTTTCACTAACTAAACACATAGATAATAAAATGTTTTGTTACACCTTGACAGAAGAATGCAGGAACAGTTAATTTGGTTTATTAATCAAAATAAAAACCTGTGGAAGTAACCAGTGATGCATTATGACATATATGAAATATATCAAGACATTGAGATAATGTTCATATTCAACATTAGAAATAAGAACTCTCATGTTCAGAGATGACTTCAGTCATTTGGCCACTAAGCCTTCCCATCAGTTAGCCTGCTATTGTTTCTGTAATAAATACCCCAGATGGTACTGGAACATTTCTCAAGGATTTGTAAAACAAATAGTCTAAACAGTCTCTACACACTGTATGAATCAGAGGAGTCCATGACTACTCTCTGTTCCTGAAAGTTATTGATTGTTCTCACAAGTATAAAGTTTCACTGAGTAAAATCAAAGTATAGCAGTGATGAAATGTTGCCAAACTTCTGCCATATTTGTAAGTAATTTGCATTGAGGTATAAAATTGATCCTAATGATCTTAGCACTGTTTCTACACTTCAGATATAGTCAATCACCATATCACTCATGAAACACAGATCCGGTTTGGGCACAGTTCAGTGGGGACTCATTGAATATTCTTGGTCCTGGCCACAGATTATTGTTGCACCTTTATATTACAGATCTGCTCTAGGTTGACAGTTATTGTACATTATTGGGCAATGTTCTGCACCTCTCGTTCATGACAATCTGCGAACACCGCCATCCTCACCTGAGGTGGATAAACATGGTGAACACATTTATATCTAGCCAAAGGATGATGATTCTCCAGTGCACAAGAATGAAAAGGGTTTACAGACATGAGGTACAGAAGGTAGCAGATTCAGGAAGTACCTACAAGTTAAGAGCTACCGTGTGTCTCCTTGTACTGGCATTAGACATCAGCAATTATCTTGGGCAAACCTTCTTTTACTGCACTTGTACATAGTGGCCTGTTGGCTGATGTTCTCACAGAGGACACAGACACAGTGACTGACAAGGCTAGAAAAGAATGATGGAGAGTAAATGATGAGATGTACCCAGCATATCTGATCCCTACATAGTAATGGAACATAATAGGATGATTGTTCATCTCATACATATTAACTCATGTTACCAATCAATGCTGCCACCATTGAGTTAGTCTGCCTGGATACTTTCCTGTTTATACCCTCTCACCTCTTCTGTCATTTCCTTTACTTACTTCTTCTGACACTGGGGTGATATTTCCCCTTGACAGTTTAGAAGTGCTTATGCATGAAAGCATATTATGTCCTTTACTTACTCCGTTAAACAGGGTGATGGTGTAATCAACTACATTCCACATGTTGCATCAAAGTAATAATGTAAAGAAACATACATTAAATATTTCACTCTAAAGTTAATATAAGTAACATATAATTGGTATGAATGTGGAGGTCTATGTGAAATGTTCCTTTTGAGGATTTACACTGCCTCTCATTCAATAACACACATATATATACAGAGTGAAAGAAAGATGAGACACCACATTGTACTCATTCTCTCAAACTAACACCATTCTTCTTTTATTCGTTCACTTGAGTGCCGGTGTTGGTCTGTTAGCTGGACTGTGGTTCGTCAGAGTGCTAAATGCTTGTTCGAATAAATCACAGCAGTATAAATGCTGGACCAGTCATGGATGCTAAACAGATACACACACATTCTGTCTTCACGCCACGACCATATAAGATAAGAGGTAGAGTCTTTCATTCCTCCTTCTCACATTCGCGTGTGTTGGCGGTTCGCTGTGGATTGCAACTAAGGCGACACCTAGCACACAGATCATAGTTTATCTTGTACTAAACCTGCTCTGAACACAGTCAGCAAGCCAGTGGGATCTAGACTCAAGAATAGGAAACAGTCTGGGCATAATTGAGCCTCTTTTCACAGCTTAAGACATAGTGATTGTACAGCAACTCTTCTGGAAACGAAAGATAGAGGGTGTCAGATATCTACATCAGCGCTGGCAGAGAGTAGCCATCTTGGGACTGGTTGAAAGTTGGTTTCTATCTTCTAATAGAAGAATAAACATATATATTCGTGCCGGAACTTACACACACACACACTCTCATACTTAAAGCTTTACCTGACTCAGAAATAAACAAACTCAGGCATAATTTCGTCTGAAGCTTTCCTTCTGAATCAGGATGAGGGACATACAGAGACCTAAACCAAATCTGGATGCTTTGCCGGTCGCTTTGCAAGTGCTTGAAATTTAGCGTCGCTGGACCCAAAACATTTCGCGGGCGACGCGATTATTCTAGGTTAACCAATGAACAGAACGGGCTTAGACCACATGATCTGTCCATCATTGGGTGTCACAGCTATTAATACTGGTGACGCCACATTCCTAGCATTCCAATTCTCCCTAGTGCAAACCTTTAGTGAGAAGTGTGTTTTGAAATTGTGATGTGCAGCAGTGAACAAGACGGAGTGCGCAATCATGCGACATTCAGTGACTAGTTTTAGAAGCTCTTACCAGTCTACGGACTGTATAACTATATGGCCAGCCCACAGATAGAGCCGAAGCTAATAATGTCCTTAGACAGATGTCAAAAGCGGAGAACTTTGCCACCAGTGAATCCACATAGCAGTGGTTCTCAACCTGCAGTGAGTAGGGGAATATTAGGGTTTCGGGGGTGGGGAGGGGGTGGGGAGTGAGAATGGAATTAAGATTATTTCAAGATTGCGTTAATACAGCAACCGATTACTTGATACTGTTTTTCCCTCCATACTTTACAGTTCTGTACTTCTCGCCCTTCTGAAATGTGTTTTATAACGTAAGTAGTCCCGCAAATAACGTTTTATGGAGACGTCTAGACATGTTCTAGTATGTATTATTAAATTTAGCTTCCATTTGTACGTATACTGTGTAGGGTGAAATACAAAAGGGGGGATGACAGATGCCCTGATGTTTGTGTGGTGAGTAATAAGATTGGTCACTGATGTTTTTTCAGGGTGCTCGTTCTATTCGACGTGTGTTCCCGTTAACGGGACAGTCTACGATGGATGCCAAAGATACCAGTGTGTCAAACACGGAGACTCCTGGGCAGCCACCTACTCGCTTGATGTGATAGAATGGGGTTAGTCAATCTGTGACACGGTCTGTACTCAGTGCTCTCTCTTCTCTCCTTCCCTGTTTCTGTATTTTAACTGCCTCTCTCTCTCTCTCTCTCTCTCTCTCTCTCTCTCTCTCTCTCGCGCGCGCGCGTGTGTGTGAAGGTATGTGCGTTTATTATATGTGTCTGAGAAGGTGTGCACATGTCTACTTTGCTTTATGTATGAACAAGGATATATGAGTGAGAGAGATTGAGGGAGGGAGAGAAAGAAAGAGAGAGAGAGAGAGAGAGAGAGAGAGAGAGAGTGAGAGAGAGAGAGAAAGAGAGAGAGAGATAGAGAGAGAGAGAGAGAGAGTATGTATGAGTAAATGTTTGCTGGTGTGCTTGCGATTGTGGGTGAGTATATATGTATATGAGGGAGTGTGTATGTTCCCGAGTGGGAATATAAATGTGAAAGTTTGTGTAAATAATGCCTGTATGTCTGAATACGTGTATGCTGATATGTATGTATATGTTTATGCATTTTTGAGTATATGTGTGAATGTGTTTCTTCTTTTTCTACTGTGTTCGTCCGGTACATAATGTTAGATATAATGGCCTCCCCCACCCCGCCCCCACTTCCTCAGGAGACAGAAATGGGCCTCTTTCACGCCCTCCCCTCATTCTTCCCCAGGTTCTAGAAATATGTTTTTCCCTCTCAGTGCCAGGGCATCTGTCGGCATAGCTCTTGGGGTCATTTGAACACTCAAACTCCTCTACCTCGGTAAGGCTGAAACACGGCAGAGAGGTGAATGTGTTTATCTACCTGTCTGTCTGTCAGTCTCATAACAAAGTAATGTGCATTGTTTATGTTCCCAGCATACATCTTACAATGTTTCTGCTATGTAAATGTAACATGTGCTAAAGATAATTGGTGGTTGGAATGGCCGAAAGTAAGAAGGCTTGCGTGCCCAATTTGTGAGCGCTTGAAGATGAAGTTCGTTAGTTCGTTCTCTTGCTCTCTGTGATTGTATCTATTGACCCCCATATTCCTATCTGTAGCTAGTTGTCCCTGGGGGGAAAGTGAAGTCAACCAGCACACCTGTTAATTATCCTATTTCTCAGTTTTTCTTTCTCTCTCTCTCTCTCTCTCTCTCTCTCTCTCTCTCTCTCTCTCTCTCTCTCTCTCTCTCTCTCTCTCTCTCTCTCTCTCTCACTCTCTGCAGGTGCACATTTTTCTACATACCCCCCTTTTTAGTTAAAGTCTTTTTGTCACTATCTCTCTCTCTCCCTCTGACAATATCCCTCTTCCCGTTCCTTTAGCACATAACCCCACAAACACAGGTTTCGAACAACATGATAAAACATTTATTGCAGAAAAGTTTACTTTTGGTGTGCCATGGAGGGGTGTGAAGATATGTGGTGGTATTTATCTTGAATGTGTGACATAATATTGTATAGGATGAACATCAGAGTTTTTCCATCATGATACAGCCATTCGACTTCACAAAGGACATAACGTTGAATCTCTCACCCGGCTGTTTTCTTTCTGACTGATGAAGGTTTTGTTGACAATATGTTCTGGAACTATATTAAACAATATATTCTCCACTGAAATTCTAGGTTAGTTCTAGTCTTCAAGTATACACAGTCAACACTCTGTAATGTTTTTTAAATTTCCTGTGAATGTCAGATAAACACTGCTTTATTGCGTAATTATTGTCCATTTTCTTTTTTCACAAAACAATCGGTTGTATATTCCTTCTCACTTAGAGTGACACAGGTTCTTGTGTAATTTTTTTTCTCACACTGGATTTACCTTCTGGTGACATAGATTTCTGTCCCCAATTCTGACCAAATGTTTCGGCTCAGATGGGTAATCACCTTAATTGTCAAGTGCAGGGAACCTGTTGAGTAAAACCACAGCTTGTGAGAGAAACGCAACTCCGACCTATGATATGTGAATGTAGGTAATTGGCTATATTCAGAAAGTAATCTCCCTAGATCATACTAGAGTTATACTATTATATAAGACAGAATAGTCAGCACTCTACCCTATACAAGGTGAAAGAAAAACACGCTAAAGCAAATAACATAAATCCTAATATAGACTTATCCTTCTGACTGTACAGACACCTTACTCTACACAACTTAAATCACTCTTCAGCCTAATCCTGTCTACTCTTTATACTACGTTTACACACGAAAATCCCTATGCTGTATGTCTAAGCTACGTCTATATAATCACCTTATTGAATTTTATTTCCTGCCTAGACGTATATCAGTTTAATTCCCATGAAGGGGCAGGGTTGGTTATTTTTACACAACCTAAACTCTGTGATATATTTTCTATACGGCACTGAAATACATTCCCACTCCAACCGTTGTTAAGTCCAACTCTCCACTGAGTTTAACTGTCTCTGTCCACATATAAATTTCCTGTCCTACGTCACTGGGTTTTTCCGTTCCCCTCAATCATCCCTGCTCCAATTCCGTCCTTTGATCCTTACACATCAACATGCTAACAATATTCTTTGATAAAGACGCTCTCCCGGTTTCGTTGCTTTTCGGTTGCCCAAATGATTCGGTTAATAGTATTTCAAAGATATCCACTGTTTGATCGTGCTCCAAACTTCTCGAAGATAAACGATGTTTTTGGGGCCCGGTGATTTTCCGCAAAGTCCGATACGGACTTTTCTTTTATCTTTCCCGGTAGACAATTCGTCCGTTGGGCTTCGCTTCCGTGTCCCAGACGTACGGCCAGTGTTTGAAGTCACGATCGCCGTCTGGTTTAAGATTTCAGGACCGTCACTTGACTGTTTCTGTCATTTTCTCCATCGGGATCGTCGCCTGCCAGCCATATCATGACACTATCGCAGTCTCTCTGTCACACATATGGTGTATTTTCCTTTCTTAATGTGTGAAGCATACAAATTCCTTACTCCTTCCATTGTCGTGTTGTTTCATTTCCCTCTCCCTTCTCCCTCTCTCTCCTTATTCATCTCTCTCTCTCTATCTCTCTCCTTCTCTCTCTATCTCTCTCTCCTTCTCTTTCTCTCTCTCTCCTTCTCTCTCTATCTCTCTCTCCTTCTCTCTCTCCTTCTCTCTCTCTCTCTCTCTCTCTCTCTCTCTCTCTCTCTCTCTAATGCATCATGTCTCTACTAGTGGTTATATTTATGTTTTGTTTCTCCCAGCATCCTTGTCCATGTCTGTTCTGTGCATCTGATTCTTTCTCTCTCTCGCTCTCTCTCTCTCTCTTTCTCTCTCTCTCTTTCTCTCTCTCTCTCTCTCTCGATTTAACTACCTATTTTTTTCTTCTTCTTTCTCTCTCGATCTATATATCTTTCTCTCGTCGCTCTAATTGCCCTCTCTCTCTTAATATATATATATATATATATATATATATATATATATATATATATATATATATATATATATATATATATATATATATATATAATATATATATATATATATCCTGTTTCAGGATATTGCGGTCAACACCAGCATCTTTCAGCTGTATGTTGATTCCTAGGCTAGATTACGCTCATCAGCACGCCACGACTTTCTGAGCGACCGGCTCCATACTCTCATAAGTCACTTTTGCGATTCGAACCACTGCTAATTCTCGTCGCGTCACGTGACGAGAGTATTCGGTTTATCAGCGTAGCTGCGTATCAAATGCAATAACCCCCACCACCAAGACAATCATAACCAATTGTTTCATGGCTTGTTTAATCCCAGGCTGCTCATACAAGGACACCTGTGTCCCTGTTGGTCAGATTGTCAAGGAAGGATGCAATAGTTTCCAGTGTACCAAGGCTGTTAACTTAACGATCACGACTCTGTCTATGAAGTTTGTTGGAGGAGGTTAGTTATTTCTGCACTCACAGGGCATGCGGTGATCATTTGAACACCTTTACACCTTTCTCTCTTATAATCTTCTCTCTCTTTCTCTCTCTCTTTCTCTCTCTCTCTCTCTCTCTCTCTCTCTCTCTCTCTCTTTCTGTGTTTCTCTCTTCATTCTGTGTTTCTCCTCCATCTATCTCTGTTTCTCTCATCTCTTTGTTTCTCTCTCCCTCTCTGATAATATATCCGTTTCCTAATCATGGTGTAATTGATGGAAAAAGACCGAAATTCACGCTGCGCAACATAACACTCTCTCGGCAATTGAAAAAAAAAGAGCTGATGGAATAACCTTAACTCATTTTATCGTGGCCTAGAATACGTTCAGAAAGCATTGGTAAACTACTGAACACAGCCAAAAATGCTTGGGTTGACTGTGGCGTCCTGTAAAGAATAAGCAACTAACATAGCTGAATATGTGAAAGTCTACCACTTCACACCTCAACATCAGTTTGTGCCATTGAATTACCTTCAATATTATTGCAGGTGTGATTTTGATTTTTAAGAAGAAGGGTAAGTAAAGAACCCATGGTCTTCACCATATATGGTGCTAGCCCACAAAATGTTATAGGCTAACTGGCTGTTGTGCCAATATCACACCTCCCGCCTTTACATTTTAGACCATTTCCTGGAACCATTTTAAGCTGGTCTATTTGGAAAATCAGGTCAATATTTATTTAAATGTCACTTCTCTATAGACATTTGAACACATGACTACCAGGAGGGGGAGGCGAGGGTACTAGCCACTTCGCTAAAGCAGCTCCCGATTCTTATATACTGACATTTAAATTCTCTAAGCGGTTACAGAATCGTGTCCAATTTTGAGAGTCGTTTTACGTAATCTTGAGGTTGAGATTTGGACACTTAACGACGCATCTGTGCGCACTAAAAGTCTTACGTGAAAATCCTAACCATATAAAAGAATGTTGATTATGAAACCTTGTAACCTTCACTCTAAGAGGAAGCAAAGAATATTACCATTGTAATCTTTACCCTAAAGGGAATCAAAGAATATTACCACTGTAACCTGTACCCTAAACGGAAGCACAGAATATTACCACTGTAACCTTTACAAGCAGGTGGTGAATGACATTTTGAGGGCAGCGCATAGATATTTGTTGTTTATGGTCTCGAGTTTCGCGACGGCAGGCAGAGGATATCTTTCGAGAGACAATGGTTACGGTCATCCGGTCAGTATGGTCACTGCCATAGAGGAAAGCAACGGCAAACTACCTCTTTGAAAGTGCCTAGTACATTATGATTCGCTTAAAGACTGATCATCGCAAGACAAGGACAGAGACATTAAAATTAGCAACATGGAACGTTAGGACATTAAACGACGACGGAAAATTAGAGAACATAAAACAAGAAATACAAAGAGAAAAAATTAATATTTTAGGGATGTGCGAAACGAGATGGACAGGAGCAGGCATCAAGATAGATGAAGATTTTAAGATTATTTATTCTGGAGGTGAAGATCGACAAAGGGGAGTGGCAATAATTTTGGACCGGAAAACATCAACATCTGTTCAAGGATATTGGGCCGTGTCGGACAGAGTTCTACTAGTTAAATTGAGTGGCAGACCTTTTAGCATAAATGTTATTCAAGTATATGCCCCAACAGGAGAGTCCAGTGAAGATAGTGTAGAGGAATTTTATAATGACATAGAGTCTGCCTTAAAGAAATGTAAAAATTCAGAAATAAACATCATAATAGGAGACTTCAATGCAAAAGTAGGAAATCAAGGTGATAGATACACAGTAGGAAACTATGGTTTAGGAGAGAGAAATGAAAGAGGATACAGACTCGTAGAGTGGGCAAAAGAAAAGGAAATGATTGTAGGAAACACCTGGTTTAAGCAACACCCTAGAAGATTATGGACATGGAGGAGTCCTGATAGCAGGATCAGAAACCAGATTGACTACATTCTGATTAGCAGAAGATTTAGAAACGCACTAACAGTAGCAAAAACAGTTCCCAGTGCTGATTGTTATAGTGACCACAGACTACTTACAGGAACATTGAGGATAAAGCTGAAGAAAGTCAAGTATATAACAGGAAACACTAAATATGATTTGTGTACATTGAGTAATGACAAGGAAATACAAAACAAATTCAACATAGAAGTACAGAACAGATTTGATATATTGTCTGATCTAGAGATATTATTCCAGGATGTGAATGATCAATGGGAAATGTTAAAGAATTCAATCAGTTTGGCTGCAGAAACAACTATTCCAAAATTAAAGAAGGTGGGTCGTAAGAAATGGATGACTGAAGAAATTTTACACCTAATGGAAACAAGAAGACTCAACAAAAGTAATCCTGCAAAATATAAAGAAATTCACAGACAAGTCAGAATATTATGTAGGAAGGCAAAAGAATCATGGCTTGAGGAAAAGTGCTTAGAAATTGAAATACAACACAACAGTCAAAATACCAAATTAGTGCACAAAAGAATTCAGGAACTTACTAATAAAAGAACAAGTACATCAACAGGCTGTCTAAAAACTAAAGATGGCAAAATCATAATAGAAAAAGATCAGATTCTACATGTATGGACAGATTATGTGAAAAACCTGTATAATGATAACAGAGAGGAACAGTATGATATTAGATTTAATAATGAAGGACCACCAATTTTAAAGATGGAGGTTCAAAATGTTCTTAAGCATATGAAAGCTGGCAAGGCCCCCGGTGCAGATAACATCACAACAGAAATGATTAAAGCTTTAGAAGAATTTGGATTAGAGCAAGTCACCAGACTGCTGAACACATTATATGATACTGGAGATATACCTTCTGAATTATGTAATTCTGTATTTATTGCAATCCCAAAGAAATCAGGAACCTTGGAATGTGATCAACATAGAACAATTAGTATAATGAGTCACATCACAAAGATTTTGTTACGAATTATCATGCAAAGAGTGAGGAAGAAAATACAACCTGAAATAGGAGAAGAACAATGTGGGTTTGTAAAAGGAAAGAGTACAGTAAATGCTGTGTATATGCTGCGAACAGTTATTGAACGTGCTATAGAAGTAAACAAGGATATACATCTTTGCTTTATTGACTACACAAAGGCTTTTGATAGAGTTAGACATGTCAACATGGTGGATATGCTTGCAGATCTACAAATTGATGGGAAAGACATTAGACTTATAAAAAACATATATTGGAAACAACAAGCTGCCATAAGGATTGATAATGAAGTGGGACAATATCAACCTATTAAGAGAGGTGTTAGGCAGGGATGTGTAATGTCTCCAGATCTTTTTTCCCTATACAGTGAAAATATTTTCAGAAATGTAGAAGATATAAATGGAATCAGCATTGGAGGACGAAACATCAATAACATTAGATATGCAGATGATACAGTATTGATTGCAGACAATGCACAGGATCTGCAACAATTAGTAGATGCGGTTGTTGTACACAGTGAGCAGCTGGGGTTGGAATTAAATTGTAAGAAGACACAGGTTATGGTCGTCACTAGGAAGAACGAAGTACCACAATGTAATATACAAGTAAATGGGAATATTCTTCAACAAGTGAATCGATACAATTATCTCGGAACAGTCATAACATCTGATGGGAGATGCCTTGAAGAGATTAGAACAAGAATCGCCATGGCGAAAGTAGCCTTTAGCAAGATGAAAAACATTCTGACCAATAAAAAGATGTCAATTGAAACGAGAAAAAGAGTGTTGAGGGGATACATAGAGCCTGTTCTTTTGTATGGATGTGAAACTTGGACAATGTGCAGTCAAGCTGAAAAACATTTGATGGCTACAGAAATGTGGTTTCTGAGGAAAATGCAAAGAGTACCATGGACAGACAGAAAAACCAATGACCAAGTACTACAGGAGACAAATGAAAATCGTAGACTGATTAGAGAAATTAGACGAAGACAGTCAAAATTTTTTGGACATGTTATGAGAAGAAATGGATTGGAGAACTTATTGACAACTGGCAAGATCGAGAGGAACAGACCAAGAGGAAGACCGAGAGGGAAATACCTGGGTGGCTTGGCCACATGGCATGGACGAGACAGGAACACTGAGCTGATCCACGACGCTGGTGATCGAGTGATATGGCGAATCATGGCCGCCCACGCTTTCCGGCATGGCACATGATTGATTGATTGATTTAGCTAAAAAGTGTTATAAAACAAGATAAAAATTAACTTGACCAATTCAAAAAAGAGCCGGCTTCGTGGCTTAGAGGTTATGACTTTTCTCCGTAATCTCGTATACTCTTGTCGGTTAACGTGATGACGGTTCAAATCAGCAGTGGTTCGAATCGCATTGGTGACTTGCGGGGTATGTGAGCCGGCCGCTCAGAAAGCAATGGCAAACTACTGAGCGTAATCTTGCCAAGAGATCAACATACAGCTGAAAGATGCTGGTGTTGACAGCTAAGTCCTGTAAAGGATATGCTAAAAAAAAAAAAAAATTCAAAAAAGAGGCATTTATAGCTAATTATTATGCCATTACAATTTAATTTTTTTTAAGCCAAGACAAAAGACAAAACGCAAAACTGATATTTTGAAGCCGAATCTCTTTTTAAAAAGCCAGAGTTATCATATGTGGCGTTAAAAAGGCCAATCTGACCACCCTGTTACATTACACCATGATCATGGGAGACAATCACAATAATTGTTCTAGCTGGCAGGCATTTGGAGTTGTCTACTCTATTCAGAGACAGCAGCATGACTTAATATCATGTGTCATTTTGCGCGGTCGGATGAGTTTTCGACGCTTTCTCGTGCCGTTCGTTAAGAGAGGGAAATAATGCCCCCCCCCCCTCCTCCCCCAGAGCAGTATAGGAGCTTTGTCATGCCTTAATGCACATCGGACATGCGCGTAAACCCATATTTGTATAGACTAATCGGTACTCTGTGAGGTCAGTATCACGCCGACCGCTTCTACTTCCCAAGAAATTCTTAGTACCCATTTTTAGGCTGGATCGGCCTCAGCGCCCAGGTCAATTTTGAAAACCCCGAATAAGCCCAGCTGCGGATCGAACCTATGACTTTATGATCGGCAAGCGAGTATCTAGGCACTACGCTACGGATACTCCCGCACATACAGTAATGTGCTTGTATCGCTGTCAAGGCACTACGCTACCGATACTCCCACAAATACAGTAATGTACTTTTATCGCTATATAGGCACTACGCTACCGATACTCCCACACATACAGTAATGTACTTTTATCGATATATAGGCACTACGCTACCGATACTCCCGCACATACAGTAATATACTTTTATCGATATATAGGCACTACGCTGCCAATACACCAACAAATACAGTAATGTGCTTTTATCACTGTCTCAGCTACACCCGCCTCTCTGTATCAGGTTGCACACGGAACGGCCAATGCTTTCCCGAGGGTGATACCTACGTCTCTGGATGTATCGAAAGAAACTGCACTGCAGAGAACGGTTGGATCGGTTACATAATAACATCGGAAGGTGAGATTGCACATTACACGTTGTGTCACTTGAATGTGTGGGATAGCATATCTCTGTTAGTCATCACTCCATGTTACTAGATTGCGTGGGATAGGATCTGTCTGTAAGTTCTCACATTATCTTCCAGATTGTGTGGGATAGTACCTATATATTAGTCTTTACATTATCTTCTAGATTGTGTGGGATAGCACCTATATATTAGTCCTCACATTATCTTCTAGATTGTGTGGGATAGCACCTATATAATAGTCCTCACATTATCTTCTAGATTGTGTGGGATCTAAGTGGTCAAGTCAATAAGTAAGTAACACAGTTATGTGGGATGGCAGGTACATGTAGTTGGTGTTTTATACAGGTGTCATTAGGTGACAGCAACATCGAACTTTATATTCCCGTTCGTAAGGTGTCTAGGTGTCTAGGTGTCTCATTCGCATGCGCAGCGCATAAACAATATGGCGACTGTACTTACGGAGTGTACAACCAAACAGCAATGTGCTGTTGTGTGTTTATTTATTTTTATTTATTTATTTATTTATTTATTTATTTATTGGGGTGGGCAAAAGGACTGCGTGCAAAGGACATTCATAAGGAAATGCTTCCTGGTTATGCTGACAAATTTTGTCCAGTAAAGCAGTCCACTGAAAACACACCTTGGCGGGAGACATTTCGCGAATGACGCCGAAATTGAATGTGAAGTGAAAACGTGGTTTAGAAAACAGAGCACGCAGTTCTATGCAGCCGGTTTGGGAGGACTGATAAAACGATGGGATAAGTGCATTAATGTTGGTGGAAATTATGTTGAGAAATAAAAGGACAATGTATGTATAAAAATCAACTTGTTTCAAGCTGTTATCATATTTAGTTATTTTTCTACAGCCATTTGTGACTTACCTATAGACTTCCCCTAGTATCTATCTATTAATTTTCACATGCTGCTTCCCGATTGTATGGGATATCCTGTATGTCTATAACAGTGTCATTTACACATCAATTTCTTACTCTCAGTCACAATATGTCAGGTATCTTCGCTTAAATAGTGTATTAGATATTCCCTGGACATGAAAATGCATGAGGTAGATATAGTGTATTAGAGGGACCCTGGACATGAAAATACATGATGTAGATATAGTGTATTAGAGGGACCCTGGACATGAAAATACATGAGGTAGATATAGTGTATTAGATATTCCCTGGACATGAAAATACATGAGGTAGATATAGTGTATTAGATATTCCCTGGACATGAAAATACATGAGGTAGATATAGTGTATTAGATATTCCCTGGACATGAAAATACATGAGGTAGATACAGTGTATTAGATATTCCCTGGACATGAAAATACATGAGGTAGATACAGTGTATTAGATATTCCCTGGACATGAAAATACATGAGGTAGATACAGTGTATTAGATATTCCCTGGACATGAAAATACATGAGGTAGATATAGTGTATTAGATATTCCCTGGACATGAAAATACATGAGGTAGACACAGTGTATTAGATATTCCCTGGACATGAAAATACATGAGGTAGATATACTGTATTAGAGAGACCCTAGACATGAAAATACATGAGGTAGATACAGTGTATTAGATATTCCCTGGACATGAAAATACATGAGGTAGATATAGTGTATTAGATAGACCCTAGACATGACAATACATGAGGTAGATATAGTGTATTAGATAGACCCTAGACATGAAAATACATGAGGTTGATATAGTGTATTAGATAGACCCTAGACATGAAAATACATGAGGTAGATACAGTGTATCAGATATTCCCTGGACATGAAAATACATGAGGTAGATATAGTGTATTAGATAGACCCTAGACATGAAAATACATGAGGTAGATACAGTGTATCAGATATTACCTGGACATGAAAATACATGAGGTAGATATAGTGTATTAGATATTCCCTGGACATGAAAATACATGAGGTAGATATAGTGTATTAGATAGACCCTAGACATGAAAATACATGAGGTAGATATAGTGTATTATATAGACCCTAGACATGAAAATACATGAGGTAGATATAGTGTATTAGATAGATCCTAGACATGAAAATACATGAGGTAGATATAGTGTATTAGATAGACCCTAGACATGAAAATACATGAGGTAGATATAGTGTATTAGATAGACCCTAGACATGAAAATACTTGAGGTAGATATAGTGTATTAGATATTCCCTGGACATGAAAATACATGAGGTAGATATAGTGTATTAGATAGACCCTAGACATGAAAATAAATGAGGTAGATATAGTGTATTAGAGGGACCCTGGACATGAAAATACATGAGGTAGATATAGTGTATTAGATATTCCCTGGACATGAAAATACATGAGGTAGATACAGTGTATTAGATATTCCCTGGACATGAAAATACATGAGGTAGATATAGTGTATTAGATAGACCCTAGACATGAAAATACATGAGGTAGATATAGTGTATTAGATAGACCCTAGACATAAAAATACATGAGGTAGATATAGTGTATTAGATAGACCCTAGACATGAAAATACATGAGGTTGATATAGTGTATTAGATAGACCCTAGACATGAAAATACATGAGGTAGATACAGTGTATCAGATATTACCTGGACATGAAAATACATGAGGTAGATATAGTGTATTAGATATTCCCTGGACATGAAAATACATGAGGTAGATATAGTGTATTAGATAGACCCTAGATATGAAAATACATGAGGTAGATATAGTGTATTAGATAGACCCTAGACATGAAAATACATGAGGTAGATATAGTGTATTAGATAGATCCTAGACATGAAAATACATGAGGTAGATATAGTGTATTAGATAGACCCTAGACATGAAAATACATGAGGTAGATATAGTGTATTAGATAGACC
Organism: Cepaea nemoralis; assembly: GCA_014155875.1. Classification (NCBI taxonomy): domain Eukaryota; kingdom Metazoa; phylum Mollusca; class Gastropoda; order Stylommatophora; family Helicidae; genus Cepaea; species Cepaea nemoralis. Next base: position 358,666 of record JACEFZ010010281.1, on the reverse strand, counting down.
CTAGACATGAAAATACTTGAGGTAGATATAGTGTATTAGATATTCCCTGGACATGAAAATACATGAGGTAGATATAGTGTATTAGATAGACCCTAGACATGAAAATACATGAGGTAGATATAGTGTATTAGATAGACCCTAGACATGAAAATACATGAGGTAGATATAGTGTATTAGATAGACCCTAGACATAAAAATACATGAAGTTGATATAGTGTATTAGATAGACCCTAGACATGAAAATACATGAGGTAGATACAGTGTATCAGATATTCCATGGACATGAAAATACATGAGGTAGATATAGTGTATTAGATATTCCCTGGACATGAAAATACATGAGGTAGATATAGTGTATTAGATAGACCATAGACATGAAAATACATGAGGTAGATATAGTGTATTAGATATTCCCTGGACATGAAAATACATGAGGTAGATATAGTGTATTAGATAGACCCTAGACATGAAAATACATGAGGTAGATATAGTGTATTAGATAGATCCTAGACATGAAAATACATGAGGTAGATATAGTGTATTAGATAGACCCTAGACATGAAAATACATGAGGTAGATATAGTGTATTAGATATTCCCTGGACATGAAAATACATGAGGTAGATATAGTGTATTAGATAGAACCTAGACATGAAAATACATGAGGTAGATATAGTGAATTAGATATTCCCTGGACATGAAAATACATGAGGTAGATATAGTGTATTAGATAGACCCTAGACATGAAAATACATGAGGTAGATACAGTGTATCAGATATTACCTGGACATGAAAATACTGGATACAATAATTGATTACAGATGGACACTAAATTGACAGCGTATATCTGCTACTGTCCTTGAAAGTCAGAAACAGAGTTCTTGCATGTGACATATAATCACTGCAAACATACTGCTGCGAATCCTGGACAATTAGTCAACAGACCGAAAAAATCCACTGAGGCCTTGAAAATGTGGTTTTATAGAAGAATGCGGACAATTAATGGGACACACAAAAAGATCATTCAGGGCATTTTAGTGGAAGCTGAGTCGCAGAGGCAACTTATCACAAACATCGGGAAGAGGGAGTCATCATTTTTTTCCACTTTATAAGAAGACAAAAACTTGAACACGTTGTGAAAGCCGGAATGTTTTGCGGAAGGAGAGATTGAGGTTTACCCACGCCAGCCGGCAAGGCACTGGACGATGATCTACTAGTGCTCACATATCAGCCTTTATATTTTACTTCGAGACTGCACGTAAGAATTAATAACTTCTATAAATATTATATTGTGGGTAGGTTAATAATTGTGAATTGCGCCAGTACTGTGTCATTACGTCCTGCTTTGTACATCTGCTGTTGTCAGGGGTTTGTAAATGTGTGCGACATGCAGGTGGCATCACATTGTTTTTTAAAACAGTATTCCTTAAGTGAATTTAAACACAGACACCTTAAACAGAATGTTGCACGATTTATTGCCTGGCATATTTCTCCACGTGCATACTGCAGAGTTACGTATCATATGAAGAGAATTAACAAACAATACTTTGGCAGTAATATTATATGCAAAGTCGTGGTTATTGTTTGAATGTGGCGAACGTAATCGCCACGGCAGTCCTTCTATCTCTGCATTCATTTTTTCGTTAGGCATCCAGTTATCTATAGAGAATGTGACACTAATAAATCATTCTACAACATAGTCATACAAATAATGTCCAGAGGTCAGTGTGACCGAATGGATAAGAACGCAAGTTCTGAACACCCGGCGTGCTGTTGCCGAGACAGCGGGTTCAACCCATACACCAATCAGTTGAACTTAACACCCGGCGTGCTGTTGCCGAGACAGCGGGTTCAACCCATACACCGATCAGTTGAACTTAACACCCGGCGTGCTGTTGCCGAGACAGCGGGTTCAACCCATATACCGATCAGTTGAACTTAACACCCGGCGTGCTGTTGTCGAGACAGCGGGTTCAACCCATATGTCAGGGTCTTAAACCTGGCTCGTTGGACCTAACATATGTGAGACAAGTACAAGTACAAAATGATTGGACTTGACACACAATGACACTAAGTTCAATGGATTTATTTACAATTCACATGCAATACGATCTAGTTTGGCATGTGATGATCATTACTATATATATACAATACATCAGTACACTTACGGACAAAACCTACAGCATCACAGTCTATCTCACAAGATATACAAGCACTCGACTTTCGGGCACAGAAACTACACGAAGCCTTTCTCAACCCACACGTCTTGTCATGTCCGAGTTCCCAAGCAGTCTGCCAGTTTCCTCACACAGTGCTTGCCCTGTGGACTGGCTTCACGAGGACTGCGTGCGTCCTGCTTTGTCCTTGCCTGACCGCTGACGATCGCGTCAGCCTGCAACCTGTGGGCAGGTAACTGGTACTCGCCTGGCGGGCGTAACGATGTTACTGCATCCCAGCTGGAGACTATTCGCCTGGCGGGCGTAACGATGTTCCTGCATCTCGGTTGGAGACATAGAGATTCTGACACGCTCCCCCAGGGCTTATTCATGAAAGATTTTATATTTCATGCATAATCTACCTAGACACAGGGTTTATATTTTAACCATGTCAGAATCGACCTTTCTGTTGTCATGTACATTGGCATAGAAATACATAAGAAATGCAAGTTGTATGTTAAGTCATGTGGTGGTCAATCTTTACCACTTTCCAAGTTTCATCCTCTCGATGGATGATCACCTGAGTTGCAATATTGACCCAGTCAGATTGGTAGCACCAGCAACAATGCAGCTACCTCGCAACCTCTAAAAAAAACTAAATAATATGCTTTTTTGCAACAAAAAACATCAGGTAAGACCGGAATACGACTTTTTATAAGCCGCATTCAACGCTCGAGTTCCGACCTCATTTGGCCGGGAGCTCTTCCGTTGGTCTACAACTTCGGTAACCCTATACCATACCCAGATGATGACCTCTTGGAGTGTTGACAATCTGGCAACACAATGGCTATTTTTATACAACACATCTCTGAATACATTTCAATTTACCGCCCTTAGTGTAATAAAGTAATAACAACAAAACTGAAAGGGACATAATTTCAAAAGATTTCAAATCTAAACTATTACAATTATTATTCTATTTCTCAGCGTCATAGCTTGATGCTTTTCCATACTAGCGAAAAAAAAATGTCGATAGTGTGAATAAGTTACTCAAGATATGATTCTAAGATTACATTAGTCGAAAAATATTAATACACAATTCGTGTATTCGAAATTGCTGTTTCATAATTATTTTAGAAGCGGCATAAATTTTTCAGGTTTTTGTTTGTCGTCTGCTACTTTTGGTCTAAATTTACAAATTCTCCGGAAGTACACACGAACAGCTGATGTTAAAAATTCTATCACACACTTGTTCCGCTCTGGTGTAGCAATGCGAAATTGTTCTGATAGTTAATGTGTTCGTTGTTTCGCTGGAAAACTTCTGGATTCTGATTAACTGCAGTGGTGTAAATGTCAAAGTTCAGTTCACTCTTTCGTTCACGGATTTAAAATATCACTGGATATGTTCCACTCGCAGATAACACTGATAACTTGAATAGTTCGCTTGCGGTAAGTTGGTAGCGCATGTGGCACTGTTATTATTTTATAATATATACAATTAATATCGTTCGCTTTCTAACACACACTACACAATTATTCAAGACGATTACTACAGTAATAATAAAATAAGAAAAAATATTTACAGTGGGACTGAACCCTATCACATCACATCATAGATAAACACAGCTTTTCTGAAAAAACTTCATTGATGGCTGTGTTGGTCTGAGTGTTTTCTAACACACTGCACTCAGACATTAGTGCTTACTGGGTCGTTCGGACAACGGGACAAAAGATCAGCAATCGTGTTGGTTCTGCCAGCGATATGTCGAACTTCAAAGCTGTAATCCTGCAGCAAAAGAGACCAGCTCGCTATCATCTGGTTTGTCGGGACTCCTGAAGTAATAAATTTCAATGGACTATTGTCGGACTCTACAATAAAATGCCGTCCTAGGAGGAATCTGGACAATTTAGTTATACCCACCACTAGAGCAAGGGCTTCTAATTGTGGTGTAGACCAAGCGCGTTCTCTTGGTTTCAATTTTCTAGAGACGTAGTATACAGGATGTAGAATGTTGTCATGTTCCTGTAACAGAACAGCCCCAATCGCCACGGAGCTCGCGTCTGTGCGTAATCTGAAAGGAATATGTAAATTTGGCAATTTGAGAATGGGATTCTTTAAACTATTCTCAGAAAAATATAACACTTTCTGGAATGCAAATTTTAGGCATTCGTTGTTTACAATCTTTTCAGGTTGGTTTTTCGTTAGTAGGTTAGTAAATTTTTCTGTCAGTTCAGCAAAATCTGGTATGAACTGCCTATAATAATTTAATAGTCCTAACACACTTCTGACTTGTTTTTTGGTAGTCGGAAGTGAGAGTTTCAGTATTTTAGACACGATGTTATCGTCTGTCGTGACAAAGCCATTAGATATTCTATAACCCAAGAAGGAGATTTCTTGATAGGCTATGTCTACTTTTGTCGGCTTCACCGTCAGTCCGTGCTGTCTGATTCGTTCAAATGTCTGCTGTAATGTCTTTATGTGGTCTGTCATTGTCTTTGTGTGAACACAAATGTCGTCCATGTAACAGATAATGTTTGTTATGTCCACAAGTAAGAGTCGTGTCATGCGTACGAATGTCGCTGGGGCATTGACTAGCCCAAATGGTAATTTGCACCATTCGTACAGTCCCCAAGGTGTGGCAAAAGCTGTCAGATGTCTTCTCTGTTCGTCTACCGTTATCTGCCAGTAACCTTTCGTCATATCTAACTTCGTAAAATATCTAGAGTCTGTCAGTTCTGTCAGTAGGTCTTCGCAGTTGGTCATTGGTTCCAGATCTAGAAGTGTTATTTTATTTAATTTTCGGTAGTCTACACAGAGTCTTATCGTGTTGTCCTTTTTGCGTACCATGACCATTGGAGACGAAAAATGTGATTGGGATCGTCTAATGATGTTGTTTTTCTCTAAGCTAATGATCTCTTGATGTATGTTTTCTTTGTAATGCAATGGAATGGTGTAAGGTCTGCATTTTATTGGTGTGTTTGAAGTGAGCGTGATGTGATGTTGTACTAATTCTGTTTGTCCTGGGTTGTTGGAGAAGATGGTGTTGTACTGTTGTATGAGGTGTTTGCAACTGTCTGGTCAGGTCTTAGTCAGATATGACTGAGCTACCGTATAACAGTAGACGGTACTGCCTGGTTTCTGTTAGCGCTGAACGTTGGGCGGCGCTTACCAAACCCAACACCCCACATTGTGCCAACGGCTTCGGGCGGAAGAGCGCAATTGGGAGGGTACAAGCCTTACCCTTGTGCGAGGAAAAGCAAGCTAAAGACAAAATTGTCATGGCAGGGCAGACCAGGCCCTAAGCCTTGGTTGGCGACTGGTCTAGGATCGAAGCTCCGACAGGCGGACAGTTAGAGCATTGCTTTGCTGATCCGGCAGCTTCTGCAGCTTGTCTTGTTCCAGATGTAGGGGTGTTACCTTTCCTCTGGAGTGAACTAGGCAGGCCGAGAGAGGGATCATGCTGCATGGGCAACACATGATCTCTATATTTTAGCCCAGGCTTTGTGCTATGGAGAGGCAATAACTCCATCCCTGGTCTTAACTGGTCTCGGAATCAAAGCGAGAGGCAACTGTTACGGGTTATAAGTCCTTGTCAGTTGGCGTAGACATGGGGCGCCACGCGTTGCCTCTGACGGTGGGAGACACCTATAGGTGTCACTGATCAGCTACCGCCCGCCTCAAGCTGGGCAGCCCCCAGCCAATTGGGTGCTGATCCGCCACAGCCTGCCTGCTTCAATGGGTGCTTGGGGCTAGGACAAAATCTGAATCGCAGGCTGTAAAACCAATGCACCAGGTACAAACAAAAATAAAAATAGAAACCTCAAGCTACGGCTTGCAACCTGGAACGTGAGAACCATGTGTCCAGGATTTTCCACTGACTTGACCAATATTGACGATGTGAGAAAAACGGCTGTGATTGATGCCGAACTCAATCGTCTTAACATTGATATTGCTGGCCTGCAGGAGACTCGCCTCGCTGAGGAAGGGTCACTCAGGGAAAACAACTACACCTTTTTCTGGAAGGGTAGAGGGCAGGCAGAAAAAAGGCAACACGGTGTGGGCTTTGCAGTGAAGAATTCGCTACTTGGAATGATTGAAATTCCAGCAGGAGGAAATGAAAGACTATTATCCCTGCGCTTGGCAACCTCTTGTGGGTTTGCCACCATTATTACTGCATATGCACCGACACTCGATTCCTCTGATGATGTGAAGGATTTGTTCTATGAGGAGTTAGACTCCGTGATCAAGGCAGTTCCAAAATCTGACTACATTTATATGCTCGGTGATTTCAATGCTCGTGTGGGCAAGGACTCGAGTTCATGGCCAGTGTCCCTTGGAAAATACAACATCGGTCGCATGAATGAAAATGGGCAAAGGCTGCTGGAGCATTGCACCAGTAATGACCTATGTATTACAAACTCTTTTTTTTAAAACAAAAGAGATGCATAAGGTCACATGGAAACATCCAAGATCCGGCCATTGGCACCAGCTGGACTTCATCATCACACGGAGACAACATCTGAACCATATATCATTGACTCGTAGTTACCACAGTGCTGACTGTGATACAGATCATTCTTTGGTTGTTGCAAGAGTTAGACTGAGACCAAAGAGAATCTACACAGCTAAACACAAATCTAGCCCCAGGATTAATATTATTAACACTCATGATCCTGAAAATTGCTTTCAGTTTCAACAGCAACTTGAAGACGCTTTCACTGATACACCAGAAAATTGTACAGTAAATGAAAAGTGGGGTCAAATTAAGGAAACTCTTTATAAAACTGCCGTAGGGGTTTACGGCACTGTGGATCATAAGAGGCAGGACTGGTTTGCGGCCAACAGCGAGACTCTGCAGCCCTTGATTGATAAGAAGAAGAAAGCTCTCTTAAGAAACAAGGAAAGACCAACGCGTAACACTCTGAGTGAGCTAAGGCAAGCTAGGAAGGATGTGCAAAAGGCTGCCAGGCAGTGTGCAAATGATTATTGGATCAAGTTATGTGAGTCCATTCAAATCGCAAGTGATAAGGGAGACATAAGAAGCATGTATGAAGGAATAAAGAAAGCCTGTGGTCCAGGGATCAAAAGAAGTGCACCGCTGAAAACCTTGACTGGAGAAGTCATCACTGATAAGAAACAGCAGATGGACAGATGGGTAGAGCACTATTTGGAGCTTTACTCAAGTGAGACCAAACTAGCGGATGATGCCCTCAACGCCATAGAGGCCCTGCCAACTCTTAACCACCTGGACACACTTCCCACCATAACAGAAGTTAAGTGTGCTATAAATGAACTTGCATCTGGCAAGGCTCCAGGTAAGGATGGGATTCCAATAGAGGTTATCAGGAGTGGGCAAGACACACTCACTCTACAGATCCACCAGCTAATAGAGCTATGCTGGCGTGAAGGACAAGTCCCACAGGATTTCAAAGATTCAAACATCATAACGCTGTACAAGAACAAGGGTGATCGGAGCGACTGTAACAACTATAGGGGTATCTCACTTCTGTGTATTGTTGGGAAAGTATTTGCCAGGATTGTTCTGCGCAGACTTCAAGTCCTAGGAGATCAAGTCTACCCCGAATCACAGTGTGGCTTTCGACAGAACCGGTCTACCACTGATATGATATTCTCATTGCGACAAATGCAAGAAAAATGCCGTGAACTGAATCAACCACTGTTTATTGCCTTCATCGACCTCACAAAGGCATTTGATTTGGTCAGTCGTGAGGGTCTGTTCAAGGCACTAAAGAAGATTGGCTGCCCACCAACTCTTCTGTCCATTGTGGAATCGTTCCACACAGGCATGAAGGGTATAATCAAGTTTGATGGTGCAACTTCTGAAGAATTTGAAATCAAGAGTGGAGTTAAGCAAGGTTGTGTACTAGCTCCCACCCTCTTTGGAATATACTTTTCACTTCTACTGAAATATGCATTTCGTGATCAGGATGGTGGTATATACATTCACTCACGCTCAGATGGCGGCCTCTACAATGCTCAGAGATTGAAGGCTAAGACCAAAATTAGGAGGGTACTGATCAGAGAGTTGCTTTTTGCAGATGATGCTGCAGTTACGACCCACTCTGAGGAAGAATTGCAATGTCTACTATCTGCATTCTCCAATGCTTGTTCTGAATTTGGTTTAACAATTAGCAAAAAGAAGACACAGATTATGTCACAAGGTGCACATGGGGTACCATCAATCTTTATTGACGACGCCGAACTAGAGATAGTAGACCATTTTACATATCTAGGATCAGTGGTAAATAGCAAATTATCCCTAGATCAGGAAATCAACATCCGGATTGGTAAGGCAGCAACAACAATGAACAGGTTATGAAAAAGAGTCTGGGAGAACAGGAAGCTTACTGCCAAAACAAAAGTCCTTGTCTATCAAGCTTGTGTCCTTAGTACTCTTCTCTATGGCAGTGAAACCTGGACAACTTACTCACACCAAGAGAACAATTTAAACAGCTTTCATATGCGGTGTCTGCGAAGAATTCTTGGTATTAAGTGGCAAGACAAAATCACAAATACTGAAGTATTGGAAAGATCAGGTTGTGTGACAGTTTATTCCATGCTCAGTCTTCGTAGACTTAGATGGATAGGACATGTTAGGAGGATGGATGATGGTAGAATACTAAAGGATATCTTTTTTGGTGAATTACAGATGGGTAAGAGATCTCAGGGTCGGCCTCTACTACGATACAAAGATGTGTGTAAGCGGGACATGATTGATACAGGCATTGATAATGCACATTTGGAGCAAGTCGCCGCTGAACGTGTTGCATGGAGGGCAAATATCAGAAATGGAATAAAGTCAAAGGAGAAAATTATTGCAGAAAAGTCACACACCAAGCGTTTGAGACGTAAGATGGTGCATGATGGTGGAAATGACCACGTGTTCACATTCACCCACTGTGAACGGACATTTACAGCGCAAATTGGCCTTATCAGTCACACTCGCTACCGCCATAGTTAAAAGTTATTATGCCTTTTTAGACCACAAACTATCGTCTGTCAAGACGGCAAGGTGCCAATGTGTGTGTGTTTCTGCTTGAGTTAAATTTGGGTTTATTTTTATTTCTTCCAAGCAGTTTGTCGTGTCTAATGCAGGTGTTGGAATTTCGTCACTATCTTCGTCATCTTCATGGTCTATTATCACTGTACAGGCTGTTGTATCGTCGTGTTCGTTGTCTCTGTTGTAGTATGGTCTTAGCATATTGATGTGGAATATTTTATGTTTGTCTTTTATTTGGATCTCATAGTCTACATTTAAAATCTGTCTTATTACTTTAAATGGTCCTTGCCAAGAGTCAGTCAATAAGTGTCGGTCACTAGGTAAGAGAAGAAGTACGTCCTGTCCAGGTGTCAACGTTATTGTCCTGTTACCTTTGTCTGCATACTGTCTATATGTAGCACCAGATAGTTTTAGTGCTTCTTTTGCAATAGTACAAGATTTGATGATTCTTTCACGCAATGATGTAACATATACGTATGATGATATGGGTTTAAGTACAGGGGTGGCTTCAGTTAACATTGAATGGTAGATACTCAATGGGCCCCGTGGTTTGGCACCATAGATAAGTTCAAAAGGAGAGAATCCAGTACTAGAGTGTGGGACCTCGCGATAAGCAAAAAGTATAGCGGGCAAATATATGTCCCAGTTTTTGGGATGTTCTTGCGTGACTTTAGCAAGCATATGCTTCAAATCCCCGTTAAACTTTTCGATGATTCCAGTTGAGTGAGGATGGTATGGAGAATTGAAACATTGTTTCACCCCTAACATTTTGGTGAAAGCCTGAGTAGATGCTGCAATGAATTGACTTCCCCTATCTGATAGGATAGTGTCTGGAAATCCTATTCGTGAAAATATGTGGAAGAAAACTTCCATAATATCATTGGCAGTTATGTTCTTTAACGGAATCGCTTCCGGCCAGCGGCTACATAAATCAATGATGGTAATAATGAACCTATTCCCTCTGGATGTTACTTGATTTAGAGGGCCCACTATGTCGACAGATATTTTCTCAAAAGGTCGACTGGCTAAGTCAGTAATTTGTAATTTGGCCTGTGGGTTTTTACCTTTTTTCACTAGTTTTTGGCAGATATCACAACTTCTACAATATTTCTTAATGTCATTGCAGAATCTTGGCCAATAAAACTGTGTTAAGTAATCTTGATCTGGTCTTAGAGTATGCCATATGCCCTGCAAGAGGTATATCATGGGCAAGATGTAAGGCTTGCTTACGGTATTCAATTGGCAAAACAGTTTGCTCTGTGGTGCTGTTACCTCTGGTATAGTACCTGGTGAGGATGCAATTCTTCAGAGCAAAATGCCATCTTGCATTTTTGGTTACCTTTGGCTTTTGGCCGATCAGATTAAAATATTTAGATAATGAAGGATCAGCCTTTTGGGCTGCTACAAAGTTCTCCTTCATGGTTTTAGGAGGCAGTATCACTGGGCTAAGCATTTCTATAGCCTCAGTTTGATTAATTTCATCTTGCACTCTAGCAGTAGATCTGGTTACTGCGTTCACACATTCAATGATATCAGATGGTGATGAAACATTATGGTCATTGGCTTCATGAGATGTTAGTGCTCCATTAGCTACCATACATTCATCTGATGATACTATACTTTCAATGATGACATGTGATGATGATGATGTTATGTTATCATCAATGCAAACAGATGTAATATCATGAGGCATATCATTCACCTCTGGTAAGTTACCAATGATAATATCACACACAGGGTTAGTTAATGCAGCGCATTTTACTTTTCCAGTGAGGAAAGGTGTCTGAATATATGCCCATGCTAATGGGTACTTTTCAATATTTCCAAAGAATGTTCTGCATGTTACGTGCCTGCCTGTATAGTCTGTAGGCATTATGAACTGTCTCTTTAGCCCTATAAGGAGAGCTTCCGGTGTCACGAAGTACTGTAGCAGGCTTGCCATTCACATATCCCTGATGGATGTTTATTCTGCCTTTGGAATCTATTACCAAATTAGCTTCTTCATTGGCAATAGGAATGGAAGTGGCCGCATGTTAAAATGCCATCTTCATAAAAGGTATTACAAACTAGTACATTTATGTGAATTAAACATGTCAAAAGCCTGTGCTGAGTTCACAGGGAGTTTTTCTGAATGTTCTTCATCTGATGATGAACTGTCAAATAAGGCGGCATTTGCTTTCTTGGTCATTTGCCTTCCTTTACAATCATGACGCCAGTGGCCGTACGCTTTACAAAGGAAGCATTTTCGTACCTTTTTAAAGGATTTACGTTCCTTATCCTGACTATTTATGTAGTTTTGTAAGTATGTAAAATATGCTGGATTCTTATCGCACATTTCACCTTGGTGGTGTGACGTGTTACAAAATCTACAATGATTGTATTTCTCAGAAGTAGGCTTATAAGTTCTTTGCCTATTGTAGGTTTCTGATCGAGGTTTGTCATAGTTTGCAGCTGCTACGAAGTTTGTATCAGTAGCTTCACTAGCAAAACAATGTTTATTGGCTGAGTAGTAAGCCGACCCACGTCTCTCAATCTCTTCTACACTCGTACATTCATTCTCTAGCAAAAATTTTGAAAATGCTGGTGGAAGGGATGTGATGATTTTATCCCTGATAATGAGATCTTCTAACTTATAATAGTCTTTATTTACTTTGGCTGCTGAACTCCATTTTGTAAATACGTCTCGGACTACAGAGACATAGTCAGAGAACGTCTGAGTAGATTTTGGACTCAGTTTGCTGAACTGTTCTCTGTATCCTGCCTCATCTAGCATAAAATGTGCCATAATTTTTAACTTTAGATAGTGGTAATCTTTTCTGAGGTCTTTGGGGATAGTCTCTATGACTTTCAGAGGTTCCCCTGACAAACTCCTCATATAAATAATGTTCCATTCAGAAACTGGAACCTGATAATGGTCCATTAAGGTTTCAAAATTCTGGGTGAACGCTGCAATGCAGTCACCTGAGGTATAATTTCTTACAATACCTTGATACTTTTTGTACTGGTTCTCTTTTTCCAGTCTTTCAGATTTCTTAGACTCTTTGTTTATGGCAGTCTCGGTTTCAAGCTGTTTAATTTTTAGTTGTAATTCAAGCTCTTCGCGTTTGCTTTGAGCTGCTATTTCTGCCTTCCTCAATTCAGTATCTAACTCTGCTTGCTTGGCCGCTCTTTCAGCCGCTCTTTCATCGCGTTCGCTAGCTTTTTGTTCAGAGTATTTTGTTTCGCTCCACTTTGTTAACTCGTCACCAGTTAACTTTAGCCTTAAACCCATCTCGATGAAGTCATTTAATGAAGACATGATGGAATGTTTTAATGAAAATAAGTTATCAGACACACGATTTGTTACAAGGTGTTAGTAACGTGAACAATTTTACAATCTTGTTGAACTTACAATTTATGCCCAAATTTGCATCCGAAAGTATATAGAAAAAATATACTCAAGTGTACTGGATGCGGTGGAGAATGGTTCAAACCAGGGCTAGGAACTGTAGGGTCGCTACTTCACAGACAAATGACCTCTACGGGCAAGGGTTTCAGATGGCACAGAAAACCTGCTTTCTTTTGGGAGGAAATAAATTAGAATCTATCTTTGTGTGAGGTGTATGCTTGTCACTAAGTTTTGATTAGGTTTGTATGGCGTTGAGTGTAATTGTAGGTCGTAATGTCGTCGGTCAACAATTTTTTCAAATCACAAGTCACTTTCTTTCCTAAACTTTCTGCTTTCCACAACTAACTTCACAAATACAATCTAGATATATTTCAACAATCTATAACAATGATGACACATCACTTACATCAAGATGACATTCAGTAAGGACATAGACATCATGCTTACAAGATGGCGACAAGGTCAAACTACGACAAGTTCAAAATGGCGACAAGTTTACAATCACAGATGTTTTACACGTTTAAACAATCAAATGCATGTAATTTACGTTAGTATGTTCAATGAGGACGAGCCCCACGTTCACACATGTCAGGGTCTTAAACCTGGCTCGTTGGACCTAACATATGTGAGACAAGTACAAGTACAAAGTGATTGGACTTGACACACAATGACACGAAGTTCAATGGATTTATTTACAATTCACATGCAAGACAATCTAGTTTGGCATGTGATGATCATTACTATACATATACAATACATCAGTACACTTACGGACAAAACCTACAGCATCACAGTCTATCTCACAAGATATACAAGCACTCGACTTTCGGGCACAGAAACTACACGAAGCCTTTCTCAACCGACACGTCTTGTCATGTCCGAGTTCCCAAGCAGTCTGCCGGTTTCCTCACACAGTGCTTGCCCTGTGGACTGGCTTCACGAGGACTGTGTGCGTCCTGCTTTGTCCTTGCCTGACCGCTGACGATCGCGTCAGCCTGCAACCTGTGGGCAGGTAACTGGTACTCGCCTGGCGGGCGTAACGATGTTACTGCATCCCGGCTGGAGACTATTCGCCTGGCGGGCGTAACGATGTTCCTGCAT